>PVJH01000815.1:0-145303 GCA_004026705.1 Nesogale talazaci | reverse complement strand
AGGATTTAATAATGTTTTATTCCTGCTTAATTAGTAATATACCAATCATAATCAGGTTCTTTTGTTCACTTTTCGTAGTATATGCCACTATTCACAGTATTTATCACAACAGGAATTTTATATGGACTTAGATGATTCCTTGATCAATATCTGTCTGAAGTTCAAGTTCTATGAGGATACTATAGTCTTGAGCCAGAAGCAAGCAGTTAATCCTTATTTATTTTTTTAAATTAGCAAATTGACAAGAGAGTGCTGATATCGGCAGGTGGATGTATTTCATCTTCGCAGACTATTATTGAAGACTAGAAAGTCAAAGTTACACTATGTCAGTTTTGCATTAAAAGACTGGAATAACACAAAAAAGACTAGAGAGTCAGCAGCACTAACTCTAATGTAAAGAATAGAGACCTGCAAGAAAGACCTACAGAGAAAACATCATGTTAGCAAAGTCTGAGTTTGCAAAGTGCAGTTTTTGTAGGGTTGTTAGATTAATCCAGAATTGGTATGTGTTTCTTGGGCCAGGTTTCTTATCTGGGCTGTTTATGCAGTCATCTGGTTATTATGAACTCTTTTTAGAGTCCCGTTTTCAATGGATGCAAGTCTGAAAATTAAAAATGGAGTCTTTAGCAAGAGCCGCTGGAATACTTAGCATAAATAGCTGGCATGCGTCAAGCCCCCAAACTCAATTCGCTGCCCTTCAGTAAAAGTTGACTCGTAGCAACTCCTCCCCCACCCCCTCCGTGGGTCCCCAAGTCTGTAGTTATTTATGGGAGTAGAAAGCCCAGTCTTTATCCCACAGAGCTACTGTGGTTTCAAATGGTGACCCTTGAATATCAAAGCTCAAATGTGTCGCCATTACACGACCAGGGCCCTTTTCTTGTCAGTTCTAATCTCAGGTGACTGCTAGAACTGTTGTTGTAAGGCACCTGGTGGGCACAAGTGTCTTTACAGTGCAGTGTGTGCCTTTAACAATACTGGAACCTGATCTTTTAGGAAGAATATGTTTGTGACGTTGACAATTGAGGCCTAGACTTTTCTGATTTCATGAGTTATTTTACCATGTCACATTGTCTGTCCTGATCCTGTTGGTGTTTGTTATGCTCACCTCGAGGCATTGTTTCTGTGACCTATGGCTTCTCCACATGCTGCCTGTTTCCTTGGTTAATTTAATCTTTACAATCACTGCTTCCTCTGTACACTCACCCCAACAAGTCAAGTCAGAAAAGACCATGCCTTTGGATCAGGAAAGTCATTTGGGTGATATGAGTCATCCAGGACACTTGGTAAAAAGGGCTTGATCAACTCATCTTCCTGAAAGAATTTTGTCTGTCTCTGAGATGGGATGGGCTATGACCTTGGGCCAGGACATCTACTTCTGACTATCTTAACATGGGGAGTATTGACTTACAAATCTTGTGTTTGTATGTTAAAAATGATGAATAGCTTTAAAGTCCAGTGTATTAGTCAGTTTTGATGTCACATTGGTTAGTCTGAGGGCATTTAATGACTCCAGACCATAGAGAAACACCCAAATTACTGGCACAAGGGAAATGATGCATTTTTGCCTCTGAGCCATTAACTCTCTTGGGCTGGTGGATTGATGCTATCTAAAATGTTTTCTTAGTGGTCTTCCTGGTAACCTACACAGGTAGTCTCCAATTTACCATGTGACTCTATTACATTGAAAGTTGACTCTGATCTAAGTTGAATACCTCATTTTCAAAAATATTTTTTTTCATTTATTGTCAGTATCTTCACAATTCATAACCTTGAACAGATGTGAGTGAACATCTGAGGTTGATAGCATCAGCAAAGTACATATTGTAATATTGTGTGTAGAACATATTACTTGTGTTAATCTGGGTAGACTGCAGAAACAAATTCATAAACACATATCTGTGTATAGGAAAGAGCCTTGTATGCAAGAGCAAATGAATATTGAGAAAACACCCCAGCCCAGATGAAGTTCATAAGTCCAATGTTAGCTCATATGTCTGATAAAAATCTATAAAGTCTGATTCAGACTCATTAAACACATGCAGTGACTCTGAATGCAGAAAGATCACAGGCCAGTGGGTTGGCAGTCTAGATCCAGTGATGTTACACATATCTCAGCACTGGCAGGAGTCTCTGCATGGCTTGTCTAGGTCCAGGGTTCTGGCTGCCTCAGGGAAGGCCCACGTGGCTTCTCCTCAGGGATATCTTGCAGTGAGTCATCCTTGTCAGCAGAGAGTCTCAAAGGAAGTGAGAATAGTGAGAGAGTGTCTCCCACCTTCAAGGAGAAAATACCAGAGTTTTCCCAGGCTCCTCGGGGGAAGGCCATGCTCACACAGGCCTCATTTTCGATGACCTGATTGACACACTGAACTTCACCCCTTTACTCTTTATCTTCTCAAGTCCCAAATTATGTCGCCACCACAGTACTGATGCTAAGATGTACAAGCAGCAAGTGTGATGGTTAAGGTTGTGTGTCAACTTGGCTGGGCCATGGTTTTTAGGTTTGGCTGTGATGATGTCGCCTGGCAGTTAAGCAATGATGAAGTCATTTTCCATGATATAATCTGATATAATGTAATCATCTGTATGATGAGATCTGAAGTCAAACTATTTAAGAGGAATTTCCTTGGGGTCTGTCCTATAGGATACACACACACACACACACACACACACACACACACGGGCATTCTGGCTAAGGCTTTCTGGCTTGTTGCTCTTTCTAGATTCTACATCCGACTCCTTGTCATTTGACATCATTTTCTTTAGGCTACCTGGTGTCAGAGTGGACTTTGAATTGGGCTGCTAACCCCCAGTCACTCCATGGGAAAAAGATGAGGCTTTTAACTTTTGTGAAAAGTTACAGTTTTGGAAATGCACAAAGGCAGTTCTACACTGTCCTAAAATGTCATTATAGATTTGGAATCAGCCCAATGGCAGGGAATTTAGTTTTGGCTTGGTCTGTTTCTTGGGACTTGAGCCAGTTGCCTGTCATCTGACCTGCTAATCTTGGGTTTGTTAGTCCCTGAATCCTGACATCTGACCCACACACTTGTGATTTCTCAACCTTTACCAATGTGTGGGTCATTTCCTGGAGGAAAATCTCTCTTTATTTATAAAGATATAAGTGTCACTAGTTTTGTTCTGCTTAAGAACCCTGTCTCAGATAGAGATGGCTGGCTATAAGTGTGGTTCATTGTAACTTGAATAAGCTGTAAATCAGAAATTGGGGATTACCCATAGTCATTTCTGTGGCAACTGAGACTAGTACAGTCTGTATTCAGGAAATCAGGTGGAACTGACAAATGACTAGAACCACAGTTCTGCTTTTGCTAAAATAATGTGCCGCTGATTTCAAAGAGAACTCTTGGAACCAAGCTACAAAGGGGTGAGATGAAAAATTCAAATTACTATACTTATTTCCTGGGTTCAGCTCGCCATACAAATCCTTCTCAGCTGTAAAAATGTGACCACCACATGGCTTCAGGATCCCCAGTATTCAGTTACTGAATCACCAGATCTAACAAAGAGAATGCAACAGTGCTTTGCTTATTAGGGCACAGTTTCTTTTATCCATGTCTGTGAAGAGAATGCACAGTAACAAGATGTCAAAACAATTGCTGCACTGTGAGCTGAGGGAGGGAAGTTGGCTCAAAGCCAGCAGTACAAGGACATGTACTACCACCGTGGACAGTGAGGGGGCTGGGATTTTAGAGACACCAGGTTTTCTTGTTATCTGAATGGAGACTGTCTCATAAATGTGTCTATGTTGGGCAGAATCTGAGGGTAAAACATCAAGTATCTTTTCTATACAATCAGGGCCAACATCTGGAAGGAAAAAGGTATTCAAGGACAAATTGACTTTTTATGGAGGAATGGACACATGGACGCCAGTACACACACAGTGGAATATGATGCATCCTTAAAAAATGTTGAGTCTATCAAACATCTCTTGACATGAACAAACAGTGGAGAACATTATGCTCAGCAGAGTTTGTCAGTCTCATAAAGATAAAATTTTCATGAAACTATTATTGCCAAGGGGGGAAAATGTCTTCACAACAAAGGAAAGGACTCTGAAGGCTATAACAAGGCCAAGGGGGAGGGGGAGGGGAAAGGGGAAGGACAGGTATGTAAGGAAGGAGGGTGGGAAAAGGGAGAAAAAAAGGAGGAGAAGGAGGCAGAGGAGAAGAACCACATACGTGTGTGTGTGTGTGAGGGGTGTTTATTGGGATCTTGTGACTGTTTTGATGCATGGGCTGTGCCACTACATAGGGTAATTTTTTCATTGTACATGTTATATTCCATAGATCAAAGGGAAAAAAGATAATAATAAAGTTAAAATTAAAAGAGGAACAGTCACTGGCTTAAATACCCATTGGATTCCTTACCCATTAGTCTTGAACATAGGTCTGAGTGGTTATAAAAGGAGGAAAGCTAAACTTGAAACTGACTTCAATTCTCTTGTGATGCTCAGCTTGTTTCAGACTCAGTAATCACTGTTGGCCATGTCCAGACCCTTCATCTCAGAGAACCTGCGCCCCCATCCTCCTTCCTGATGCTATCTCATTGGTGAGAATGCCTTCAACCTTGGCCATTCCAGTGCTTCACCTCTTGTCTGGCTTCTTCCCTAATTTTCTGTGCCACAGCTTTGGGAACAAGGACAGTATGATTATAAAGAGGGAGAAACAAGTTTTCAGGTTCCATCTGAAGTTGTTGGGAGTGGAATGTGTCTTGCCTGTACATTTCAGAACTTTCCACGGTGTACACGATGAGGATAGAAACAGGGATCCTTCAACACCCACATGGCTTGGGGAACAGACTTCAGAGGAGCAAAGCGAACCCTCCCCTGAAAAAGCAGGTGGTGATGTGGATGTTTCCAACCATGCAAAGTGAAATGTCAGTGGATTTTTGAAATGAGACGGGGAGATGAGGTGACATTACCCCACCATCAGTTTCTTCTGATCTCAGCAGGAGTTATATAAACCAAGAGTATTTTCTAAAGACTTTCATTGTATTGCTCCATTTTCTTCTCTTGAAAAACTGGAGTAGCAATACTCACAGTACGCAGGACAATGCAAATTTACCTTCGAGAACTGATAAATGCAAAACAGTTTTTTTTAAAGCATCCTTGTTTGAAAAACAGTCGAATTTCTTGTCATAAGAAAATTCTTGTTTTCTCCTAGTTGGTGTAGCACCCCTTGAAGAAAGCACGTCTTTAATCTGCTTGGTCGTTCCTGAAAACCAGCCCATGAGCACTCTTCCAAATTCCCCTTTAAAGAATCTTTCTGTGGTTAGTTTCATGGAAGGTGGTGGTGGTGGCAAGGAGGTCTTTTAAGGAAGAAGAACACCATATAAATAGCCAGTCTAAGGAGAGCATTCCAGTTCTCCACTCTGCGAGGCAGAAAACACATTTTCTTGAAAACCACGGGCAGAAAGTGTTTCTATATTTAGCAGAACCTGAGAGTGGAGGACAAACACCTGCTCCTGAGTCTAGGGCAGGACAGCGGCCTGGTGAGATATTCATCCCAAGAATATAGCGATAACTTTTAGGCAGCATTGAGCTCCTGCAGCACAGTGGTTACGTGTTGGGCTGCTAACCAGGGGTCAGCAGTCTGAAACCCAGCCATCCCTTGGGAGAAAGAAGAGGCTTTGTACTTCTCTAAACTCTTGGAAATCCATGAGAGCAGTTCTACCCTGTCTTTCACGGTCACTGTGAGTCAGAGTTGGTGGTATGTTGTAAATGTTTTTCCTTAAAATTTCATACTGTGTTCTTTTAATTTTATATATTTTTTCAAACTGTACTTACTGCTTTATATTAAACCATATAGCATGAATCAAGTGAAGGCTTACAGAGCAGATCAACAACTCATATACAATTTGTTTCATGCCATCGATTGCAATTTTTTCACTGTGATATCCTTATTTCACTTCCTTTCTGTTTCTGGTCGTCATTTTTCTTTTTTTTTTTTCCTGAACCTTTTAAAGTTGGCCATTGGGTAAATGCTTTCCTATTGATTTTTAAATGGTTGATTATTCCAGTACCTTCTTAGTGTTACTGTTCCTTTCATTGCTGCTAATGCATACATCGCTTGAACTTGAGGTCGGTGGATCCTGTTGCCTAGCATTGCTTGTGTTTGGTATCCCATCTGGGTCTGCTTCAGGAGCTAATGATTGTTGTTGACCCATCCTGTGTTTGTTGCCAGTGGACAGAGCCTGCCTGCCTTGCCTTAGGGGAGGACACCAATGTCTGCTTCCTTGATCTTGGAAACGGCAGCCCATGTGAAGTGAAGGACTTCCATTACGTTAACTCTCCCATGGAAGTGAGTTGCACTGAACTATCTATGTGGACTAGCTGCTATATATCTTCTAGCTATATAAGCCTATCCATATATATATATATATTCATATGTATGTAGAATCATACATATGGTTTTGTTTCTTTCGTGAACCCTGCCTAACACACACTTCGTCAAATATTTTCTGTCAAATTTATATTGGTGTGTTGTCATTCTTCCTCCCATTCCTGTTCAGCTTGCATGTTAATCCATGTGTCTACTGGTAGACTGTACATGACAGTATCAACCTCTCTTGATTTTAACTCTTTCACTGTTTTCTGGGTCTTCCCGTGGCTCCATAATTTTTATTGCCTTTTATTGTATTGTATATTACATTTACCTTTCACCCAAGTTAATATGTGCTTATTGTCCAGCCAGTGACTTCTCCTTGCTTTTCCTCCTACTCCTCATAACCATCAAAGAATGTTTCTTTAGTGTGAAAATTCTCTTTTAATGCTTTACAATAGTGGTTTCATACATTATTTGTCTTTTTGTCATGGACTAATTTCACCAAACATAATGTCCTCCAGGTTCATTCATAATATGTTTCATAGACTCCGCTAGTATATATATCATGTTAATCTGGTTCTTCTAAAGAAGCAAAACCATGGACACAAAACCTAAGTCTCATATATACCAAATAGTGGGACTGCTGAGTCACATGATATTTCTATTTCTCTTTTCAACTTTTGGGGCAAGCAAGTGCCAAGTCACTTCTTATAGTGGCTACACCATTTTACAATCCCACCAGTAGAGTATGACTGTTCTAGTCTCTCTGCACCCTGGTCACCATCTGTTGTCTTTTCTCTCTCTCTTTTTTAACTTTGCTATTGATTCTGGAGCAAAATGATAGCACATTAGTGCTTTGGTTTGCATCTCTCAAATAACTGATTTTGGTCATTTCATCATGTTTGTTGATTACCAAATGGCTTCTTTGTTGAAGTGTCTGTTTATATCCTCTGCTCATTTAAAACTAGATTATTTATTTTTTTCTTCCTGAAGTGTTGAAGTTTTCAACAAATTTTAGACATTGTTTCTTTACCTGATAGGTGCTTTTTCCAGTCTGTGGGTTCTTTTACTGTTTGGTTGCATCTTTTAATGCAATGTTTTCAGTGTATGTGTTAGGGTATTTATGTCACATATGGGGCCCCTAAGTTTGTCCCCTTTTTTTTCATTGATTATCATTATATAGTTTTAGGTTTTGTCTTTAGGTATTTGTTCCATCTTGAGTTATGGCATATGAGTCTTGTTTCATTTTACTGCAAACTGTGTTCAGTTTTGCCAGCCTCATTTGCTAAAGAAATTATATCATCCCCATTTTATAAGTTTCAGTCCTTTGTCAAAGGTCAACTGTCCATAGGTGGAATGATTTATTTCAATTCAGTAGAATTCTTACTTCTATTCCATTCGTCTAAGTGTCTGTTTTACCAATATCAAGCTATTTGACTATTTTGACTCTGTAAAGTTTTTGAGTGAGAAGCTTCCTATCTTGCCGTTCTTCTTCAGTGGTACATTGTTTATCTGGACTCTCTTCTTTTGTATATAAGATTGGTGATTATTTTTTCATCACTTTAAATAATCAGAGCCCTTGGGGTAGCGTGGCTACAAGTTGAACTGCTAAGTGCAAGATTAGCAGTTTGAAACCACTAGCACTCCTCAGGAGAAAGATGGGATTTTCAATGGCTGTAAAGAGTTATAGTCTCAGAAATTCACAGCGGCAGTTCTACCCTCTTCTATAGGGTCATACTGAGTCAGCATTGACTGAATGGCCATGAGTTTTTAAATTTAAAAAAGATATTGGAATCTAAATCTGGGCTGCACTATATATATATATATATATATATATATATATATATATATGACTGAGTAATACTGATATTTCACAATATTAGTTCTTATCCATGAGTGTGATGGGTAGGTTTGCCTGACACAATGAGCATGGCATATTCTTATTTGTATCAGTCTCTTTTGATTTCTTGTAGCAGTGTTTTGTATCTTATCCCCTAGATCTTGTGATTTTCTTCTTAGATTTATTCCTAAGTGTATCATGTTTAGGTTGATATTATAAATATCATTTTTTCCTGCTTATCTTTTCAGAGTTATATTTGTTAATATAAAGGCATCCAATAGATAATTTTATGTGAGTGTGTACCCTGCCACTTCGCTGAATCTTTCAATTAGTTTAATTTTTCTTGTTGGATCTTTGGAATTTTCTATTTCACCATGTCCTCTACAAATAGAGTTTTAATCTTTTTGGACAATTTGAATGTTTTAAATTTCTGTTTCTCTCCTTACAGCACTGATTTGGATCAGTACAATGCCAAATAAAAGTGGTGATGAAAACATCTTATCTGGTTCCTGTGTGCAAGGGGCATGCTTTTAATTTCTTGGCTTTTTGTAAGTTGACCGATGAATCCTTCTGGGCTTCTTGAGATGCCTACTGTGGTAGTTATATAATCTGTTGTCAATTTGAGAGGATTAAGAGAGAATGGGTGGAGTTTAGCCGGGAAATCAGGTCAAAGCTTGATGAGCTCGTGCTAAGGAGGGAGATAGCTTGCTGGAGGTAGGGTGCAGGCGCAGTACCTGCTAGAAAGTCTTGTTGACAAGCCACATGGAGACAGGCTGATGGGGGCCAGAGTCTCGGAGCTGGAAAATCCAGGTGGAGACCCCTGCCAGTAATGAAATGCTTGCACCACTATTGGACCCACAAGGCTTTCCACCCTCTGGCCTGTGATCATCCTGTATTTGTCGGTTGAAGACAGAACTTTTCCTCAATTATTCTACTCCAAACAGTAAGCAGACTGTTTACCAGCATGTGTTATGGAAGCTAGCTAGTCTCTCTGAAGCTCCCAATTATCTGAGACCTTGGTGTTGTCTCACTACAGAGCGGACTCCCCTGCAGTTAGGATGATGACTCCCTTCCTTTGAAGGTTATGGGAGGGCTTATGGGAAGGCTCCTAATCTGACATATGTTTATCTACCTCCAGGTGTCCATGGTCTGGTCTTATCATTCCCCTCTCCACATAGTCACCAAGCCATCCCTGAGACCACTCCTCTTATCACCAGATAGTGGTTAAGACAGCCCTCTCCTGTGACGTAGATCTGTGCCTGTATTGAGGGACCTGGTTTGGCTCTAGAGGATATAGTGATGGGAGATGAGATAGAGAAAAAGCCTGCTTTGCTCCAGCCTGCCTTCCTCCAGGCTGCTACTGTCCTGTCTCCTTCTCCACGTGGACCATGTAGCGGGGCGGAGGTGAGAATGTATTATGAAAAGATATACATGTAACTTCTAATGTTCTTTTCTCTCTCCCTCATGATCTCTATATCAGTGTTATAATAAATAATAATTATCGCTACACAACTGCCTGTTGAACCCCTGCTGTGAGTATATCAGAGGATTGAGCACCCTCTGATATGTATTCAGCATCATTGCATGTGTTTTATTAATCTGAAGAGGACTTTAGAGATTGGTATCAGGCATGTGGGCTAATACTGGACTTATGGACTCGATCTGGACTGGGCTGGGATGTTTTCTCAATATTCAATTGCACTTGTATATAGACCTCTTTCTTATAAACATATGACTCTACCTGAACTTGTTTTTCTAGTCTACCCAGACTAATGCACCTATATTTATATTTTCATTAGCAGGTGGAAAACTGAGACAGAGAGAGTAAATAACTTATCAGTGATCCTATGGGTAAGAATTAAGTCAATATGTTTCTAATCTCCTTTACCTATAGACATGGGGGGGGGGTGCAGTGGTGGTCCAGTGGCAGAAGCCTTTCATCTGATGTATGAACCTGTGTTTGATTCTCAGCGAACACATCTCGTGTGCAGCCACAACCCATGTGTTAGTGAAGGTTGATGTGCTGATATGATGGTGAATAGGGTCCAGCAGAGCTTCTAATTTAAATCAGACTAGGAAGAAAGCCCAATGAAATGTCTATGTCACAATCTGATACACAGCCGATCATGAGACTGGCACAGTACTGGGCAGTGTTTTGTTTTGCTGTTCGTGGTGTTGGCATAAATTGAGGCTCAACTTGAAGAAAGCTCACAAAAACAATGATCTACAGACCAAGAGAACACTGTGGTGCCTATGATTTATGTTCTAGCATCCAGAAAGAAACTCCTTAGTTTGATAATTACAAAATATTTTCATAATTCCCTATCAGGCTCTTATCTCAGTGTCTAAACCCCATCAGCAAAATTTTTATTTACATAATTAGACTATTGATGGAAACCTGTTGGCACAATGGATTAAGTGTTTGGCTTCTATATGAAAGGTGGATGATTTGAATACATGAGTCATTCCTTGGGATAGAAAATGTGAATGAAATTGGGATTTCTTTGTTGTTATCATCGTTTTATTTTCTTTGGTTGCTTCATTTTAGGATGCCTGTGTTTTTTGTACATATTGTACATAGCAGGTCTAGGTGTTTGATTCTCAGTAGATGATAGGACTGATGATTGGGAGTGGGGGCGGATGGGAGATAGGGAGGCAGGGGAAAGGCAGTGGTGTTGACTGGCCCAGGGACAAGGGAAAAACAAGAGATTCAAAATCAGTGACAAGGTGGGTGTAAGAGGCCCAATAGGGACTGATCAAGAGTAATGTAACAGAGAGAAAATACTGAAACCCCCATGGAGGCTGACCATGCTAGTGAGACAAAAGGAAAGTAAAAGGAAATAGAGGAAAAGAGCATTTATGGACGTGTAAAAATGTGAATACAGACGTGTAAAAACCGTGAATGAATCCAAGGTTGGCACATCAATTTTGTGACTGCAAAGCTAAATGAATCTAAGGATGGTAGGTAAGATTCCAGGCCACGGACGCCTCCTAAGGACAGCAGATAATTAGGCAGACCATTGATTTATAAGCCAGAGGCAGGATCCAAACTCAGTAAAAAGCAAACAAACTTTTCCCACAGCATCTACTTCTGTTGAAAGCAGGTCACACCCATTAGGAGATATCACAATGGACAATTACTAGGCCTTAAGTGTCAAATTACTGAGAATGTTGGCCCCACCAAATTCACACAAAGTCTTAATGACCACAGTGACTAAGAGTTAAAATTGACTCTAGGCAATCAAAATACTCTATTTAATTTTTTTAAAAAAAATTCTATTGAAAAGTCTCGTCACAGTTTAACATAGTCCCTACTGAATCAAGGGAAAGTATTTTGAAGAAAAGAGAAAATGAATTTAATTTAAATTTATGGAGCAATGCAGAACGAAGAGAAGACAAAGTGCGTGGACAACCAATGGGAAGCTTTTCCCCTCCTGCCGTGGAAACAACGTGGGGAAAAGATAGGTGAAAGAGGGCACCATGACCTCTAGAACAGTGGTCCTCAACCTTCCTAATGCCGACACCCTTTAATACAGTTCCTCATGTCGTGCTGACCCCCAACCATAAAATTATTTTTGTTACTACTTCATAATGATAATTTTGCTATTGTTTTGAATTGTGCGACCCTTTGTAAAAGGGTCATTCGACCCCTAAAGGGGTCACAACTCTCAGGTCGAGAACAGCTGCTCCAGAGTAAGCTTTAGAAGTAGGCATAGTTCAGTCTGGAATGCCTCCAACCACTTCTTAGATGCCATGAGCTAATTACTTAATAGACCTTAAGTTTTCTCATCTTTTGCCTCCTAGAGTGGCAGTAAAGAGTTAATAAAATGTAGGAGGGTAACATTCTTGCACAGCGAATCGCACAAAGTGGAGAAACAGAGAAAAGAACGCAGTCCTAAGCCAGGTTGCCTGGGTTCAAGGACCGAGGGCAGGCATCGCTTATTAGCTAAATGACGTCATTCTCCGTCTCATTTCCTGCTCGGTACCTTGGGGCTTATTATAGCGTCTCCATCCTTGTACGATCCGAAGGCTTGGTTGAGTAAGTATGTGTAACGTATTTAGACATGTTTCTGATGATGGTTCCTACCAATTTTGATGGCAAGTTTTCTGAAAAATCTGTCTTGGGAGAAGAATGGCCAGACGGATCCTTAGAGGCAGAATTGGTGTCTTACATACTTTCAACACGTTGTCAGGAGAGATTAGTGCCTGGAAAAAGGCATCAGACTTGGTAAAGTAGAAAGGCAGCTAAAAGGCGGAAAGCTCTCCCGGAGATGGACTGAGGCGCTGACTGTCACAAGATGCACAGACATAAGACGACTGTGAAGATGGCACAGAACCAGACAATGCTTCCTTCTGTGGTGCACAGTGTCACAGTGGGGCTGAACTAACTCGATGGCACCCAACAGCAACAGATACAAAAACAACAGCAACATTTCAAAACAAAGCAAGGCCAAACAGCAGTTGCTATCAGTCAGTAAAGGATAGACTAGCTTCAAACTTTTCAAGCCTGTTCTTTCTATACACAGATGCCAGCCTGTATCATTGGCTCCTATCCCTGTGCTGCTTATTGTTTGGGGTTGAATTTGCTCTTTCATCAAGTAGGAGTGTACTTCAAAAGAATGATGCATTGGGTATGAGGAAAGGTTTTATTATATTGGGCCTTGGGGAGTAGATATTGTAAAACCGAAGAATTTTGACATGTTTGGAATAACAAAAGGGCAGATATAAATTTTATGTGTTTCCATTCTCCAGTTTGTCCCGGAATGTGCTTGGGACTTCCTGCTTAGCTTCCTGAGCTCTTTGTTCCAAAGTGACACTTCAGAACGGGGTAGCGCCAGAGTCTTGTTCTGGGGCTATAGACACGCAAAGACCATGCCCAAGGAGGCCCGTGTGTGACTCAAGGGTCCAGTTACAATGAAATGGATTTAGTCAAATTATTTTCTGGGAACCTGCTTACATGCTCATTGTTCTTTTTTTTAAAAAAAAATTAAATTAATTAAAAAAAATTAAAAGCTCATTTTATTGGGTGCTCTTTCAACTCTTATTACAATCCATACATCAATTGTATCAGAGACATTTGTGCATATATTTTGCCATCATTCTTTTCTAGATATTTACTTTCTATTGAACCACTGGTTTCAACTCCTTGTTTCTTCTGTCCTTCTTCCCTAACCCTCGTGGTCCCATGATAGAGTATAAATGATTTTCTTTTCATATCTCACACCAAATGCTGTCTCCCTTCCCCTCTGGTTTCTGTTGTTCTTCCTTCTGGAGGTGTGTGTGTGTGTGTGTGTGTGTATGCCTGTGTATGTTTTAATACTTTTATTGAGGGCTCTTACATCTCTTATCACAATCCACATATTCCTCCAGTATGTCAAGAACACTTGCTAACATTATCATTTCAAAGCATTCTCTTCCCACTTGAGCCCCTGATATCAGCTATCCATTTCTTCCCACTCCCACTTCTGCCCTCCCTCCCTCCCAAACTCTTGATAAGTTATAGATTGTTATTTCCATATCTTACATCATCCCCCATCACCTCTCACCCACTTTTCTGTTATTTGTCCCCCTGGCAGGGGGTTCTAGCTTGATCTTTGTGATCGATTTCTTCTTCCTCCCCCCTCCCCTAATCCTCCTGGTGTCTCTACTCTCATTGTTGGCCCCGAGGTATTTATCTATCCTGGATCCCCTGTGTTTCGGACTCTTATCTGTAGCAGTGTGCATGATCTGGTCTAATCTGTTTTGTAAAGTAGAATTGAGGCCATGATAGTGTGGTGATGGAAGCACCAAAGAACTAGAGGAAAGTTGTGTGTGTGCATTGGGTCTCCACTCCATGCTCTCCCCCCCCCCCCAATTCACCTTGGGTATAGTTTTGTTCTGGGTCGTAGATGCCTGATACCTGATCCCATCATGTGTGTGTGATTTTGTACTTTGTTTTGGTCTCCATCTCAAAGCACTCAGGATGATGTCTACACAAAGATAGTGTCTCTTCATTGATTAAATCCCTGTTGAATCCCCCCTGCCCACTGACTAGGAATGTGAATAGCTACAATGCCAGACAAAGGACATTGTGGAAATGTTCTTAGCATCTATATTTAGAATCTCCTGTAACACCTTGTCATTAGATCTTCTTTTGGACCCAATTTATCAAATTTTATTACCGTTTGCTTTATTTAAGATTGTAAGGGCTGAGCCCTGGTGGCGTAGTGGTTGTGCGCGGGACTGTGGGTTGGAAGTTCAAATCCAGCAGCAAGGCTGGGCCTCCTACTCCCACCACCAAAAGGCAGTGATGCCCAAAAAATAAACAAACCAAAAAAAAAAAAAAAGAAAAGATTGTGGTCTTCCACTGTTTTACAAGATCATAGCTGCTGGGTCCATTCCCCCCTTCTGGCTTCGTCTTTGTTTCTATATATTTTTAAAATATATAGGGTAGCCAGGACTTATGAATACAGTAACAAATAGTAATTACTTGGGGTCCTGGAAAGGGAATGTAAGCAATGGGAAGGCAACATGATGGGTACAAAAAGGAGGAGAATGCTCCAAAATTGATTGATGGTATTACAATCCTTATTTATATAATCAAACTATTGAACTGTGTGATGTGTTAATAAAACTAATTTCAATAAATTCAATAAAACTAATTTCCAAAAGATTAAACAACAAAGACAAAATATTTTTTAAGTTGCTGGCATTCATATTTTTGTCATGAGCATTTATTTACTTATATATGTGTTCTAAAGCATATCTATTGAACATCTTTTATGTGTCAAGTCTTGAGTTACACTATAGAAAGTTTCTATGTGCAAAATATTGAATAATATATCTAAAGAAGATGGAAAGAATACACAGAGTCACTTTACTAAAAAGAACTAGTCAGCATTCAGGTAAAAGAATAGCATATGATCAAGAAGTGATTGTACAGCGGTTCACACTCCAGGGACTCTAACAAACCTCAAGTTATTGGTGTGATACCATTTGAAATGTTTCAACAAGCTGGTGAGTCAATGGTTGGCTCTATTGCCTGCTGACCCAGAGAGCTATAAGAGCCTGCCATCTAACCTGCTGACTCTGGATTTATATTCCATCTGCATCTATCAGCTGTGGTCTTCCTATTTCTTGGTTCATCAGCCACCAAAGTGACTCATGTCACGGAAAACTACCAGCCTAACATCTAACACATAGATTTGAAATAGATTGGACTTATCCATTTCAACAACCATCTGAGCCATTTCAACAACCATCTGAGCCACTTTATTGTTATAAATATCTCTATCATCTATCTATTTAATAATCTAGCTATATTTATTAGACACATTTTGGTTCTCTAAAGAGTCTAGCCTAATACAAATACTGAACTAGAAATTAAGAAACTTGAGTTCTTATCTTGCCCTAATTCTTTGGGCAAATTAATTACCTCTTGGCCCTACTTTTCTCTTCTGTAAAGCTAGGTGATTGGTTTTGAGACTGAATTGAGTCATTCCTTGAGAGTTTTCTCTGACATTGCAGTGTAACCTGTGAACTGGAAACTGTATGAGGTGACAACTTGTCAGAGGAGGAAAATGCATATTTTCCACTAATAGACAGCAATAGAAATATGGTAAGACTTTCAAAGGTGGAACCACTTGACAGACTAGGAAAAAAAATACATACCTGTTGGAGTTCTGGCTCTCACTGGATATATTCATTCTTAGTCACCTCAAAAAGATTCTTCTTTTTCTCACTCAGCACTGCAGGGCTGAGTTCTTTCCACATTTGCAAACATTTCTGATTTAGGCCTCTTGTACAGTGTATCTGTGACCCATCTGTCCTTTGATTCTTCTGGCACTCGGTGTTACTGGCTGTTATGGAAGAAGATTTGGCAGTGACATAGAGATGGACTGGCAAAGTTGTAAGTGGATGTTTTTAGGGGAGAGAAGATGTGTGTCATATGATGATGAGATTGAGAGTGATGCTCTTTGTAGTGGTGAGAACATTGGCTTAGGGATCACCTATTCCTTATTTGAAGTAACCTTTCTATTTTGAAATCATCGTCGATCCATATTCAATTGTAAGACATAGTAGACTAGAGCATTCCCATGCATCCTTTGTATGGTATCTCCCAATGGAAAACTTGTAAACAAAACTTGTCAAACTATACATCAAGAGTTCATGAAAGCGGGTGGACGTGGGAAGGAAGGGAAGAAATGGAGAGCTGATATCAGGGGCTCAAGTGGGAAGAGAATGCTCTGAAAATGATGGTTGTGGCATATGTACAAATGTGCTTGACACATTAGAGAGGTATATGGATTGTGAAAAAAGATGTAAGAGCCCCCAATAAAAGTATTAAAAAGGCCCTCAAACAAAAAAACCCAACATGTTGTTCACAAAGACTTGTGAACACAAGTTCAATATTCAGAAGATATATATATATATATATATATATATATATATATGATAAAGTGATGTTTTATGGATTTCCTATATTAAATCACAATGTCCCTAGAGAAGCAAATATGAAGTGTCATACAACATACCTTTGGTCAGTTAACAAATATAGACTATTCCTCTAATAAAATTCTTTTTATTTTTCCTCTAATAAAATTCTGAAAGACCAACTACATGCAGCAGTTTCTCCAAACCTCATATATTTCTGAGTTGAAAAAAAATCCACATTTCCAAATTGTGGTATTCTACATAATATATTATTATATCTAAGCTTCAAGTTACTATGATAGGCCTATGATATTTTAATTTTATATGATTTGATTGAATTTTTTTGTGTTCCAAGTGTAAAATGATCATAGAAAGCATAATATTATATAATAAACTTTTGCACCTGGATAAAAAAAACAGTATGATATCACAAGCAAGATATTCACATGGACCAGGTCCGTCAAGATCTGTTCCATCGCCCCAAGGATCTTGCTTGCTACCTTGATTGACCACTGGGAGCAGAGAGAGCTGTTCCTGCAGGTTTCTCACATGATAATTCTTGACAGGAGTAGAAAGCCTTCTTTGAGGCGGTTTCAAACTGCTGACCTTGCAGTTACCAATCTAATACGCAACCACTGCACCATCATAGCATGGGTCTGATGCACTTTGGCACTCCAAGAAAATGATCCTCTTAATTTTAACACGTTAAAGAGGTCTTTTGTAGCATATTTGCCCAATGCAATATATCCTTTGATTTCTTGACTGCTGTTTCCACTGATGTAATGGTAGATTTAAGTAGTATGAAATCCTTGGCAATTTCAGGCCTTGCTCTGTTTTTCATGATGTTGCTTATTGGTCCAGAGGATCAGAGAATTGGTCCAGAGAATACAGAGGATCTCTGTATTCTTTTTTTTTTTAATCTCTGTGTTCTTGATGCTGAGGTGTCATCCATCCACAGTGAAGGCAGTAGTCTCTGATTTTCATCAGTCAGTATTTCAAGTTCAGTTTCAAGAAGCAAGACTGTGTCATCTTCCTACTGAAGGGTGCTCAAGAGCCTTCTTTGAATCCTGATGCCATGTTCCTTCTGAAGTAATCCAGCTTCTTGGATTTTGAGCATACAGATGGAATAAGTATGGAGAAAGGATGTAATCCTGAAGTGGATCCCTTTTCTAATGGTAAACCCTGCAGGATCCCTTTGTGTGGTTCCAAAGACTGCCTCTTGGCAGGAGCACAATAGCATGTTCTGAAATTCCCACCCTTTTCTATATCATTCATAATTTTTTCTTACAATCCGTAATGTTGACTGCCTTTGGACGGTCAACAAAATGCAGGCAAGCATGATTCTGGCATTCTCTGCTTTCATACAGGATCTGATAGCACCACGATGCCCTGTGTTCTACAGCCTCTTCTAAATGTAGCTTGGATTTCCGGCAGGTCCCTGTCGGTGTGCAATGTTAAACACATTTTCTAGCCGCACGAGGCCAGGCAGTTTTACACAAGGTATTTCACCCAATCCTCATAGCAACACTGGAGGTGGTAGGTCCCACAGTCAGCTGCATCTTACAAATGTGGAAAGGGAGGGCCAGAATTTAGTGAGGTGCTGATGGTCATGTTACTGGTATAGCGAACAGTTCACTTCAGGTAAAGTGATCCACTCTAAAAGCATAGTCCTTCCTCTTTGTCACAGGGAAATTTTCTTTGTGGGCCACATCCAAGTCGTGGCACAAGAAATACACTTAGCTTTGGGTTTTAGGAGTGACTAACAACTGCAACCTGTGGAGGATGAGTAGCTTGTCTCCTTCGAGAAGCCAAACCCCCTTTATTCAAGAAGAAATCTTTCATAATCTTTAGGTCCTTACTTTGCTACAAACCACTACTGTAAATTAAAGTCCCTTTTGCAAAAGTACTACAGAAGAACTCAGGTGGATGTGTGAAGGGAGAGGTGACACATTATAACAGATTGACTTTCCTCTTTCACCTTCTTTTCTGGTTGCTTTTTTTTCCTGTTGGGGAGCTGGGTCATTTTGGGTTGGAGGGGCCAGTGTGCATACACCTATCCAAGGCTCTTCAGGGGGGCTGGGACTGAAAGAGACTGCCAGCTCACCAGGCTACTCTAGTCTCTCCACTGGTTCATGGCATCCAACCGGTGCTCAGTAAACGCTCATTTTCTGCTGAGATAACAAGGCACAGAAAACCAGCTTATTTCTGTTGTTTGGCTTCCTTCTTGGGGGTAGGAGTGCGGTGAAACAGATCCACAGGAAGCAGAAATGGTGGCCACTTCCCTGTTTCATGCAGGGCTCCTTGGGCGCTGTCAGCAGCCTTCCGTTACAATTTGAATAATCCATTGTACTAAGAATAGAGGAGCTAATTTAATTTCCACAATGCTACTAGGATCTGCAGTAACTCATTTTATGATGATACAGTGACTCGCAATTGTCTTGTCGGAGAATGAATAAGTATTTGGAAAATTTAATTCCTCGTGATGCTGTTGTTCATAGTTCATTTTTTAACTCTGTGGAATGATGTTTCTCTTTCCTTAGCCCCCAAGACCCTTAACAAAGCCTCTGTAGACAAAAAGTCACGCAAAGTGTCGGGCAGTGAGTGCACTGTGTGTTTTTCCTTCTGTGCTGTTCCTGGCTTTCCCCCAGGCTTCAGGGCCCAGTTTTATAGGACCTCTAAGCCAGGGATGTACCTTCTTCGATAAGTGTTTTATTTCCTTTCACTGTTGTGGTTTCAGTAATCCAAAACAGTGGGGGAAAGGTTTTATTCTTGAAGTGAAGAGTCAGCTTATATGGAGAAATGAACATGTTTCTGGTGAAGCACTCAAAATGCTCATTTTTAATGTAAAACAAAACCAATATAGGGGTCTTTGAAGGCTCTCCAAATAATTAAGAACATCTTATTTGAATATTGAGGAAACAGAGGCTAGGAAGATGGGTAGGGGTACTTTCTGATCATATCACTGATTCAGTTCAGCTCCTTCATGTCAAGGGGAAGTCCGGGGGTTCTGGAATGATGTATAGAAAGTAGAGGAGATGACACTTCTGCTCCTTATGTTCAGACAGGGAGCCTGGGATCTTGCCTGGCTCATGAGCTTCTGCGACTGCAGGTCCCCCTCCATATTGATTTAGAACTACGGGGTTGCACTTTGAACTTCTGGAATATAGATCGATCAGTTCCCCTGTTGTTGTTAACTGTTACTGAGTCAGTGCGACTCAGAGTAAACTTAAGCACCACAAAAAGAAAGACCACGTGGTCCAGTGACATCACACAAATGTTCCTATGCTGAAGCCCATGGTGACAGCCACTGGGTCAATCCATCTTGTTGATGACCCCCAACCCTCCCACCCCCCATTTCCCACTGCCCCTCTACTTCCACTTTAGTGACTGAGAAACAGGAAATAGTGTTTGGAGCATTTTGGGATATTTTGGATCTGGAACCTGGGTAAAGGTGTTTAATCCTATGATTCCTGGAGGCAAGTTGGGTTTTTTCCGGTTCTAACCCCCCCCCCCCCCCCCCCCCCCACACACACACTCACGGTGGACCTTATTCAGAGAGGTCACCTGGTGCATGGATGCCAACAGAGATTCTTGTGTTTCTACCTTTCTGAGTGGTCTCCAGTTCCCAGTTCTCTCAGACTGCCCTGTACCTCAAACCAAACCCACTGTCATCAATTTCATTCTAACCCATAGGAGGCCTGTATAGAATTTCTGAGCCTGTACATCTTTTCAGGAGCAGCTAGACTCATTTTTCTCCCCTGAAGCAACTGGTGGGTTGGAACTGCCAACAGGCAGTACTAATAGGGTAACCAGACTACTGAATAGGTGAATTTAAATTCCACCAGTTTCTAATAGGAGCCCTGGTGACCTCGTGGTTGCACCTTGAGCTGTTGACTACAAGTTTCCCTGTTAAAACCTCCCGACTGTTCTGAGACAGAATGATGGGACTGTCTAATCCCATAAAGATTTACCGACGCAGAAATGCACTGTCCAATAGTACCATGAGTCGGCGTCAGGTCGATGGCAGTGGGTTTGTTTGTTTGTTTTTGGAGACACTAAGTGGGAGCTCCTGGGGGCAAACAGGAAGTGCTCGACTCTTCGCCAAAAGGTTGCCAGTTCAAACCCACCCAGAGGCATTCAGAACTCAGACCCAGTGATCTGCTTCTGTCTGATCCTGTAGGAGCAGTTCCCCTTTTCTCTGCTGAGGTAGCCACAAGTCAGAACCAACTCTACCCCCTACAGCAAGAAGCTCACAGAGAGCTGCAGAGGTCCCTGGTGAAGCGCTCTAGATGGGGATTCGTCGCCCGTAGTCCTAGGACACAGCCATGTGTTTCTGCTTCCTCTTTCCTTATATCTCTATAGGAGTCAGAATCAAATTGACAGCAAACAACAAGTGGCTGTCATGACAAGGGTGGCTTCGGAGTCTCATAGGTAAGATGTGGCAGGAATCATGATATTTCAGGATCTAAAAGGACTATTGACATTTGGGAGACTCACGGGCAGAGGGTATTGTGGAAGGTGGAAGCTGATTGACAAAAATACGTTCGATTCAAGGACAAAAGCATCATAAGCAAAGCAAACAAACTCTATGCCATCTAGTCATTTCCGACTCACAACAATCCTACGGAATAGAGTAGAATCATGCTTGTGGAATTCTGAGACTGCCAATCTTCATGGGAGTAAAAAGCCTCATCTTTCCCCCAGGGAGAGGCTGGTGGGGTCAAACTACTGACCTTGCAGCTAGCAGCCTGCCATGCCACCAGGGCTCCATGAAAAGACAAAGAAGGGTCAACTTAAAGAGAGAGGTGGGGATTGAAAATTCCAAGAACCAGGCAGATTTGAGGCAAGGGAGAGCATCAGATCATCATGCAGGAGGGTGAGTGTGTTTGGCTGGGTTAAGGAGAGAAACAAATCCAGAGACACTCACATATATACATATAAGAGAGAGCTTTATATCAAGCAGTAATAATCTTTTAAGAAAACACCCCCATCCAGCCCATCTCACGTCCTTAAGTCCGATACTATGTCCTAAGCCACTCATCACACTCACGCGGTCACATGCAGTCATGCAGAACGCAGGAAGGTCACAGGCTGGTGGGTGCACAGCCATGTGTATCCAATGTCAGTGGAAACATGGCAGGGCCCAGACAGTTCTCTGATGTCCAGCCAGCAGGTAGAGAAAGAGGGGGAGGTTCCCTGGGCCCTCCTTATGAGAAAGCCACGTCCACAAAGAGGCACAGTCAGACTGACCAGATTGACATGTTGAAAACCAACTCTATATTTTTATATATCAAATGGACAAAAAATTTTGTAATTACCACATTGAGGTAGGCACTGAGCTAAGATGAAGTCTGACTCCCCAGTGCTGTTTATCTGCCTTCTGGCACTAAGCTATGTCCCCAAGTTCTGAAGGATCACAATCAGTGATATTAAGTTTATATCAATAAGACTGAATTCGTTCCTTTCCCCGCTCAGTGACTATATTCCGCTTCACCTTTAAAGGGTTTCATTTAGTCAAAGTGTTTGCTTATGTTTAAGCTTTAAAGGCAGCCTTTCCTGACAAAACAATCCTTCCATAGATGAGAATACGGCCTTATAATTTGGAGTTGGTGGAGAAGGTGTGAAGTGGCTGGTTTTAAAGCCTTTTAATACAGGGTTGAAAAGTGAATGACATAGACATGGGAGATTTACAATGTGGCAGCATAGGAAATTCATGTCTAGTCTTCAACCCTGTTGACAGCCATTACTGCTTGATACTAAAGAGATACTGAAGTATTCTTTTAAAGATTAGCTAGGATGAGTCTGGTTGGTTTCACAGACATTTTCCTGATTTGTAAGCAAAGGACACACCTGGTCATTTTTATTATATTTGCACTTACTATTTTATAGTTATTTTCTTTTCTTTTCTTTCCTTTTTTTTGGGGGGGGGGGATCACTGCTCTCCGGTGGTGGGAGTAGGAGGCCCAGCCCCACTGCTGGAATTGAACCTCCGTCCCAGTGGGCCACAGTCCCGTGCACAACCACTACGCCACTGGGGCTCAGCCAGTTATTTTCTTTACGAGAGCAATGTTTCACAGATTAAACCAAAGCTCTTATAGCGAAAGGCATCAGGGACTTTGTGTGGGGCCAATGACTGATGATATAAAACTTCATCTAATGTTGGCTTTGATTGGGTTTAAGTAAAGATTTCTTCTCTCCAAATATGCTACCTTCTAGTAGGTGACATAAAAAGGCAAACGTGTGGAGAGTAGAGGGAAAATTGAAATGAATTTACCTTAAAAAAAAATGAACCATTGGGGCTCAGCCCTGGTGGCATAAGTGGTTGAGTGCAGGACTGCGGCCCATGGGCTTGGAGGTTCAAATCCAGCAGCTGCTCTCCAGGAGCAAGGCAGGGTAGCTCCATGACCACCAGAGGGCAGTGATGCCCCCAAAAAACTAAAAAAGCAACCATTTTCCAATGAGTGTCACCAAGTGTCATTGAATGCCTTCACAATGTTATAAAACAACCACCTCTACACCTAGCTCCCTAACATTTAATTGCCACAACAGGAATTCTTGTTTTTATTCAGTTCTTACTCTCCATTTCCCTTTTTGCTCAGCTCCTGGCAATTACCAATAGGTATTTTGCTTTAAAAAATTGTTGGTGAAAAAAATTGTCTTTTTTTAATATAAATCATTTTATTGGGGGCTCATACAACTTCCATCATGGTCAATACCTATGTCAATTGTATGCATCCCACATTTGCACACCTGTTGCCATCATCACCCCCGAAACATCCTCCCTTCACTTAGACCCCCAGTACCAGCTCCCCATATTTCCCCTCCCTGTCATATCTTACACTGCCTGCTCTCTCCCCCAACCCACTCCTTTGATGCCCGTCCTTCAAATAGGAGCTTATGTGTATATCCTTGCAGTTGGTTCTGTCTCTCTACTCCACCTTCTCTCTACCCTTCCAGCATCTCCAATCTAACCATTGGCCTGAAGGGGCTCATCCATCTTGGTTTCCCCATATTTGCAGCTCCCCTCTCTACTAGTGTACCTTCTCCAGTCCATCTGGATTTGTAAGGTAGAGTTGGAACCATGATGGTTTGGGGGGGGGTGGGGAGGAAGGCTTGTGCACACATCCCCAAGGTGCCCACTGAGGACATGTAGGAGCATGAGCAAGAGTGGTGAAGAAAGCTGATTGTGGCCAGCTATCAAAAGATATAGCATCTGGGGTCTTAAAGGCTTGAGCATAAATAAGCAGCCATCTATCTCAGGAGCAACAAAACCCACCATAAAAGAAGCTCACTTGTCTGAGCGATCATGAGGTGCTGAAACAATCAGGTATCAAAGAACAAAAATCAAAATCAATGGACCAATTGACTCCCAATATCGCTGAAGACAAATGGATACAGAGGGAAGCAGAGTAGGAGAAACGATGGTGCCCAGCTACCAAATGATTGAATGTCTGGAGTCTCAAAGACTTGAAGATAATTGAGTGGCCATTCAGCGCAGAAACAGCAAAGCCCACATGGAAGAACACCAGCATGCGTGATCAAGAGGGGCTGAAGGGAGCAGATATGGAGCACCAAAGAACAAGAATCACATCATTACAAAGGAGGGGGAGAGCAGGGTGGGGACCTAAGGCCCACCAGTGGGTAATTGGTCACCCCTTTACAGGGGAGTCACGGGGAGGAGACAGACCAGTCAAGGTGCAGCCAGGCAGGGATGATGTACACTTTCTTTAGAAAAATGAATATCTATGTCCTCTGTCCAGCTCTAGTTGGGTTGTTTGTGTTTTTGTTGTTGTTGTTGAGTTATAAGGGACTACATTCCCCTTAAAATTTTTTCTAATTCTGGGTAAGTCATTTTTATTTAGTATCTTTTTACTCTATGCTGTGTTTTTACTGGATACATGCATGTGGTTTCTTTAGTGTCTTGGTAATAACATTTGAAGCATGAATAATTTAATTTTTGTGAAAGCCAATATATCTACTCTTTCCTTTTATTGCTTGTGTTTTTGGTGTCACATCCAAGAATTCATTGCCTAATCCAAGGTTCTAACAATTTATCTCCATTGTTTTCTTCTAAGAGTTTCCTGACTTTGGTAATTTACATGTAGGCAATCAATCCCATTTGAGTTCATTTTGTTTGTGGGGTGAGGTAGAGAATTGGTTTTCCTTCATTCCTTCTTTCTTCCCCCCTCCCGATTTCCTTCCCTTCCTCCCACTCTTCTTTTGTTCTTTTTCTTCCTTTCAAATGTGGCTATCCAGGTGTCCAGGCACCATTTCACCATTTGTTGAAGACTATTCTTTCCCCAATTAAAGGGTCTTTAGAAACTTATCGAAAATCTTGTGGTTATAGACTGTCATGTGAAGAATGAGTTGGAAGGGTCCCTTTTAGTATATCAAAACCTTGTCACCTCCAAACAGCAGCAACAACAAAACAGACTCATTGTCAGTAAGTCAATTATGACTCATAATGACCCATTGGGACAGAGCAGAACTCTGCCTGTATGTTTACGAGACTGCAACTCTTTAGGAGTTCAAAAAGCAAAGTCTTTCTCTCACAGAGAAGTTGGTGGGTTTGAACTGCCGACCTTGTGGTTAGCAGACCAATGTGTAATCACGATGCCACCACGGCTCCTTAACTGACACATGTTATAGATGTTGTTCATATTTCGAGACGGTGAACAAAATTTCTCTAAACAAAAATGCACCAATATTAACTATGCAGACAATAGCAATACATCATTCTTATCTCAATGATCTTCATCTCCTTACCAAGAAAAAGGTGACCTGCTTTGTCTCTGGAAGCTGTCTACTGCATGAGATTTTAGAGCCCTGGTAGACTGGGTGACATATAGTTCCATGCTGGTCTGTGATCCCCAAGGTTAGCAGTTTAAAACCACCTGCTACTTCATGAGAGAGCAACAGGGCTCTCTATTCCCTCAAAGAGGTGCAGCCTTGAAAACTCACAGGGGCAGGTCTACCCTGTCCTATAAGGTCATTATGAGTTGACAGGGACTCGATGGCAGTAATTTTGTTGGCTTGTTTGTTTTTGAAAGCCTGCATGTGACTTAGGGGAGTTAGGAATACCTCATGATTAGATGCATCTTCTCTGTGAAGAACATGTTCTTCTTAAAGCTTGCACATTTAAAAACATGTCTGGACAGGTAAGACACCAGGTGGAATTGTTTCTCTGAGGCAAAAATCCTACGAGCAGAGAGATAGCTATTACTATTGTTTTTCTTTTTCTTTCTTTTAAAAATAGGTAATTTTATTGGGGGTTCCACCCATTCACTGTGTCAAGCACATTTGTACATTTGCTGCATTCATGATTCTGAAAGCATTTCCTTTCTACTTGAGCCTTCAGTATCAGTTCATTGTGATGACATTTGTCCTTTTCTTTTAAGCCCTTCCTCTCTGAGCTTCTTCCTGCACTCTTCTAAAGAAGAGCAGTGGCACTTCTATAAACATAGATGGCATGTGGATGCACTTACCTTTTCTTTAAGAGACAACTGGGGAAGAGATGTGGGGAAGAGTTTCTCTGAAACCTGAATAGCATCAGTCGTGGAGATTTAGAGGGGGTGGACTGTCATGAGATCTAGATGGAGTATGCGTTTCCAAGGGACAGAAGTGCTCTGTGCTCTTCAGTACATTTGTCTTGTGGAGGTATGTGACCACTAGGGGACTCTCTCTTCAAAGGGCACCTTGTCCTGCCCTTGCCATTATGTTTCCATCAGCTACTCCCACCCACAGCTCTCACTTCTTCTTCACACCAGAATCACTTCTCAGGTCCAAAGCTTTTTGCCTTCATTCTTTTTTGGAGGAGGTTTGTCGTCTCTCCCTAACAACTGACTTCCTTTGGGTTTTTCCAGTAGAAATGTCTCTACTGTGTCTGGTTATAATTGTTGTCACAGTACAGGCCCTTTCCCATGGATATGTGACCAGAGTCTGTTTGCATGTTTCTGGACTTTCTTTGGCACCCAAGGACAGTTTTCTGCTGAGACCTCCAGGACTTCCTTAGGCTGGTGACATAAGATGTCCTCAATCTACGTGTTGGTTTCCCACACGTTTACACAGTTTCCCAAAGCACCTTGTTACCTACAAATCTTTTAAAATGATCTCATTCTAAAAGTGGTGGCTTAAAAAGTGACAGAATGTTCTAGATATTTAATGAGTTGTGAGGACCAATCTGGCATCACTCCAAGAGGACAGAAGTCGATGGCTTTACTCCTGGGTTTTTCAGCTGACTTCAGTGCCTCATAGAAAGCTGTCATTACACAGGTGTAAAAATAGAGCCCCCTTCCCTGGAAGGGCAACACTCTGGGCCTTCTTGTCTCTAGCGTCTCTGAGAAGATCACTTTCTCCAGCCTGTCTGTAGCTGCAGGGAGCAGGTCTCACACAGATGATTTATTATACAATTTGGAAAATCAAGAGCTCAGATTCTTTACAATGGAGGACAAGCATTGAAGTTTTTCTCTAGTAACCTCTCACTAGTTCTAAGGATTCAGGTTTCTCTCTAGTTATCTCTCATTGGTTCTGAGCTCTTTAATCCTACGACTTATCCAGTCTTTCTTCATATTCAAGGATTCTACATCAATGCTTTGGATGCTATTATTATTTCTTCAGGTCCTCCGTCAGAGTTAATTTCATAACCTCGTAACTTCCTCCTCTCTCAATTCCCTAATTCCCCCATATTGATCTTGCATGGTGCTTTTGAACAGCTTCTCCTCACTCCATCACTTCCTAGAGTGTGACTTTGGGCAAATTACTCAACTTCTTCTGACTTCAGCTTCCCCTTTTATAAAATGAGGGTTATAACAACTACTTGATAGGCCTATGCAAGGAAAGAACTTCCGCATGTCCGCATGTTTGTAGAAGAACATCCTTGTTCTTGAATATATTTTCCATGAACCTTTTGAAGTTTCCTTGATATATCATCTTCATCAACCTCCACAGCAGAATAATGCATCCCCAACCATCTTTAGCTCCTACTCTGGCTCTCCTAGTTCCTTTAGGAGGGCGACCATTGTTATTGGCCTGGGCCACAGGAGTGGGGATGTGAGGGAGAAGTCTTCTGTGAGCACTTGATTTATGCTGTACCAGAGAGGGTTTCTTGTTTATAAGGAAGTGATGCTCCACGTCCTGTATGTCATTTACTACCACGAAATAAACAAATACAAAATAATAACTTGTGCAATCTAGTAATCAATACTTGAGTTAAATGAGAAGAAAAGAAAAAGAAAAGATAAAGAAAATACCCCTTTAAAAGCATTTGATGCACTTAGGAACAGAAAAACTCATCATAGGATTGAAATAATTGAAACTCTCTTGTAGCACGTTAATTGGCTTCCCTGTCTTGCTTCCTCATAACTTACCCTTGGCATTCCTGAAAATACTCACCATGTTCCCTCCCTCCCCTCAGGGGTCCTGCTGTGCTCAGGCAGGTGCCAGGAATCTTCATGGTCAAGTCCTTGCTCATGTGCCTGATCCTGTGGAGAGCACCCTTTCTCCCACTAGCCCCTTCAGAGCTTTCAAAATTGTTTCGGGGAAATATCCAAGCATGTAGGTGCAAGGGCTATGCCTTGAGTTGTTAAAAATAAAAAACAAACAAACAATCCTTCCCCACCGCCCCAACAATTCCATCCCCTGTAGAGCCTCATTGTATTGCTGGGCAGCATATAGTAAGTGTAAATTAATGGTTTGAAAATGCTCCATTGTGTTGACTAGTAAACAACAACTACAACAAGAAGGTATAAAGCCAAATCCTTTTCCCTTTCAAAACATGGCCAGTAAGACTGAGAAAAACACTGCTTCTCTCTGCTCATTTCACTCTGTGTCATGCCGGGGAGCTGCAGAGAGTGACCCTTCAGGGGCAGTGAAGGTGGAAAAATGCAATGGAAATGAATCTGAAAAAGTGAAGGGGCTAGAAACATCAGACACGAACCTTCAAAAGCAAATCCCCCAGCACAGTAGAGATTTTGTCAACGCCCTGAAGAATTATACCGAGGGCAAGGGGATAACAGCTTCGAATTCTTATGGCATGAAGTGAGTAGAGCTTCTGGTGAGCAATTGTTTTTCATTTGCCTGTTTTCCTGAACTCAACAGAGGGAAAACAGCGTGTAAATGGAGTGCAGTGTAGTGGCCAAAGAGAACAAGGAAAATCCCAAACCCAGGAGGCCGGGAAGGTGAGATGACCTTTTACTCCCTGTCTCGTTTTCATCTGCTGTTGTTTGTGACACAGGAAAGACAGCAGTAGTTTCTCTTCCCATTTTAAAAAGTCCGTTGACAGATTCTATCTTCTGGAAAACAATGCAAAACAAATCCTCCCACACATCCTCAGATAAATCGCTTTTTCTGCTCCAAAGCTGACATCTTTCGAAATCAGAAAAGCAATTCTTCTTTCTATGTGTGTCTCAATATCTAATGGTAGGGTCGGATGTATGTTCCTACAGTTTTCTTATTTTATGGTGTTTGCATTATTGTGTGCAAACCACACTAGCTACTCCGGGGAGGGAGGGTTTCCACAGTGTGCTGTGACAGTCACACGGCGGCAGCGCCCCGGGGTTGTTGGGAGGTGGATTCTGAGGATGGAACTCTCCTCTCAAATTCTGCTCTCAGAAGAATTGGTGTCTGCAAGACTCAAGCGGGTTTCGCTGGCCGTGTTCCTGACCGAAACTTTCCTTCCCTTCTTCCTTTCTCTCCCCGACTTCCTGCTTTGTCTCCTTCCCTTTTCTCAGCCAGTTCTGCAGTAATGATAAGTACAAGGGTCTCACCATGTCCAATTGTTGTCCTCTTGGTATGAGAAGTAGACTTTAGATTTGCACATGCTTTCCTTCATATCTGCTGCAAACAAAACAAAACAAACAAAAACCCTCAAAGCAAAAACCCCAAATGAATTCACTGCCATTGAGTCGAGTCTAGCCACAGAGGGGCCTTTTCATGTATGGACCCCTAACCAACTCAAGGGAAAAAAACCAAGTGTTTGACTCCCATGTTTGGCAACATGTCGTTAGGTCCTCTCAAATGTTTGGTGGTGGTAAAGGTTTGGTTTGGTTTGGTAGAAAGGTACACTTTCCTCCAGCCCTTCTTGAATTCATTTTCATGGCACTTCAGCGATTGTGGATTGTTCTCTTTGGGTGTAGTGAATCACAGGAATTTAAAATACAAGGAAACATATGAAAATAATAAGAATGTATTATTTGTCAAGGGGTCCTGAGCGTGGGGGGAGGGAAAAAAGAGGAGCTGATACCATGGGTTCACACAGAAAGTAAATGATGATGGCAACATCTATACAAATATTCTTGGTACAATTGATGTATGGAGAGCCCCAATAAAACGATCTTAAAAAAAATACAAACAAGCAATGAAAGCAGCAACCTTGGAACATATTTGGACCTTTTTATGTTCTGTTTTGCAAAAGAGTGTGACCTCTCCTTTTCATACTCTGCCCACCTCTTTGAGAAAAAATCAAGCAGCAGAACCACATGGCGGGGCACATGTATTCCTGGACCTGAGCAACTCATCATTTAAATAACAAATGATAATTCCTCAGGCGCCTGCGTGTGCCGATCCTGATGGACACAGGGACATGGAGTAATCTGTCTGCAGCACTTAGTCCATTCCCCATTTGTTGGTCTGTGGCACTGTGGTGGCTTCTCTGGTGCTCAGATACTGGAAGCCAGACCACGTGTATTTCAAACACTGCCAGGGACTCCACGGTGGGTAAATTTCCAGGGAGATTCCACACTAAAACAGCTTCCCAACAAAGACAGGTCTGTTGAACTACTTCGGAAAATTAGCCCATTCATAACCTCCTGGATGACAAGAGAACTTTGCTTAACTCACTTGCTTTGAACACACCATCACGGGAGATCAATTGCTGGAGGTGTCCATCGTGTTTGGCGAACGAGTGAGCCGGGGAGGAACTGGGAGACCCCCTCCGACGCAGGTTGGCCACTAACTGGAAGGAAAGTCTCAAAAGTGCTGGTGATTGTGAGGAAGACTCGGGACCAGACAACATTTTGTTCTGTCCGAGGGGCTATTGTGAGTCAGAGCTCTCTCATTGACATCTGTCAACAACAATATTGAAATAATCATGTTAGCTGGAGCTGTAAACAGAACTCTTGTGGTGTGGTGAAGGACTCAGCTGTTCATGGAAAGGTGCAAAGGTTGGAACTTGTCCGCCATGCTGCAGGAGAAATCAGTGGCACTGCCTTCCATAAAGATCATAGCCTTGGTCAACATATGGGGCAGTTGTGCTCTGTCTTAGAAAGTCATTGTGGTTCAGAATCAACCCCAGGGCAGTGAATAATGGAGAACTGTACACACCTACGGTGTTAAAATTACAACTCAAGTATAACACGAGTTGCACAGCTAAAAGAGAGAAGGAAATGTGAGTGTGGGAATAAGGAACTGGTTTAGGGCAGTCCCATTTGCAGAAGAAAAGGCAAAAATGAGACCGGAATGAGGGGACGACTCTCCTGTGTCATTCATCCTCTGGGAAAATCCAGGCCTGTCTTGTTTGCTGCCTTCTGGAAGCACTCTAGCAGGGGTTGGGTTACTGAACTTTGGGAATGTTACAAAGAGGCATTTGATTGGACGAGAGTTTGCGTCAGATGGTATCTATGGCCCTTCCCATTCCAAATGAAGACTGAGTTGCACAGTCAATAGAAGTTGCACATGACATCACTGAACAGATGGGAGAATCCTGGCATTGAGTTTTCCCAATGATTTTGGTCTTATCTGACGTGGGGGCCCCTATGCTTGCTGTTCTTATTTTTTTCAATTTTGTGCCACATGTTTCTTTCCCTCTTTTGAGGGTCCTATATTGCGATCCTTTTCAGAGGGGCTAGCAGGAGAAGCTAGGCACCATCTAGTTCTTCTAGTCTTCAGGTCAGGGAAGCTGAGGATCACATGGTCCCTTAGGACCTCATGGGCTTTCAATTTATTTTTTCCCTTCACTCTGCTTTCCTTTGCGTGGGGAGAGACCAAGAGTTGTATCTTAGATGATCACATGCAAGCTTTTTAAGACCTCAGTCAGTACACAGCAAAATAAAGTATCAAGCATTGTTTCTGTGAACTATATTATCCCACTTGACCTTATGTTCCCTGCGACTATAATCCTACACCAATGACCAAGCCCCTCAAAGTGTATGGCTATGGCTAAAATAATTGGCTTACCTTTGCTTCTTGTTTGCATGATTGTATATTGGGATATATTTATAGCTCATACACATATGTATGTAGAAATATTATCGACCAGACTAACACATGACTATGAGTATGATTGCTCATCTTGTTTTGTGCCTGTGTCTCTATGTGGAGGCTAATGCTTGTGACTTCTGATAGTGTAGGGTTGCACATATAATAGTATTTATCTTTGCTATCTGTTAACTCTTGTGTGCCTCTCTCTTTATATATACATGTATATATATATATATATATATATATATATATATATATATTAGGTGATATTGTGATGATCACTCTTTCTCATATAGTCTTTCCAAATGATGTGTTGGACTGCTAACCAAGGTGTATGAGCATCAGAAGTCTGAACCTGCCAGCTGATTCATCAAAGAAAGATGAGTTGTCAGCTCCTGAGACACACTAGAGCCTGAGACACACTAGGGAGCAGTTCCGTGTCGTCTGTTAGGCTCACTCTGATGTGGAATTGACTCAGTAGGAGTGGATTTTTACTAATTGTTGTTATGTAGTCAGTTTCCCTCCCCTCCTAGCCCCTTCCTCAATCTCTGATAAACACCAAATAGCTTTGTGTGTGTCTAAACTGTTTTTGGACTTTTAGAATAGTGGTGAACTCATACAACATTTATTTTTTACAGAATATTCTCATAGAAGCCAGAGGACCTCTTAGTGAGAACAAATGCACAAACTGCATGCACACCGTTTTGGGGGTGTTGTGTGTCATTCAGTGACACATCTGCTATGGGCGTTTTCACTCAGTTGTCAGGTTTGTGCTTGAATATTGGCCTAGAGCGTAGCAGTTAGAACCTACCCTAACCTAAGGTATAAGAAAGGCCTTACTATCTGCTTTCTTAAGGAGTCTAGCCAAGAAAATCCTGTGAAGCTCCGTTCTTCTGTGTGACAAATGAGGTCACGATGAGTTGGAATGGAATTGGTGTCAGCTTGCGTTACAGAGAAAACCTGTTGCTGAACTGGCTTTGGGGCAGCAAGCTGATAGGAAGAAAGGTAAAGTGAGCCTGTGGATGCAGGAGGGAAGGTATTTTAAATACCTGAAGGTACTGGAGAAATTGCAGGGTGAACTTTTTAAACATGGATAAAATAAAAGGAAAAATAAAGATTTTTCTGTTACTGATGGAATGAAACCAACCAACCTACCAGACAAATAAACAATCCAATAAAAAAAAACCCATGCAACAACATCTCTGTACTGTCATCAGATCTCTTCTGACCTGATAGGGCAGACTAGACATGCCTTTTGAGGTTTCTGAAACCTTAAGTCTTTACAGGAATAGATAGCTTCATCTTTCTCAATTTGAGAGGTTGGTGTGTTTGAACCACTGATATTGCAGTTAGCAGCTTAATGGGTAACTACTAGACAGATTACTAGAGATAGGAATTCATGTCAATCAAAAAAGATGAGGGATGGTGAAAATAATTGTCTTCTCAAACAGGACTCAGCACCCTGTCTTGATGTGTCCTATCTTGCCTTGTGGAAATAGGACCCTTCTTGGTTGATGGCTGTCCTCTGTAAGCTGGCCTACCACCAACCTTCAAACTCTAGGCAGTTCTGACTTTCTTTTTCAGAGTAGAAATCAGATGGGTTAGTGACACCCACTTAACATAGCCTCCATTTAAAAGAGAATTGGCTACAGCTAGCCTTGCCTCCCCATGTTTGCTTTGCTAGATAGAATTGAGAAGGCTTAAGGAATCCAAGGGAAAGGAAAGGAATTGTTAGCATTTCAACACGATATGACATGAAACACAAGGTTCTAGAGATGCTTCTCAAAAATCCAGTAGTGACAATAATAAAATAGTCACAAACAAAATATGCAGGCTGAGCCAGAGATCGGTACAAGTTGCAGTTTCCTGGGGAGGGAAATGCACACTCATATTTCTTCTGGGTGTGTTCGTGCAGTTACACGCTACCCTCTCACAGTTTACAGATGGAAGATTTAGTTCTGGGAACGTTAATGTTTTTCCCATGATATTTTTATACATGTTCCATGTCCCTTTTGATTTTCTATCTCTTTAAAAACAACGCACTGGTTAAATCTCTTTAGCCTGGCTTCCACATCTAACACCTGTTGTACATTTGTTTTTGTATTATTCCTTTCTGAGACTATTCTACTTTCTGAATTTTCTCATGCTTATTTATTTTGTACCTGAGGATATTTCCACCTTCTAGTCCATGGTTCATGAGGTGGTTCTGATTCATATTGACGCTGTGGGTCAGAGTGGAACTGCACCTTAAAGTCCCAAAGCTGTGAGTGTTTATACAAGCAGACTGTCCCATCTCTGGGAGTGAGTGATGGGCTCCCACCATGGACTCTCTATTTCTCAGGAAGGCCAATGCTTGATTAACCCAGTGTGCCACCAGGGTTCCTTGACCCTGTCTCCATGTGTGCTTATTTCATTTAAAAACTTTTCTTTTCTAGTGTGCCTTTTGGTTCTGAAATGTTTGTCCTTTTCTATTTATTTCTTGAGCTTTGCTTGCTTGCATTTCATTGTCTTCTATTATTCCAACTGTTTTGCTTTGAGCTATTTTCTCCCTCGGATAATTTTGCCTGTCCTTTGTATGGGTCCAAGGGCAACAATTTGTCTTTTGTCTTTATTCCCCCCGCCCTTTCCTATGGCAACAATGGGCTCAAGCCTAGCAAGGATTAGGAGCATGGCGCAGGCTTGGGTGGTGTTTCACTCAGCCATGGATAGGGTTGCCATGGTTGGAACCAGTGGTGGGTTTCAGCTGGTTCACACCAATTCTAGGCACAACCCATACTTAATATTTGTTAATAACCCATACTTAATAATTGGCTCTTTGAGATGGTTAAAAATGGCACTTGAAACCGGGTTGCTCCATGAGATGGGTGTCTGGGCAGATGCCCACTATGGAAATCACAAATTTACATTCCTTACCCTTTCAAAATGCTTCTCTGCTTAGAAGCTTATTGTAAGCAGCTGTCATGATGTTCATTCCATCCATAGTATAAAGCTCAGAAGGAACTATGTTTGTAGTGTTTATTTATTTAGTAAATAAAACTTGTTGTATTTTGATTAAATGCTACATTTTTATTCCCTTGAGTTTGTGAGTTAAGAGAAAATGCTCCAAACAGTCAGAGGTTGACATGCTGCCCTCCATTTCAGCTGTGCGCTACTCCAGTTTCCCACAAGATCTTATTGGTGAGTTATGCAATGCCTAGAAGTATTCTAAGAGTTGAAAATATTGTCTGAACAATTGCTATAAATTCAGCAGAAGAATCTCCCCCCCAAATATTAACATAATATATTCAGAGATGAGAAGTCACTGAACTATTTTTAATATATTAAACACAATGAATGTTGTCTAATTGGCCTACCCCTGAAGGAATAAGAACCTACTGCTACAGTGAAAAGATGGTTAAAGACAAATAACACAGCTGATGATGCTCAGATATGAGCCAAGAATATCGTGAGTATGGAAATATTTAAAGCTGCAGTATTCTTTTTTAGCTCAGGTATTATTTAATATTTTCCATTACTATTTTAAAGCTCTTTCTTATAACACCATCTAGTTTTGTTGTGCCTCTTTTATTTTTCTTATTTTTGAACTATATCAGATAAACTGCCTTTGGTATATTGTTTTCTAACACTTAAAATGATCCTTAGGGTAGCAAACTGGTTGTTAAATTATTGGAATCCCATCACAGGTCAGAATGGACTTAACGACACCTAAGAACAACATATTCAATATACAATTTTGCATGGAACTGGTTGTTTATGGACATCTAGTTGTATAACATTGAAGAAGGCACGTGGTTTGAGGGCTATTCTGTGTCCTTTACTTGCCTCAGTCAAGTTTCTGTCTTGGTGTGTGTGTGTGTGTGTGTACATATGTGTGTCTATTCCCAGGTAGAGAAGAACTGGTGGGTGAGGGGTAGTTTTAACAGTGGGGAGTCTCTGGGTGTTATAAATGGTTCACTTACTCAACTTCTAACCAAAAGATTGGAAGTTCAAGTCCACCCAGAGGCAACTTGGAAGAAGGGTCTAGCCATCTACATCTTAAAAAAAATTAGCCACTGAAAATTTTATGGAATGCAGTCTGACCCTGACACACAAGAAATTGCCACGAATCAAAAGTAGTATAACTCCATAACAACTTGCCAATGGTGGTGGAGTGAACCATGGGCAGACCCCATCTCTTTCTCTTACTCTTACTGCCATTGCAGTTGTCCTGACTCATGGGGTTTTTGATTTGAAAGCCTTCTCCCACAGTTATATTCTTCTTTTGCCAAGAAGCACAATTTTCCTATGGTTTACAGGGGACAAGGAGGAGTGTGACAAAAAGCACAGTCATTTGGCTCAGGCTCTCTGGGTTGCCCTCTGCCCATTTCTGTCTCCTCTCCTCCCTCTATTCTGCTTTATTGAGGAACCTTTCCCATGGGAGAGGCTAGCTTATCATGGAGAAGAGGCACATTTCCAGCTTTCCCTTTCACCTTCCTCCTCTCTCTTCAGTTTCATGACTTTGGCCTAAAACTATTCAGAAACATTTCCGGCCTCTCCCATGGTCTCTCCTTATGCCAGGGACTCATTGTTTCAGTGCAAGGATTATGGAACAGGCCCTCGCTTATTTCAGGGAACATCTGTATCCTGCCTGATGCCAGAGGAGCTGTGCTGCCTCTTTCAGCCCAGACTGCATCAGACCTGGCAGGGTGGCTTTGTGGCGTGTGGTTTGTGGTTGTGACAATTTCCTTGTTTCACCAAATTTGATTTTCCTTGTGCTTTTAGATAAGCTTGGTTGTTTGTATGTGTGTTTAGGGTGGGGAGCTGAGCAAGCATTTGCTTTTGTTTCTGTATTCCAGAGCAGATAGCTTCTTCCTAGCTGCCTTGTAGAGACACAGCAATGAGCGATCAGTGGGGGGTCTGAAGATCTCAGCAGACTTTGGAGGGAGCAAGTGGAGGGTTTAGAAGAGGCAAGGGTGGCTATCAAGACTGGGGCTTCTGCAAAGTACACACTCTGCCTTTTCCAGGATCTCCAAGTTGGAATCCTGAGGGGCACTGATGCCTGTTAGGAGGGAGAATTCTTACAAATTCTCTTACAAAGTAGTTTGTCTGTGGAGGTCTCTTCCAAGTCTAGGGTTGAGGTGACAATCATAGAGTATTCATTGTAGTTGGCTCCTGTTAAACGGACTCTGATTCCTGGTGACACCATATAACAGAAAAAAAAATGTCGCCTAGTCCTGGGTCCTCTTGGTGATCCACTGGTATATCTGTGTCCACTGGTCATCACATGAGTCTATCTCATTGAGGGATTCCCTCACCTTCAGTGGCCCTTTAACGAACTTGAAGTCCTTCTCCAGGGATCACTCTCTAATCAGTGCACATATAAAGCAGGAGAGTTATAGTCTTGGTAATAGGATACTATTCTGTGATCCATTAGAGTTTCATTTTTTTGGAAGTAGGTAGCTCAGTGTTTCTTCTTAGTTTGTCTTAGTTTGGAAGCTCCCCTGAAACTTGCCCACTGTAAGTGACACTGATGATATGTGAAATATCGCTTAGAGTACTTTCGGCATCATAGTCATATATAAGCTCTCAGTATGACAAGCAACTTTGGTGGACAGATTTCTCAAAGGTGCGTGCATTGCTCTTGCATTGACATTTCTGGACATAGATCAGCCATGGTGACTCACTAAGAAAACCTATCACATCGTAGTTTGCTTTCACTAGAGGTAGGGTTTCCTCAGGCCAGAGCAGCACTTTTCTGAGATTATTAAAAGCTTCTCCTTGGTTGGAGCAGCTCGCCTCTTGACTTCATCTGAAAGTTTTTTTCTTTTCACAAAATGTAGTTTACATTTTGAAACAAGATAATAATGCTACAAATTAACATAATTTCAAAAGACAATAATCAGGAAAAACATTTTTATGAAACCTGTTTATTTTGCTTTTAATGGTCTCATGTTAGACTTAATCTTATCTTTTAAGGTTGAAAGAAATCGAGTGGTAGACATTTGGGAGGCAAAGTGAAGAATCTCATTTTCTGCCTCTTCAAGAAAAGATTAAACAGAATTTTTTTTTTCTTAATTTGAAATAATTACTCTCTGAATAAATGTTGAATTTCAGATAAATATTTGAATCCTTCTCCCCAATCTTTGATTCTCTGGAAAGACTTCTAAGTTTTCTATTGTGAAAACTGCTGCTTACAGAAAAATCTAAAAAAATGAGGTGTTATTATAAATCTTTACTTATTATAAATCCTTGATGATTTGATTTCTAGATTCAGCTTCACATTTTTTAGCAAGTTGTATAGTCTATGAAGTAGACTAATTCTTAATTATTTTTCCATTGAAAACCTTCCTCACTCATAAACGTTCGATAAAAGAGGTTATGTCATCTCAGATAATTTTAGCACAGAAAAATAACTTTTAGTGTTGAGCATTCTGGAATAAACTGTGTTCTCCCATACAATCTCAGCAACTCACCGCGGCAGTCTGACTCCTCTCCCTAGAATCACTGTGAGTCAGATTCCACGCGTGGGTGTCAGTCGATTTGATTTTGCTTGGATAAGTTTTCCTCTAGACTTAAAAGGCAGTCTATTATAAAACAATAAGCACTATCTTCTGTTCTTCTATTCTCAAACATTTGGCCCACTGCTACTGGTAAGAGCCATCGAATCAGTTCTGACTCATAGTGACCCTGCGTACAACAGTAGGAAACGGTGCCTGGTACAGCACCATGCCCACAACTGCTCCTAAGTCTGAGGCCGTGGCTGCATACACTGTGTCAATCCATCCTGTCCAGTGTCTTCTTCCTTTCCACCTTCCTTGTACTTTACCCAGCATGATGTCCTTTGCCTGTAAGGGACATCCTGAAAGTACTTCTTCCAAGATAGATTTGTTTGTCCTTTTGCTAGTCCACGGTACTTTCAACACCCTTCGCCAGCACCATAATACAAATGCATCCGTTCTTCTTCATCTTCCTTATTCAAGGCCCAACTTGCATAGGCATAGGAGGCAACTGAAAATATCATGGTTTGGGGCAGGTGCGCCCTTTCCCTCAAAGAACTTCCTTGTTTTTCAACACTTTAAAAGAAGTCTTTTAACTTATGTTTCTAAGCAGCTGTAGTAACCCTCTCTTTGAGATGCGCAACTTATTTATTCATAAGAAGTTTAAGTTACATTATCTGTTTTCAGCAGCTTAAATACAAAACTTGCATATAGATCTTGTTCCCTAGGGAAACATTTTTTTTTGAGATTATGAGCGAGCTCTCTTTCTTTTCCCCGTGTGTGTGTGTGTGTGTGTGTGTGTGTGTTTCAATTGATTCTATCCACATCTCCTTTGACTCTAAGCCTCTGACTGGTTCATTTTGGAGTAGTCACGTGTAATTGATTGCTTTGCAGCTGACTAACTAGACTGGCCATATGGTTACCTAATTTGATGATTTGGTTCAACACTTCTAAGTAGTCCAGAAAATATCACGAAATGGAGACCATTATGTTGGTTGCTGTTGGCAAAAGTCAAAGATCCAACGCTAGGAATTTGTGTGTGCACATAAGGAGAACATTATGCTGCTTTATTTATTGAAGTCTTTTCTCTCATTGCCTCCTTCTTTGCCATTTCTCCACATGCTGCTTGGATCATTTTTCTGTGTTTCCTCTGGACCTTGATTTCTGCTCACTTCACAGGACAAGGGGAGCCAGCACTACAGCTTCTCCTGGGAGCATCCCCTCCTTCTCCGAGAACACTCAAGTCAGCTTGCTGCCCCCTCTTCACTCTTCTCAGAAGAGGGCTCACCTCAAATACAGGTTTCAAATTCATGGTGAAGTCATAAATACACACGGTCAACAGGGGGATTACAGTGAAATTTTAAGGTCAGATGTTCGTTTAAGATACTCTTCACTTGAATGCAAGGGGACTTTCTTGCCCAATAAATTTACTTTAGCAAATAACGTCCTTCATAAACACACACACACACACACACACACACACACACACACACCCTAATTAAAAGGAAAGATTCAACATGGGAACATCTTATTATGTGAAAATGATAGCTTTGAGAAGTTAGCAGGAAAGGCCACCACTTTGTGTTGGTTTTAGCTTTTTTGAGTTTTCTAGAGCTTTTCCCTCCAGGACTGAGCAAGTATCCCTATGTCTGTTTACACGTACACATATATAGATAGCGTTTCCTCTGATGAGAAGTGGATCTGCTTTACATTGCTGATGGCTTTGACCCATTGAAGAGCTTACTTCAAATAAATGTTGATCATGGCAGACCATTGCCTCCTTCCTTTACCTTAGTCATTCTTTCCAGTGGAACAGGAGATTAAGATTCCTGGTTGCTGGCTGGTTAAAACACAGGGCTGCTACCACCCCAATAGCCCTACAGAAGGAAGATGAGACTGTCTGCTTCCTTACAGATATGCAGCCTTGGACACCCTCAGAGGCTGTTCTATGCAGTTCTATAGGGTCACTGAGTTAGCATCCACATAGTGGTACTGAGTTTAGTAGTTCCTTGCTCTCTCCTCCAAATGGTTCAGTTGCAATTAGGAATTTGGGAGGTACTTACTATGGTTCTATGTAAAAGACAGCTGTCTGCTATAATGGCCTGTTACTGTCACAAGAAAATCACTCTTTATTGTCCTTTTAAAAATCCAGGAAAACTCTGCTACTTTCTTTCTGAATTACTTCCTATGTTCTTTGTCCAACTCTTCTGAAGGGCAATATAGCAGATTAAGAATGCTGTTTCTGGATTTAGACCTGAGTTTTATCTTGGCACTACCATTTACTTCCTACAAATTAACCTTTCTAAGCTTCCTCCTTTGTCAAATGGGTTTTTGTAAAGACAACTGGAAATATTAGATGATACAATCCCTGCCACAGAATAAAAATTAAGCAAAAGGTAATATGTTTGATTGTCTTATTAATAGTGCTAACTTGTATTTGCAAGCCACTTTATTATTTTTAAAGTCTTTTTCACCTTTTGAATTCCTACTGGAGCTAACAAACCATAGTAATTATCTACATTACATTTAGCAATAGCAATTATATTTTAGCATTTATGACTGGAACAAGATTGAATTTGCCTCTTCCGAGTGACAAAAAATATTAAAAAACAGAAAGGTATCCATCTATCTATTCTTTTAATGGGTAAATATCTGACCCAAGACCCCATCTACATATAAAGGCTAAAGAGGAGTGTCTACTTGGAATTTTAATAACCAGGCAAAGAAACCTCCTATTTGCATGGGTCCAGAGATTGGTATTTAAGTCTCATCTCCGACATTAATTAGGTATCTTACCCTTTAGCCTTTTGAATCTTAGCATCCCCATCAATCAGGTTAATTCTCCAAGATAATAGATTCAACTATGTTGCCTACTGTTTAAAATGTTCTTGCGGTTTATTAGACTAATGTCCAAATTTTGTGTTTGGCATTTATGGCTCTCGAATTCTCCAGCAGCCTGCTTTCCCATCCTCATCGGTTCTGGTGCTAATGCACATCCCTACATGCTAGTCAACATTGTACTCTAGTTTCCTAGTACCCCATGCACTCATGTCTTGGCTTGGGTTTCTTCCATGTGACCTTATGGCTGCCTAGACTAGAAGTCAAGCAGTTTCCCCTTTCCATTCTTTCAGAGTCACTTCTCCCATCAGCCTCTTGTCACCTAGACCTGCTAGCTTTTCCCTGATTGCTGTGGTGAGTTGCTGTAAAATAGAATTGGACTCATGTCATGTATAAAAGAATGAAACACTATCCAGTTCAGAACCATCTTCATGGTCTTGGGAAGGTTTTGAGCCCATAGTTGTAGTCATTGTGTCAATCTAGTTCATTGAGGAACTCCCTTGTGTTCCTGGACCCTCTGCTCGACCAAATCTTAGATTAGTCTTTTCTGATAAGACATATGAAGTCAGAGAGATGAAGTCTTGACATCGTAGTTTTTAAGAAACAACTGGTTGTATTTCTTCTAAATCTAACTTGTCCATTATCTTAAAAGTCCATCAACTATTCCCTGAACACACCAAATTTTCCCTGTATTATTTGTAGAAAAGCCTGCCAACTCTATTATTAACTTTCTGGTATTCTCTACCTTATGTCAAACCTCTTTAATATTTTGCTATGATCATTGCAATAGCGTATCATATTTTTTCCTTACTTTCTCTCTTTCAGTTATATTTCCACTGTGATGGCAGAGTTAATGAATGTTACTCCACTTCGTGTTACCCAAGCTACCAAGTAGAGTGATTCGCCAATACCAAGTGTTCACTAAATGCTTACCTGATTCTATTAAATGAAGCCCATATCATCTATTCTACCATCATTCAAGGTCTTGTTGTTGCTGTTAGGTTCCACTGAATTGGCTCTAACTTATAGTGACTCAATGTGCAATGGAACGTACCTCTGTCCAGTCCAAGCCCATAAATCTGATATTAGTCCATATCTCCAACACCAGTCTGTAAATTCCGCTTCAGACTTACATAATAAATGCAATGACACCAAATGCAGGAAGATCACTGGCCAGTGGGTAGAAACTCTTTGGATCCATGGATTGTAAATCTTGCAGATCCAGTGGCATTGTAAGCCAGTGCTTTATAATCCTCGCGTTTGTTCTTAGGTTTGAGCCCAGCAATGTTGCTGCCATGTCAGTCCATCTTGTTAAAGGTCTTCCTATTTTTCACCCTCCCGTTACTTTATCAAGCTTGAAGCCTTGCCATCTGTGTCAGTCTGGGTAGACGAGAGAAACAAATTCATGTATAAGAGAGAGTTTTATATAAAGGACAGGTGTACATGAGGAAAGCATCTCAACCCAGTCCAGTCCAAGCCCATAAGTCTAATATTAGCCCATATATATCCAAGGCCAGTCTATAAGTTCCTCTTCAGACTACACAATACGTGCAGTGACACCAGATCACTGGTTAGTGGGTAGAAAGTCTTTGGATCTAAGGGTTGGAAATCTTGCAGATCTAGTGGAATTGTAAACATCTCAGCACTGGCAGGGGTCTCTACATGATTCCTCCAGGTCCAGGGTTCTGGCTGCATCAGGGTAGGTCCATGTGGCTTCTCCTCAGGGATGTCTCATGGGGAGTCAGTCTTGTTAGTAGAGAGTCTCACAGGGAGTGAGAGAAGTGTCTCCTGCTGCCAAGGAGAAAATACCAGAGCTTTTCCCAGAATCCTCAGGGGAAAGCCATGCCCACCGAGGTCTCATTGGCTATCCTGATTTATAGTCCAGACTGCACCCCTATACTCTTAATCCTCTAAACTCCCAAACTGACACCAGATTCTGTAACTACCACACCATCCTTGCCTCTAAGGAACATTCTGGCTGTACTTTTCTCAAGACAGAATCTAACAAAAAAAATCTGTTCTCAAGCTATATATGAGTTAAGGAGGTAATAGGTAGAAGGGCCTTGACAGGATTAAACTGGCCATCCTTAAAATGATATTTCCAAAAAAAGTATCACACATTCATAATTCCCTCTGAAAACATCTTTTGTTCTACAAACTACTCAATAAAAATTCATCTACATATGGTTCATGCTGGAGAGATAATGAATACTTGCAAATTTCATTAAAAATGGCAAAACTTTATAGTTTAAAGAAGAGTGAAGTAGAATACTGCTCTACAAGCTACCAGCAACTTAAAGGTTAGGGTGACTTGATGCATTCTAGGAATCTCTGCAGACAGCTAAAAATCTTTAAAAGTCATTTAGACAGGCTTAATGTTCTAGACTATTATTCAAGGCTTTTTTAATCTTGGCCAAGATGAGTTGCTAAATCCACAAGGCCCAGTGACCTATTGCCAGAGTTCAAATAGTCTCTCTCCAGTCAATTCTTTTATCTCTCTCATAACCACAAGGCACAGGAAAAAGGAAATGTGATTGGACAGTGGTCCTGGTTCCCGTGAAGCATGATTTCAATATAAAAATGGAACTCCTCACTGCTATTCTGAAAGTAATGACAACTTATCTGCTTAGAATTCAGTGACTCATTTCATTTGAACACAACCACATTCTTTCAAGGACAGAAACCCTGAATTTGACTATAGCTGCCTGATTTGGTTATCCAGTTGTGGAAAAGAACTTCACATCTTTCCCTGGAAGAGCAGAAGGTATTTTGACTCTTTACAAAGAGGAGAAGGGCAAATATATTAGTGAATAATAATCATGGGCCTATTCAAGTAATGCTTGGTAAAATTTTTATTACCATTAATTTTTCATTAGGTTGGTTGTTTAATGAAACACATATGGTCCTGCATTCTCATGATACATTTAATTCTGTGATTAGGGGTTGGTGATAAGATACTTATGGTGAACTATGTCCTTTTTTTTTTTTTGCTAAACTCTTTTTTAATTAAACTCTTTTGTCACCACTATATGTAATTGGAGATAGCCATTTTATATGAGTGCTTATTAATATCAAGAACTAAGCAAAACAGTTAAGTGCTGGCATATTTTCACTTAATCCTCACATAGATTCTACATGGTAGAAGGACTATTAAGATCCCAGTAGTCGGAATCAACATTTGCTTGGGAGACCAATGGATATTTATTTAACACCTATGAAGAACAAACAGTTAATCATTTGATTACTAGCCAGAATGTTGACAACTCAAACTCATTAGGGGCATCTCAGAAAACAGGCCTGATAATTTCTTTTTGAAAGGTGACAGACTTGAAATTCCAAGGAAGGCCGTTTTATTTTGCACACATGAGATTTCCATGAGTTGGAATGAATTCAATGTCACCCAGCAAGAACTAGCAAACACTCCTATGAAGCTGTGACAGAGAGGGAGCAGTACAGCACTTACTAAAAATGAAAACCAAACCCACTGCCCTCCAGTTGATTCTGATCATAGTGACCCTTAGACAGAGTACAATGGCTGCTTAGAGTTTTTGAAATCGAAGAACTTTCCAGAAGCAGACAGTCTCATCTTTCTTTCCTGGTGGGTTTGAACCAATGATCTTGTAGTCAGCCACCTAATATGTTCCACTAAGGGAAGAGATGTGAGAGAAATGGCTGATAGTACTAGTGCAGGTAATCATCTCTCAAATATTTTATAGGTCACTCCAGTGTGCTGTTCACAGCAACACGTAAGTCACCACCCTATGACAAACTAAACCTAGCAAAGGTATGTCAAATAATTTCAAGGTCACTCATGGTGAACAAGTTTCAGTGGAGTTTCCAGATTAAGAAGAAGGCCCTGGAAATTTACTAAAAATAGTAGTCAGTGAAAATATTTCCTGATATAGTGTTGGAAGGTGAGCCCCTCCTGTTGGAAGACAACCAAAATATGACTGGCTCTTTGAAGAGATGCCTCCTCCAAGACGAGTTGATTTAGAATGATATGAAGGTAGTCAAGCTTTCAAGACCTTTCAAATAGATATATTTGCTGGTTGGCATGACATTAAACAAAAATAATGAATCTAAGAAAATTGGAAGTCATCAAAAATGGAAGAGAACACTTGAAGATCACGGTCCTAGATAACTATTGAGCTTGAATGGACTAGTACTGGCCATTTTGAATTGGGCCCTTGTATGGCTTACTATGCCAGGAAGGACAAAGTGTGGGAGAATTACATTTGCTTTCATAGTTAAGAACAATGTTTCAAGATTTAGTATGAAGCACAACACTGCCAAGTGTACTTTAATACCTATTTGTTTAAATGGAAGAATCGTTAATATGACTACTAAGCATATTTTGACACGTGAATATCAAAGATGAAGCCATTGATGATTTTTTACCAATTTTTATAGTATGAAATTAATCAAACATGGAATCAATATACGTTGATAGTTATAGGTGATTAGTTATAGGTGAAAATTACAACCAAAGAAGAACTAGTAGTTGGGAAAATCTGATGCTGGTAATAGAAATGATGGCAGAGATACAGATGATAGAAATTTGCAAGTTCTATGATATATTCTTTGAAAATGTCTTTTATTAGGAACATAACCAGAGAGTACCCTGAGGGTGGCTGTGAACCCCACAAAGGCTCATGCTTCCCCAGATCAAAAAGATGCTGCCAGCACCCATAAAGATTTATGATCCTGGAAATCCTATAGGGTGATAACAATTGAAATGTGGACTGTATGAAATATAAATCTAGGAAAATTCTACTATGAATGACAATCAGTTCAAAGACAGTGGCTTTGTTTTCTGTAATACACAGAATTTAATTAGAATACATCTTTGCTGACTACATCTGTGCAGAGAGAAGATGGAGATGCTCAAAATCATCGGTTAGAATAGGCTAGGTTGGAGTGTAGACCTTGCTTACGCGAGAGTACAAACTAAAGCTGAAGAAAATGAAAGCAAGTCTACAAGTGTCAAAGGGGAGTTTTGAATATATATCACCTGAGTTTGAAGATAATTTTAAGATTATATTTGATGCATTGGCTTATAATGACCAAAGACCAGATGCATCATCTGATAGTATCACAGACATCCTAGGTGAAGAAGGTAAGAGGGCATTGAAAAGATTGCCAGTGGTAATCACACAATCAGGTGCTAATTTGGGATTAGAGAGGATTACTAGTGAAGGGGCAGAGTCTAGTCTGTCAATTGAATGATAGCCAATGAGGCCTCTGTGTGGGCATGTCCTTCTCCTGAGATTTTTGGGGAGATCCTGCATTTCTTCTTGGAGGTGGGAGACTCTCTCTTCATTCTCTGCAAGATATCCCTGAGGAGAAGCCACATCAACCTACCCTGATTCATTCTGAACTCTGGAGCTAGAGAAGCCACATGGAGACCCTTACCAGTGCTGAGATGATTACAATGTCATTGGATCCAAAGACTTTCTACCCACTGGCCTGTGATCATCCAGCGTTTAGCATCATTGCATGTGTTTCGTGAGTCTAAAGGGAATTTTGTGGACTGGCATCAGACATATGGGCTAATAACTCATTTATTGGGCTTGGCCTGGACTGGGTTGGGATGCTTTCTTCATGTACAGTTACCCTTTATATAAACCCTCTCTCATACAACTATTAATTGCTGCTATTAATTTGTTTCTCTAATGTATCCATACTAACACACTGCCATTGAATCTGTTGTGACTCATAGCAAGCCTATCAGACAGGGCGAAATTGCCAGTGTGGTTTTCTGAGAGTGCAACTCTCTATGGGGTGAGAAAGTCTCATTTTTCCCTATGGAGTGACTTGGTTTTGAACTGCCATCCTTGGGATTAGCAGCCCAATGTGTATCCCCCCCAACAGAAAAGACTCTGAAACTTGCTCTTGAGTATAAAGCAGATAAGATAATAGAAAAAATGATAATGTATAGAAGTGGAACAGAAAATTTCAAAGGGTAGTCCTAGAGGACATAGCATTAAAAAGAAATGTGCAAAGATCTGATTCTGAAAACCAAATGGGGAGAGCAACATCCATTGAAGCATCCATCAGTAACTCAAATAGTATTACACTGGGGGAATCTGGCGCCCAAAATCTCCTTAAAGAGTTAAGAGGCAAAGATACTGCTTTGCAGACTAAGGTCCTAAACCATGGTATTTTCAACCACTTCATACCTAAGTGAAGGCTAGATCATGACTAAGGAAGACCAAAGAAGGATCGATGTATTTGAATGATGGTGTTGGGAGAAAATATTGAATATACTGTGGACTGCCAGGAGAATGGGCAATGGGCCTGCTTGTCTAGGAAGAAGTACCGCCAAGGTACCACCAAATGAGGATTATGTAGTGAATCTTCATTTCATGTGCTTTGTGTAGGTTATCAGGAAAAAATCAGTCCCTGGAGAAGAACACACATCAATGCTTTGGGTTAAGTAGCTCTCAAAACTCATTATCATCATGTTGATTCCAACCTTGTTGTTGAGGCTGGTAATCTTAAGGGAGCCGAGAACCTCAACTTTACCCCACGGAGCTAGGGCTGGCTTTGAAATGCCAGTCTTGGCTTAGTACCCCAACTGCTACTGGGCAGCCCCATCAGGGGAAGAGAGGATGGCTTGACACAGTGGCTGCTACAATGGACTGAAACTGGAGCAGCTGTGAGGTTCTGCAGGACAGGGCAGTGTTTTGTTCTGTCGCATTACAGGTGGCTGTGAGAAGGCACCCAACAACAACAACTTCTGTGATTGGTTTTTCTAGTCTATCTATTAAGTTTGTTGTGTCCTCCAGAGTTATTTAGCACCATGCTCTTCTTCTGGCAAAATAAAATGTATCAACAAAGTACGAGCCTCCTCTTCTAACCTATAACTGTATCCAGTGGGCTTTTATGTACCTGCCAGGGGTTAGAGCCCCAGGAGACTGCATTTCGGTAGTCAACCATAGCACTCTCTTGTGTATCTCTCGCCCCAATGCTGTAAAAGCCTCTATAGAGACTAGTACTGTTTCAGGACAAATCCTTTGCAAGTGAAAAATAAACAGGGACTTTAAGATCTTTCTTGCTGGTTCTATGAAGTTTAATCTTTGTGTTATTATATATAGCATACTCCTCTTTTGTATTCCAATACCAAGGAGTGATCCCTCAATAATTGAATTCTACAAGCAATTGACCTGGAGACCATCCTTCACATTCCCCCTACCACTGCACCCATCTCCACCCATGTATTTTCTGTTGTGTGTAGTCAGTGAGCACACCTTTCTATTTTACATCCTTCTAAGACCCTGGGGCCCCTCAGCGCTTCTCCATAGCCATCGCTGTGCTTTATTATTGCTCATAACTCTATTATTTTCCCTACTGAAATCACTTACTTAGAAAAATTTCCCCCCTATTTTCAATCTTATCTCCCCCCCCCCACCTGATCCACCCTGCTGCCATACTTACTTTTATCTTCTCAAACCTGCATAACACTGTGATAACACCTTACTGTTTCTTAAAGCCCACAAGATAAAATACTGCCTTCTAGGTGTTGGCTTTTGAAGCAGAGACTAATTTTTTATTCTCCTTCCATTCCAGAGTCTGAATCAATTCAGAGTTAGATACATGAGCCAGATAGAGAATAAGATGCATGACCTGTTTCAGAGTGGATAACATTGTGTTAGGGAAAGTGGCCCGGGTAGGGCTAGAATAAAACCCAGTTTTAAAATTTATTCCCTGAATTGAGTTTACCAGTCAAGTTCAGGAAAAGCCATTGAAGAATTATTTCCTATTGGTACACATTTTGGGGCCTGGTGATACCTTAATATTTGAACAATTATAGGCCTGCTTGAGGAATCTCTGGAGATAACATTTCTTGAAAACTTTCAGATGAGGTCTTTGGTGTCTGTTATGGATTGAATTATGGCCCCCCCCCCCAAAAAAAAAAGATATGTGTCAACTGGACTAGGCCATGATGGTCACCAGTATGTTACCATTCTCCATATAACTCACTAACACTCCAAACTCACAGCCATTGCATTCAATGTGACTCTAAAGCGACCCTAGAGGCCAGGGAAGCCCTGTCCCTCCCTGTGGGTTTTCAGAGACTGTACCTCTTCATGAGATTAGCAAGTCTCACCTTTTTCCCTTGGAGACACCGCTAGTTTCTAATTGCTGGCCTGGTGGTCAGAAGCCCCATGGGTAACTATTCTTATAAGGGAGCTGTCAGAAGTTCCTGCAAAATGGAATTGAAAGATAATGGACATTTCTCGTGAACTGTTTGAAAGGTCTCATTTCCCATATGCATTTAGTCTATGTGCATTAAGTCCTCACCTTTATGATGCTAATGTAGCTGGATGCAGTCTCCAAGGTGATTTTGCATTTGGAGTCATTCTCTTTGGAGTTGTTAAAGGAATTAAACAAATAAGTAGAGATCAGAGGCACCTACTACCATCAAGAAAATGGATCCTGCAACAAAGTACATCCTAGCTATATGGGAAAATCAATGCCAAGACGGGGAACTTCCCAAAGGATGTCAGGAGACAAGGACTTTCCTCTAGAGCCAACACAGAGAGAAAGGCTTCTTCTAGAACTGGGACTCTGATTCAGACTTTGTGCCTTCTAAATTGTGAGAGAGTAAATTTCCACGTGTTGAAGTCACCCAGTTGGCATATATACTCGTGGATAAGCCAAGTTTTTTGCCCAGTTTTAATGCAGTTTTTGTGGTAAAATTAGGTGCCTCGCCTGATATTTGGGTCAGCTTATACTTGGCTATATATGGTAATCTACTCCTATTTCTGCTTTTCGGCAGTGTGGGGTAACTAAGAAAGTTACCATGAGGTTCCATGAGCGCATCCTTTCCCCTCAGATTTGGTTCCTGGCAAATGTACTTCATTAAGGCCTCTACTCGTGTATCAGTAGAGGTGGGTATGTTGCTACAAGACTGGATGGGTTTCAGTGAAGTTTCTAGACTGAAACAGTCCAAGAAGGGAAGCTCGGTGATCTATTCTGGAACAATCAGTCATTGAAGTTCTTAGGGAGCACAGTTCTATTCTGACATACTTGGGGTCCTACCAGTTGGGCCAAGCAACAACAACACATCTCAGAGGGGAGTCCGCTTATTCCAATTTCTGGAAACTCAGTGAGTTGGTCACTCAGATGAGAGACACGGGTCTTGAGTGCAACCAAATTCTAGCTTTACTCAGCAATAGAATTTTAACTTTTTACCTTTTGGTCTCTGTAATCCTGGGATCACAAAGAGGTGTTGCATCTTTATGGGTGGTTCTTTATAATTGGGAAGCCCTTTCTTTGTTCAGTGGACAGATTACATTGGAAGTGTATGGGAATATCCCAGGGGAATTCAACCTCTCCCATTGGTCATAGTCTTCCTGCATCCAGATATTGCCTCCTTTTGAAACAGACAAAAGCAGCAAACAGTCTTCATATCTCAGTGAGGAATTGTAGAGGCAACACAATGATCGTACCGGGCCAACTTGGTCTGAAGCTCTCAGGACTGCACTGCGGCTACAAAAGGTGGCCAACCCCTTTCAACTTTGCCACACTTCTTTCTGCAGACACGTGGAAGAGAATTGGGTTGAGTCCCGGGGGTAGGACATGGAATTATCTAGCTAGCTACTTTGCTACCATGCCATAAGGACTGCCACCACATATCCCCAGGTCTGCATCAGGGGGCACTGCCAGGATTCTACTTGCTCTCAGTCCAGGCCGCATTTTAAGCCTTGTCAATCTCACCGTAGTGCAGTAGGTAAAGGTTAGGGCTGCTGGCAGAAAGGTTAACGGTTAGAACCCACCGGCCACTCTGTGGGTGGGAACGAGGCAGTCTGTTTCCTTAGAGACTTTCCTTCTTGGAAACCCTTCAGAGCAGTTGGACGCTCTCTTGTGGAGTCACCGTGAGATGCAAATAACTCTGTGGCTGAGGGTTTTGTGTTTTGTATGGTGTTGTTTTCTTCTTCTCTGTATCAAGCAGGATTATTTGGGATGCAAATGAGAGAAACTCAACTCAAATTAGGTTGGGCCTGAAATAAGTACAAGAGTCGGGTCTGGCCTCCAGTGTGGCTGAAAAGAGAGATTCAAATTATAATGGGAAGTTTTTCTCTTTTCATATACTGGCTCTTCTCTCAGGTGGCCTTTCACCCGAAAGAGGTTTCCTATATATGGCAACCAGCTGGCTTCCCCAAACCCCAAGACCATAGTTTCATACCAGTTTATGGTGCTAAGGCAAGAAGGATCCTATTTTCCCCAAGGGCCATAACCAATATCATCAAGAGTGTCTGGTTGGCCCAGTTTGGAGCACCTACCTCTCTCTCAAATGAAGGCAGGTCAAATGGGCTAACTCAGTAATCTAGCCTAAGCCAAATGCTATGTGCCTCTTTTGGGGCACAGAAGAATAAGAGGAAGGGATATTGCTATTGTACTCCAGAATCCCAGTGAAAGAACGAGGGTCTTTCTGGAGCAAGATGGACAACAAACAGACCCATTATAGAGAGTGTGCAAAATTCTGATTTAGGGGCCACATTTGACTCAGAGCTGTGGCTAGAATGCCACGAGGGGCAGGATTTACTCCTCACAGATTGTGTACAGAAGATGGATAAATCTGGATTTTACTCACTTAAAAAGGGAAGAAGAGAGAATCCCCAAGTGCTACAGCCTTGTGGTCCTGTGACATTTGCTGTACCCACCAGAGTCAGCTGGGTCAACACCCTTTCAGTGACACCGATAAAGAAGTTTGGCATGGCCACTTGCCCTGCTGATCCTGGCACCTCCCTCATCGAAGCTGAGGCTCAATGTGGCTGTTGCTTCTGAGGTCTACAGAGAAGCGGCCGGGCCAAGCCACCTGCTTCAGCTTTTCCAGTATTCCACATGCTGCCAAACTCCCAGCCCACAGGGATTACAGATCAGAGAAAGGAAGCTCCTCTGTGATTCAGCGTGGATCCAAGTTGGGGATATTCTGCACCCAAATGGCCTGCACTTTGATTTCTCCTTCCTTTTCAATATCTAGTTTAATGTTCTTTTAAAATAAACTTGGTTATTTGGAGTCATTTTAGATGAACAGAAAAATTGCAAAGGAAGCACATAGAGTTCCCATAGCACCTCTTGCTCAGTTTTCCCTAGTGTTAACAGCTTACGTAACCATCATGCATTTGTCAAAATGATACTAATTGGTATGTTACTATTAATTAAATGATGGCTTTAATCAGGCTTCAAGCACCCCCCCCCCCAAAAAAAAATGAATACAAGCATCCATTTCTCTGTCGTGGTATCACATTGCCTTTGGCAAAGTTCTTTTGATTCATTCCCAGGACAAATTCTCTAATACCAAGATATTGGTGTGACACATTGATAGTCTCCATTTTGCCCCTCCTAACTGTAACCAGAGAAGCTGGACTACATCAAGAAGAATGCAGCATCAGCATCAGGATCAGAGGAAAGCTTATTAGCCACCTGCCATGTGCAGATGGCACGACCTTGCCTGCTGAAAGTGAGGAGGACTTGAAACACTTGCTAATGGCATCAAGGATTGCAGCCTTCACTATGGATTAGATATCATTTATTTAATGTCAGAAAACAAAATTCCTCATAACTCGATCAATAGGTCACCTCAGGACCAATGGAGAAACACTCCAGGTTGCCCTGGATTTCATCTTGCTTACCCGCAATCAATGCTCACAGAAACAGCAATGAAGAGATCCCAGGATGCATTCATTGGCCTCATTTGTTGCACACAATTTTCTTAAGCGTTGAAGAGTGTGCTAGTCTGGGTAGACTAGAGAAGCAAATCCATAAACATGCATATGTATAGAAGGGAGAGGTTTATAGATAAGAGGAAATGAAGATTGAGAAAAGATTCCAACCCAGTTCAGTCCAAGGTCATAAGTCCAATATTAGCTCATATATCTGATACTAATCTATAAATCCTTTTCAGACTCATGAATCACATGCAATGATGTCAAATGCAGAATGACCAAAAGCCAGCGAGTAGAAAGTCTTTGGATCCAGTGGTGTTGCAAGCGCCTCAGTGCTGGCAAGAGTCTCCATGTGGCTTCTCTAGGTTCAGATTTCTGGCTGCATCAGGGTAGGTCCATGCGGCTTCTCCTTAGGGATGTCTTGCAGGGAGCCAGCCTTATCAGTTGAGTGTCTCTCAAGAAGTGAACTGAGAGAGACAGTGTCTCCGTCTCCAAAATTCTCAGGATAAGACCAGGCCCATACAGAGGTCTCATTGGCTAGCTCCAGATTGACAGGCTATATTCCACCCCTACACCCTTAATCTTCAAATTGACACCAGATTAGGTGACTGCCACAAAGAGTAAAGGTGTTACTGAGGTGTCACTTTGTGCTGGTCCCCAGCCATGATATTTTCAATTGCCTCAAGAGCATGTGAAAGTTGGACATTGAATAAGGGAGATGGAAGAAGAATCAATGTATTTGAATTATGGTGCTGGTGAAGAATATTGAAAATATCATGGACTACCAAAAGCACCAGCAAACCTGTTTTGAATCCCTTCAGTCACAGAGGCAAGGATGGTGAGACTTGATCTCATGTGCTTTGGACATGTTATCAGGGGAGATCGGTCCCTGGAGAAGGGTGTCATGCGTGGTAAAGTGGAGGGGCAGTGGGAAAGAGGCAGGCCCTCGACAAGGTGGATTGTCACAGAGGCTGTCACAATGGGCTCCACCATCCCATCAAGTGTGAGGATGGGGCAGGACTGAGCAGTGTTTCATTCTGCTGTACCCAGGGCTGCTGTGAGTCAGAACAGAGCTTAAGACCTAAAAACAATAACATTTCCTGCTCGCTTGAGAAATTTCAGCTTCTCCTATTTTTCATGGCAGGGATTGTGATTTTATTTGTAAAATATGATGAGAATGGGGCTCTTTCTAAGTTTCAAGAGGTCTCGGGTGCTTCTTAGACCCCAGCTTCCTTCATGAGAACAAGGCTGAACTAGTTGGCTGGATTGAGGGGCCAGATGAAGCTGAGAAAGGAGATATTCTCACTAAGACTATCATATAACACCTAGATCCAATTCTAACTTTCAGTTGACTGTAGATCCATAACTGAGTCCTGCCCAAATCAGATAATCTCAGGCCAAAGCAGCGAGATGACCCAGGTGGCCTTGCAAGCAAAAAACAAAGGAGATTCTTAATTTTGGGTACGACACTGTGATTTTGTAGTTTAATTTCTATATTTAGCATTATTGTGGGTTATAGGTACCCAATTCAGTAGCTCAAGATAGATTCTTACATGGGCTACCTGGTAGCTTAGTCTGCATTGTTTCAGTTAAATTGAATTTTTGACATGGTGAGATTTTGGGACTGGTCAGATGTTTGTAACCAGGTTTAGTAAACACTTATGGGACTTCTCTTAATCTCTTAATGAATTTGAAAAGCAAAGCAAATTTATCTAGGAAAACTTCCATAAACATGGGTAGACTAGATGTTTTTCTGACTCTTGGAACATTGAATGGATCCCTATAAAATAAAATAGTGGAAAAAAATAGTGGATCACTTCAATATGTCACCAAGTTTCTTTACCCAATTCTAAGGACAAAAGACCTACACATACTGGCTCTCCGACTTTGCTACTTACTGTATTTACTGAATAAGCCTCTTGTGTTGGCAGAGTTTTCTGCTGACTGCAGTGGGCCCAAGTCTGGAATTTAGATTTGATGTCTTCAGCTATTTTAGACAAAAAAACTCCTAGGATGGTCCTCTTTTTTTTCTTAGTATTCATAAAACCATGGGATGCTGCCTTTGGGGAGAAAATTATTTGCAAAGGGGCATTATATCAAATAGTATAATGCCTAGCATCAGCTTTATCTTCTCTATCTTCATGCTGGAATCCAGTTTCCCTGGAGAAGACTCAGATAAGCTCCCTTAGATGGTTTCAAGTTTATTCTTTATCCTTTCCACTCTCTTGAGTTTCTCCTACTTCCTACTGGGTTAATGGCTCTTTTTCCCAGAATTATACAGCCATAGGCAAGGGTCTCTACCCTTCTCCTTCCTTGGACTATCTTACCCTTAACTCCTGTGCAAGGAAGAGTTTCAGCATTGTACAGATGGGAAAACAAGAAAGAGAGAAGCAAGGTATTTCTGAGCCCCAGCCAATAGCATTTGCAGAGAACACTGTTTCTAGGGTTGCAACCCCTTTCCAGATTTTAATGATTTAAAACAGAGAAGCTTTTTTTTTATTAGTTGGCATTGAGGTGTCTCACAACTCCTGGCAATATCACATATTAGAGAGTAGACCAGCTCTATAGAATGCAATCTTTACCACCATCCTTCTACCTAACAAGGTACCCTTCATTCCATAGTCACACTTCAAAAACATGATGATAATTGTCCACTGTAAAGTAATACATTCTCTGACTTAAAAATGAATGATCAGTTTACACTATGAGTCAGATTTGACTAAAAAGAGAGAATAGCAGAAAGACTCTTACCTGGGTATTGTTGACCTACAAAGACATTCATGGGCATAGATCACAATGTACTATGACTAGCATTACAAGAATGGGAATTCTAGAACACTTGATTGTGCTCATCTCAGACTTGTCTTTGGATGAAGAGACAGTTGTTCAAAGAGAAGAAGGGGATATTGTGCATCTTAGGATCAGGAAAGATGTATGTCAGGATCTCTCACAATATCCATGGCATCTGAAGTATGGCATCTGGAGTCTGAGCAAATAATCTGAGATATTGGACTATTTGAAGAATGCAGAATTGACATTAGAAGAAAATTTATTTAAAATTTTTCGGTATGCTGATGACACAACATTGCTTGTTGAAAGTGAAGAGGATTCGAAACATTGATTGTGGTAGTTAGGTTTTGTCAACTAGATTGGCCCAAGATTCCTAATGGTTTGTCAGTTAAAGGCTAATAATCCCCCATGAGGAGCTATAGCATAAGACAATCACCTCCATATGAGATCTGCTGTCAGCAGCCAGTCAATTGAAAAGCCATTTCCTTGGGGGTGTGGCCTGCTTCCAATATAAATGGACCCCAGGGAAAAGGCTTGCTTGCTTTTTGCTGAGTCTGGATCCTGCCTCTGACTCAGTAACTTCCAGTACTTTGACCTTGAGCCAAACGTCAGCCAGAATGCTTGCTGATCCTGAGACTCCTCAGTGGTCGCCCATCCAGCCTGTAAATCTCAACTTCATGCTCCTCTTTGGCCACAAGCTTTCATCTTCCTGCCCATCTTTCATTCATTACCCCCTGATCAACAAATAAAGCAAGCATTCTAGCATTCGGCCTGCAGCACAGGGCTGACACATTACCCCCTGACACAGTCAGAAGAAGATTCCAGTCAAACATCTGATACACGGTTTAGTGGCCATGTGCTTATGTTAATTTCATGATTGAGATGTAGGGGTGGAGTCTAGCCTGTTAATCTGGAGATAACCATTGAGTAGCCAATGAGACCTCTGTGTGGGCATGAATTTCTCCTGAGACTTCTGGGAAATATTGCGATATTTCCCTTATGAAGATGAGAAGCTATCTTCCCAGTTGTTGGGAGTTAGTCTCAAAGGCAATGAACTATGGACAAGACAAGATGGCAGCATCCAAGGAGCTGAGGGAGCCAGAGGAGAAACCACACGGCCTTGCCCTGATGGAACCAGACTTCTGAAGTTGGAGAAGCCACCTGGAGAGCCCTGCCAATGCTGAGTTGCTTCTACCACCACTGGATGCTGTTGATGGGCCCTGAGCCATGAGGGGACCCTTGCCAGCACCGGGACTCTGCACCCACCGGCCTGTGACTTTGTGAGTTGGAAGGAGACATTATAGACTGGTATCGGACATATGAGCTAATATCGGACTTGTGGCTTTGTACTGAACTGGGTTGGGATGCTTTCATAATGTCCTATTCCTCTTCCATATAAACCGCATGTCTATGGATTTGTTTCTCTAGTCTACTCAGACTAACACACATGGGCATGCCCAGATTGGAACTTGTCTACTTCTAGAACTTCATGAGAAATTTTCTTGTTATAAATTTCATATTCAAGATTTTTCATATATATATATATAATCTTCTTTTCACCCAGACGTTGATGAATTTCAAAGATTATAGCCTTCAGTGTGGCTCACACCTCAAAGTAATAAAAAAAATCCTCCCATCTCAATGATTAAATCCCAAAATGATAAATCGGGGAGCTACTTAAGTTGTTAAGGAATTAATTTTGCTTGGAACCACAGTAAATTCCCAAGGAAGCAGCAGTTAAGAAATAAAGTGATATATTGCATTGGGTAAGTATGCTGAAAACATTTCTCTAAAGTGCTAAAAAGCAAAGATGTTATTTTAAAGACTAAGGTGGACCTAATTTAGCCACGATAATTTTAGTCACCTCACAGGTTTTTAAAAGCTATACAATGACTAACAGACATAGAAGAAGAATTTAAATTATGGTGTTGGTGAAGAATATTGAACATGCTCCAGAAAAACCATTATCAATGCCATTGAGTCAAGGCTGAGTAGCAGGGACCCTACAGGACAGGGAGGAACTGCCCTTGTGAGATTCTGAGTCTGTAACTCTCTTTGGGAATAGAAAGATCTGTATTTCTTCTGAGAATCAGCTGGTGGTTTTGAACTACTGCCCTGGTAGATTGTAGACCAATGCATAAGCACTACACCTCCTTTAAGCCTCCTAGGGGGCTTAAAAAGTTTATGGAAAATTAAAATTAAAAGACAATGGAAACTTTCCATGAATATTTGAAGTCTTCTTATACCTTGATGGAATGCCCAAAGAGTGAACAAATCTGTCTGGAAAGCTGTCCCACCAGAGTGCTCCTAAGAAGAGTGAATGAAAAGACATTGTGTCAGATGCTTTGTACTCTTCACCAGGAGGGACTCTCTGAAGAGAAGGACCTCACACTTGGTAGAGGGTGAGGGAACAACATCAACAAGAAGAACTGTTGCAGTGACTATAACAATGGGCTTAAAAATGGCAATGCCTGTGAGGATAATAAAGGACCAGGCAGGGATTTGTTTTGTTGTACAGAAGGTTGTTTGGGGTTGGGGCCAACTCAATGACACTTAACAACTACAGACTTGAAATGTTGACGGTTACAGTTTCCACATTCTTCCATTTTACACACCGCAGCATACCAGGCTTCCCAAAGAAAACTCAATCATTTGATGGGATCAACAAATATCAATATCACGTCTTAAGTGAGTTCATTGCTAAGGTCTCGAATGCCTCCCTACTTGACTCAGAGCACCAGAGATTTTGAGATGCTTTCCATTTCAACCCCAGCACATGGCAGGAAGTAAGACATAAAGCAAGCATTCTAGCATTCGGCCTGCAGCACAGGGCTGACACTTATCATAAACACACAGCTGATCTAGTTGCTCTTTTCATCCTCTCTTTTGAGCACATGGCAGAAAGGTGGAACTTCCTCCTCCCATCAAGGTTTCCAATCTCGGAAACTCACAGGGGCCGTTCTTCCCAGTCTAGAAGGTCACCACGAGGCAACATTGCCTCCGTGTTTGGTTTGGTGTAGATGGATACCTCAGTGTACTTCGGATCCTTTTCATTGTGAACACAGGAGATGGTTTTAGTAGTGCTTATTGAAAGGCTGAAGAAATATGGGGTATCACTTCACTTGAAAAGTTTCCTTTTAGTCCTTATGGCATTTCCCTTGAGCCTTATTTGCCCCTAAAAGGCAAGCATGATGACACTACTAAGACACCTTCAGTCCTAGGACAATAAATGAAGCACATTCAAGTTCTTCTCACCAATTTCACTTTTTCTTTAGATGTCCTGTAACCAGTTAGCCATTATGATGGTTCTATCCTTAGTGGTAGCCCTTTGCATCTTCCTACTTTCTCCGCCAGGTACAGGTTGGTGCAGAGGATGGCTTTGTGATTCGCTTGCTCTTTGAAGTTCTTTTTTTTCGAAGATCTTAGTTCTCTGTGTCTCAGCTTCTAAAGCATGTTGGCATCTCCTGTGGAAGCTCCACAAGTCTATGGCTGTGAGTCTTCTGCCTGCTGGGTACTCTGTTCTGGCCATTCTGAAGTCACTTGCTACATGTGCTTTTCAATCATTCAAAGAGATGAGAGAGCTTGTGTTGTACTTGAACCTTGTCACTGAGTGTGTACTAAGCACTGAGGTGCTCAGATCTGTCTTTTCTGAAGTTTCATTTTTGATTTGTTTTTTTCCATGTTGATATTTTATTTATTTTTAGAAATCAAATGATATATAGTCATTATAAACTTCAAAAATAGCAAAATGTAAAATATATAATAGTCTTAATGTCAAGAATTATCATTCGGTAAGTTGTGTATTATTGAGACAGTATTCTTTCTTTTAAAGTATATATATTGGAAAACAACACCTACTCAAATTCAAAAGTACCATAGTGTAGCCAGACTTGGAACAGAACAGGTGCCTTTTTTCCATTCCTGGAGCTCCCAACCTTCAGTTTTCAGAAGTAAACAGTCTTTTTTATCTGTTTTTAATCTTATTCTCTGGTTTTCAAATTGAGGTCTTGCCTTACCTAATTGTTGTCCCTACATAATGATAAGTGAGGCCTTCTAAAAATGGATGCATGGGGTGGGAAAGAGGGCTTTTGTTATATAGAGAAAATGGACAGAGAGTCATGTGTTGCTCCCCCCCCCCCCAAAAAAAAGTGCTTTTCTATAGCTTTTCCTGTAGCACTTTCGGTTTGTCCAAGGAACACTCTGTAAGTTGCCTGGTTCTGATATAGAATGGAGGTGAATCTAATCTGCCTGGCTGATGCCAGTAAGAGAGTGGATCCAGTCTTTACTGTGGAATTTGCACCTCTTCCCTTTTTCCAATTTCAGTTCACTGTTTCCTCCTGAATCATTCCCTCTCCACCTTAACCCTCCCCTGTTCCTGGTGCCAGGGTGTCTGGAGCAGCCTTTTAAGGTAGAGCCTGGTGAGAGTATTCCACCCTACAGAAAATTATTTCAGTAACAGGTTTTCTCACTTCTTCCAATAATGTTGCATAGGTCGTTCCTTTTAAAAGCCTATGAGAGAGGTTTATACATTGTGGTATTAGGCAATATCTTGATGCAATAGAGGAGTTAGGGCATTAGGACTTAATTTTCCCCTGGAGCCCTACGAGAGAGGGCCTTCTCTGGAGGTTTTTTGATTCAAATTCTGTACAGAATAGGCCTTCAGTCTTCTTTTGGACAAGAGGCAAAGTAGTTGCCAGAATGTGTCAGATGGGAAGGATGATCAACAGAGCTTTCGAATGCTCTGTATGCTTTCAGTTAACTGCCAACTTATAACACAACTGGTGCCTTTTGTGCCCAAGTGTTTTTGGATTTTGTGGAATAAGGTACTAGCTTTCTTTTCCTTCTCCCATTTAACGCACAATGCGCTCAGCTTTCATTTTTATTAAACACGTTTCCATCTTACACAAATGTGCTGATAAATATTTTATTATTCTATTAGTTCTTGTGACTTTATATATTGATTTTACCCATGCTCAAGTTTTGGTGTGATCTGGGAAAAGAGTAAACATGTTTAGCCTAAAGTATATACAAGCATAGTTACTACAGACTCTAGGTTAAATAAACATTAAAAATTTTTTTGATCTTGAGAAATCTGGTTTCCTTTAAAAATTACATTATGAATTATTTTCATAGAAAATCTCAGGGCTAGAGAGTGAGCATTTTTAAGCAAAATTATTATTTTAACTAATTCTTTAAAATTTTTAAAACTAATTTTTATAGGTAAGAAAAGAACAACAAAATCCAAACGATATGGGACATATCTAGCTTTTGATGGTATACAACTACTGCTTATGGAATGAATTTTTCCTCATAAAATGATCAACACCCATTAACAAAGAGACCACATTGATATCATGCACATCACTTATTTCACCCAGTTTATGATAAACAAAGCAGAAGATCACACAAAGGCTTTGCAATGGTTTATTTTGTGTGAACTTGATGCTGACTGTGACAAGGAACCATTAATGCAAAGTCTGTTCTATAATATATCAAAATGTGATGCTATCACCAAATCACATGTAAGCCCTCAGGTAGGCAACTATATAAAAAAAAGATTAACTGGATCAGAGAACATCCACTGATTGCAATTTACTTGATTCTCTTTAAAAGTTATGAACCCTTTCCATGTCATCACAAAATAAGCGAATCCATTTATTTTCCACCAACAAATTCCCACATGGTGTTTATATTTACTGTTTTATTTTTCTTTCAAAGCAATTTTATAAAAATTATGCTTGTGTGTACTTTTCTGACTCATTTGTTTATGTATTGGTGTAAGCTATTTTTTCTGGAAGTGGAATTCTGAGTCAAAGAATCTGACCCTTCACATTTTGATGAATAAGCCCCAATAGCCTTTTAGATTGCTTCTACCAACTGACACTTTCCATACCAAGAAAGTGTCAGGATGCCTTATGCAGAACTCCATTGGGCAGAGCTTCAGTCTTCATCTTCACATGCTCGTTCATTAAAGATACATTTTCCGGAATAGTAGAAATTACCTGGAGATTGTATCTTTTCTCCCTCTAGATCAGTGGTTCTCAACCTGTGGGTCGTGACCCCTTTTGGGGGTTGAACAGCCCTTTCACAGTGGTCACCCAATTAATCATGGTAGCAAAATGACATCTATGAAGGAGCACCAAAAATAATTTTATGCTTGAAAGGGGGGTGTCACCACAATATGAGGAACTATGAAAGGGTTGCGGCATTAGGAAGGTTGAGAACCACTACTCTAGATGCTGTGACTCTTGTGACTCTTGTCATTAAAACCATTTAGTGTACCACATAAATCCCGCTAGACCAGGAGATGTACAGTGAAGTTGGAAACATGGGAAACTTAGGATAGATGATCCATCAAGACTAGTAATAGGAGTGGTAATACCAGGAGGGTGGAGGGATGGAGGAATAGAAAGGGAGAACCAACTTCAGGGATCTACATGTAGCCTCCTCTCTGGGACACGGACAACAGGGAAGTGAGTGTTGGGACACATTTTACAGTGTACAGGATGAAAAAAATAATTTGTAAATTACTAAGGATTCAAGGGGAGGGGGGTGGAGGAAGGGTAATATAGGGAGCTGATAATGGGGGCCTGGAGAGAGGGAGAATGTTTTGAGAGTGATGATGGCAATGGGTGTGTAAAAGTGGCCTGCATACAACTGATGTTGTTAGGGATTGTGATGGGAGTTGTATGGGCCCCCAATAAAATGATTCATTAAAAAAAGGGGGGGGGAGAGAAAAGGGGAGTTTTTTTTTTGTTTTGTTTGTTTTTTTTTTTTTTTAAAGAGGAGCTTGTACTAAGGGCTCAAGTGGAAAATGTTTGGAAATGTATGTGGCAACATGTGTGCAAATGTGCTTGATACAAATGATGTACTGAATGTTGTAGTAGCTGTAAGAGCCCCTAATAAAATTATTTAAAAAAAACTGTTTAGTGGTAACTCAACAGCTCTAATGCTTTCTCTTGCATAGCACCTCTCCTGCTCTCTAAGAAGTATTTGAATTTCCAGTAATAAATGACTTTGGCTATCAAGAGAACAATCTCTTTTGTTATTATTATTATTTATTATTTTGTGTTGTGGTCCAAAATTTGAAAGTTTCTTTCTGAATTACTTCTTTGGGTTAGGCACTAGAGATTATTTCTTCTTCTTCTTCTTCCTCCTCCTCCTCCTCTTTCTCTCCCTCTTCCCCTTCCCTCTTCCCCCTTTTGCTTCCCCTTCCCCTCTTCCTCCTCCTCCGCCTCCTCCTCTCTTCTTCTTCTTGATTTTTACTTGATAGATCTGAGCTTCCCCCACCCTGGGAGTTAGATATGGTTATATTGGCTTTCTTTGGTCACTGAAAGATGAGCTGGAGTGATTGGTGGCAGAAATGGTTAATGCCAGAGAACAACTTGCCACATCTTCTCTGCTTTCTTTGATGATCATGAAAGCAGGTCACAAATGGATTTTCCTCAGGCTGGATCTTTGAGTAACTGCAATATATTTTGGAAATTGAAAGTACATATTGGAAACAAATGCGGGCATGGAAAAGACTAGAAGAAAAATTGACTAATATCAGTCTTGATTAAAAGTTTTGGAGACTGCCCTCCTACAAAGGCATGTTTGTGGTTTCCTGTCCTTGAACACGTAAGAATTGGAGGCACTGAAATGTGGATTTGGAGAAGTTTGGGGCCAGCTTGCTCCTCACAGAATCCAGCGCCCCCACCCCACACTGAAAAAAAAAGTTTTGGGGGCTGTTCTTGATTTAAAGCATTTAGTCCCCCAATTATCTATGAATCGTAGTGCTGTGGCAAATATCCAAAGTAGGCGGCTTTAGCAAACATTTTTTTCTCACAGTTTTGAAGATTTGACATCAAATTCAGGATGCATCAATTCAATCCATAATAAATAAGAAAGTGATATGTTCTGTGATGCCTGTTTAGATGTGGCCAAGTTAGATGGTAGAATGAGAAAAGTCTCCTAGGATGTGGAAATAGTGTTCACAAATGACAGGTTATATGTTTACTCGTGTATAGGTTGAGTTTTTCAGAACATTTTTATTCTCAAACCCCATCCCCTTGACTGATATTGAAGTGAGGGTCCTCACTTACCTGTTCTGTGGTGCAGTGCGGGTGTTCGCTGGTCTCCCTGCTCATTTGTGGGCACCTGCGGCCTCTGTGGGTGGTTCAGAGCCTGCTGACATGACCGCTTTGCTTTTCTCCTGTGTGCCAGTTGCCTCTGTGTTGTCCATGCTGTACTGGGCAAGAACCCGACTGCTTCTGGGTACTCATACTTGGGGCACACCGCATCCTTTTCAGATGAATGTTGGATGTGGCTACTCTTCTTCTCTGGCTTTTCTCCAGGGCTGTGTCCAATGATGTAGCCTTTACAGTCTTACCTGTGCTTGGTCATGCCCCCTTACTCTGCCCAAGCACTGCTGAACACAAGTACTGGTATATCTCTGGTCTTGGATATACAGTATGTTTATTTACAGTACTTAGTCTGCTATATATTTTTTTTTGTGGGCGTCACTGCCTCTGGTGGTCGTGGGCGCTACCCAGCCACCACTGGATTTAAACTGCCAAGCCCGCGGGCTGCAGTTCTGCACTCAACCACTTATGCCACCGGGGCTCAGCTAGTCTGCTATATTTTATCTTTTATTTTCTTATTAACACCTTTCTGGACCCATTATAGACTTTGTTTATGACTTTGGCTATCATTCCAGGTGGGCTAACTGCAGCCTCTACATGTATCTTTAATCTTTCAAAGACCATGTGCAAAAGATGTGGCATCAATGGATGTCACCTGGTTAAGCCCAGTTGACAAGAGTTGGAAATAGAATGAAGCCAGACATCAAATTGATAGCAAAGTGGGTTCATGATGCATGGGAAGAGATTCCAGAGGACACGGTGCATTGTGCCTTCAAGAAATGTGGCCTCAGTAATGCTATGGATGGCCGTGAAGCAGAGTTTTGTATGAGAACAGCAGCAGTGATGGTGATGGCTGGGAACCCAGTGAAGATGACAATGTCTATGCTGATAACCTCACACCAGCTAAAGCTGAAGCTCTGTTTGGACATATAGACGATGAAGGGCAATCCAGTTTTGAAGGATTTTAACTCTGTGTATTAGCTTGGTTGCTGATTGAGCAAAGGTTTTTTTTACTTTGAAAGTTATTGTTGATACCATATTGTTTTTGTCAGCCCTCTTTTCCACTTACAGAGCTACAAGTAGGTTGCAGGTTTTCTTTGAAATAAATATTCATACACATTTAACCTATTGATGCCTTAATTAATGTAATTGCATTGGTAGCTATTTTAATTTTGAAATTTACTAGTGGCTCCTGCATTTCCCACCCAGTCAATAAGTTTTCCCAGTTTTTGTGGTAAAATTAGGTGCCTTGACTTAAATTCTGGTTGGCTTATATATATAGTAATAGGGTCAAAGAGTGAAATCAGGTGAATTTTAGAGACTATTACTCTTCACAGGAGTATGAAGACATGTCTCTCTCCCAAGTCACAAAGCACATCTGTCTATGCTTTGTTAAAACAAAATATGTTTAGTATGCATCTCAAGTATTGGGACTACTACCATGGTTATTTAAGACTTGCTTCATCCTCTGGGTTGAATGTAATATTGCTTCTTAACAAGAAAAACATCTGTTTTTTATCTTACAATGTATCTTGGAAAGAAAGAACTAGAATCCAGAGTTTAGCCTTGCTCAACCTAACAAAGATTAAGGTCTCCTAGTTAATCACAGATTGAAAACAAGTTGAAAATACTTTAAAAGCAATTTTAATAAGATTTAATTTCTCCCCTTTTATTTATTTCCTCGTCTTAATCTTCTGCTTAAAATTAGGTGGGCCCATGACAAAGTCTGGTAAAGGCTTAAAGAAAGGAAAATCCCAGATTTCCCAAAGGACCAACAAATCTGTCTTGGAAGAAGTATGGTCAGAGTGCTCTTTAGAGGCAAGGATGGTGAGGATTCATCTCATAAAATTGGGAAATATCATCAGGGAAAGGAGTCCTGGAGAAGGGCATCATGCATAGTAAAGTGGAGGGGCAGTGAAAAGAAGCAAGCCTTTAACAAAATGGACTGACACAGTGGCTGCCACAATGGCCTCCCACATGCCACGATTGTGAGGATACCACTGGACCCAGGTCAGAGTTGATACCACAGCATCTATTAAAGACAGAAGCAGCAAATACCTACAGGAGTCTCTGGGCAGTCATGCTATAGGGTGCCAGATTGGAACCCTGCCTCGTCCTGGTCATCCTCCCAATGGTAGTTGTAATTGAGCCCATTGTTGCAGTCACTGTGTCCACTTCCTGAGGGTCATCCTCCTTTTTTGATATACCCTTGCACTCTACCAAGCATGAGGTCCTTCCCATAGAAGTTATTCCATAAACCACGAAGGGAGCAAGATAGTGTGTTGAGAAATGAACCGTTTTCTTACCTCAAAGTGATGTGTTTGATTAGTGCCTTAAAAAGGAGGAATAATGGGAGATGTTCCTGGGGAATCTTGGAGATAGAATCTTAAGATAGAAGAACCTCAACACTTTCCAGACCCAAATTATGGTTGGGTAATCTGAGAGTAGAAGAAAGTGAACTTTGGGTATATTCTAGAAGGGTATATTGCGACCCATATCAAGATACACTGTTCAATCAAGATGTCATGGCTGAAGGACATGAGAGGGCAGAGGGCCCTGAACACCAAGGGAGTCCATGCTTATTGCACGGTGCGAGGAAGAAGCTGACCTGCGGGTGCCTCCCGAGTAGAGGAACTACCTAAATGATGCCTGCTGAGGACAGCCTCTCCTCAGTCGCTGATGTGATCAGCACGTGTGTTCTGTTCTCTAGAAACCTCCCAGTTTGGATCCCAGTTTCCAGTCCTGTGTGTGGAAATTGACCAGATGTCTGTGAGCCCGTAAGTATCCCAGAAGAAAACGAAAACCATTATTTGGGCTTTTCACATCCAGGGGTGGAGTGGCAGAGAAGTGAAAATGCCTAATGTCTTTTCTGGATGCAATTAAAGAGAAACAACTGGAGACACTTCCCCGGAGTGGAGGAAATGCAAAACTGTGCACCATCTTTATTGTATTAGCCACAAAGTAATAGTTCTTGAAGTCAGCGCTTTCTCCTGTAAGTAACTCACGTTGCTACTTGGAACCACCTTCTTCAAATTTCTGAAGAGAATTCAAAGTATGGGTGTCACCAGGACTTGTGGCTGTCTTTGACAGGTCCATGCTGCGATGCAGTCCCATAATCTCCGCATCAGCAAGGGCGGATCAGCATCAGCATCTAGAGGTGCGTGGGCGTCGCGCAAACCCCAGGCTTCCCACTTCCGCTTTCAGCCCCTGACTTGCTGCAGGGTTGGTGAACAATCTTGAAAGATTGGGTCGACTGCTTTCTGACTGTGTTCTCATTTTCATGCTTGCCAAGCACGGCCTGGAAAATATGAGTCAAAAGACCTCTTTTCTAATTATTAGAAATGTATGAATATTTAACACAATATCACATTGGGCATTGTTTACTTTGCTATTTTAAAAGTGCTTTCCTATACAAGTCTGGGGCATTTCCTGCTGGAAATACATTTGGCCCGGCTTTGGAAAGTGTACTCTAAAGGCATTAGGTGGTTGGGCGGTTGCTGAATTTAAGTTCTGTCTTAGAAAGGCAGGCTGGGAGGACATCTAACTGCAGTGGGTTCTGATCTGGAAAAGTAAGCAGGAAGCTCTGCAGAGGGGTTCCACAGGGGGTCAGCCTTCAGTGTGCACACTGGAATATTTTACTCTAATCTCTGAGACTGGTAGGGAAAATGTCGGGGGAATGCTGAGCTGAACAGATGCCAGAAGTTCCCTCTATTTCCATATTGTTGTTTAAGTAGATAAAGCAATTAGGCTGCTATTAAGGGTAACTAGTGTGCAAATTCCAATTTTTCCAAATTCATCTTTTGAGTTATATGAGTATATATACATATGCAAACCTGCTAAAATATTTTGAGCTAATATAAAAAAGGAGCTCATCAATTTTTAACTCACCGTTTTCTATCAAGGTCCCCGTACAAGTGAATGTAAACTTAGAGTACTGTAAAATTCACTGGGGAAGAAAAATCTGAGTGAGATCTCAAGTCACATGTAGTAGTTTGTGTGTCTGTTTGCTTTCTTTTTAAGTTATGAATTCATCTGGCCTTCCATGATAATATTTGAAAAATACATTTTATTTTTGAGAATTTCCTACTATTTTGAGACTTCATATTCTCATATTTTATCTTGCTTTTAATGTTAGATGTGGTATGGTTGATTTAAGCAAGCCCTGGTGACAAAGTGGTCACATATTTGACTGCTAGTCACAAGGACAGCAGTTCAAAGGCACCAGCCACTCCTTGGTGGAAAGACAAGGCTTTCTATGCCCATAAAGAGTTAGAGTCTCAAAAACTCAAAGGGGCTGGTTTACCTTTCCTACAGTATTACTTTGACCTGGAATAGGCACAATGGCATTGAGATAGGTGTGTGTGTGTGTGTGTGTGTGTGTGACAAATTTAAACTGCAGTAGAGGGACAATCGTGATGGTTAACCAAAAGGTTGGTGATGGAACTGACCCAGGAGCTCCATGGGAGGAAGACCAGGTCATCTGCTCCTGTAAAGATTATATGAGAAAATCTTAGTGGGCTATTCTACCCTTTCACATGGGATCTTGGTGAGTCAAACACCACAGCATTACCAGCAAGAACAACAACATGGTGCATGTGGCAAAACAATGAAAAGAACTCATAGGTTTGCATATAAGGGTTTTGGGAGGAAAGGGAAGTCTTAAAAAAAATAAAGTTTCTGAATAATTTAAAAATGACTCAAGCCTGCTTTCTGGTTTTCTCAAATGCAGTTCCAAGATGATACAGAGACATGAACAGGACTGGGAAATCAGAACAGGTGACCATGGACTAGCTTCTAGATTGACGGTCAACTCTTCTCTCGCTGCAGTTGGGGATGTTGCTTGCTAGCCCAAAGATCAGCTCTGCTCGATCTAGGCATATACATCTTTTTGAGGCAGGAGTCTCATCAGTTCACAGATTCCAAGGATTGGCTGGATCACCAGCCTCTGGAAAGATATGAGCTGAAGCAATTTTGGAGCTCAGCCAGGCACTCACCACCAGCATCTTCTCTGCGGGGACCCTGTTGGTTTCCATCTGGTTTTTATCTTTTACCCTGAAGTTTTATCCAGGATGGTGAAAACAATTATTTACTAAATGGCAACTGCTTTAGTTTTGATGTTTGATAGAGGCAGGCTCTCCTGAGAGCATCTGACAACTTCATACGAGGCAGATTTGCAGGACCAAAGGCAATAGGAAGGAGCATGATCCAGAACAAAGCTCTGTAGGAGAGAGCTGTGTGAGAGCTCAAATTCTGGGCACCAAGTTTGAAGAAGGCTATGGATGATGGTGAAAGCGCCAAATCCACTTGCGGGTCAACATGAATGAAGCCTCTGAAAATCCCTCTGGCCATTGACCTGGGACATGGATAGACCTGCTGTCAGATAGAGTGCATAGGACAGTAGGTTTATGCAGATATATTTAGGCTAAAATCACACACCTTATCAGTGATCTTCCTTTTTGACTCATTTTGTTCTGGCTTTAATTTTTCTGCTTCCTTTCTCAGTGAGGTTTTTCTCTGTTTTATTTTGTTACGGTTGATTTTTATTTGGGGTATTTTTTTTCTCTTTTTGAAATCTTAGGTCAATCTATAGACAACGACCCTTGCTTCTTACGGTTATGGCAGGGGAGGATGGGAGGACGGAGGTATATGGGAAGCTAATAATAATGAAGACAAGGCTGAAGAAGATGTCCTAAAATTGATTGTGGTGATGATTGTACAACTCTTTTTAATATGTTTAAATGATTGAATTGTATTATGAGTAAATTATATTTCAATAAGATTGAATTAAAAAAATCAATTTATTTTGGTTCATTATTGTGATAACAACCTACTCTACAATTTATGCAGATTCTGAACAAGTTTTAATAAGAGTAACTGGGAACCAATGCAATCAACGTTCTAAATATACTTGCCTTAATATTGGGAATTACCATGTCTTTAAATATAATGGCACAAACAGTTCCTATCTGATTATAGTCATGTAATAAGATGGTTTCTATATCAACCATGCATTTAATTAAAATAATGTGTCACTGATGGGCATAGGAAGCAATTGAGATAATTAATGATAAACACTGACTTTACCAACAGTTATTTTTGCATATCACCTCCTATTTTCACTCTACCCAGAGTTCTTGGGTCTGGATTTAGGTGAGGAAGAGCCTTAGACAATACTTGTATTTCTTTTTTTAAAAAGTTTTTCACTATTTGATGGATATACAGACAGAGTAGACTTACTTTGAAATCAATAAAGTGGTATCACTCCGGATCCTTTGGTTGTATGAGTTCTTCTTAGACCTTATGCTGAGCACAATTTGGTGTCTTGGTGGAAATTTTTTCTTAAAGATAAAATTTCCAAACCTTACTGGAATTATGTGGACTCTCCATGTCCCTACAGAACAGAGTAGAATGACACCCGGGTTTTTTCAGCCTGTCAATCTTTACAGAAGCAGACTGCTTCATCTTTCTTTGATGGAACTGCTAATGAGTTTGGAAAACCAAACCTCACCTTCTGTTAGCAGCCTGCAGCTGAACTGTGGGTGCCACCAGGGCTTTCTTTTATTAAAGCATCAACCCAACCAAACTCACTGCCATCGAGTCCATTCTGATTCATAACGACCCTATAGGACAGGGTGGAACTGCTCTGTGGGTTTCCCAGACTGTAAGTCTTTCCAAGAGTAAAAAACCTTATCTGTTTCCTGTGCAGTGGCTGGGTGGTTTTGGACTGCTGACCTTGAGGTTAGCAGTTCATCATGTACCCACTACACCACCAGACTCCATCTCTGTACAACAGAACCAAATAAAATTGTTCCCTGGTTGACTTTCAGAAGTAGGTGGCTAGGCCTCTTTAAAAATCCGTCTTTGGGCTGAGCCCCAGTGACGTAGTGGTTGTGCGTGGGACTGTGGAATAGAGGTTCAATTCCAGCTCCACAGGAGCAAAGGCTGGGCCTCCTACTCCCACCACCAGAGGTCAGTGATCCCCCCCCCCAAAAAAATAAACATAAAAAAATCCATCTTCATCTGGAAGCTCCATGTGAAGTTGTTCAGCATCAGAGCAACACTCAAATTTCTAGTGACAGAATCATGCTGGCCGCAGATGAAGCACGTAGGTCAGGAGTAGAATCTTAGTTTCCTGCACTGTAGGGGAGAATCCTGCTGCTGAGCCACCACTGACCTTGTGCTAGGTTTGTTGGTGTTTACTGTCATTGAGTCTATTCTAACTCCTGACAGAACAGAAATACCTCATAGAATTTTCTTGACGATCGTCTTCATGGAAGCCGATGACCAGATCTTTCTTCCAAAGAACTACTGGATTGGTTTGATCTTCCAAACTTTTGATTCCATTACCCATGTGTCTAACTATCAATATCCAAACCTGAAATCATTTCAGTGATGCTTTTCAGCCCACAAAAACCTGACAATGCCTAGCTTACAAGTTTTATGTCTGTAACAAATTCATGCCAGTTGTTCTCTCCAATTATAATCTCAGCCTACATCCACCCAGATTCAATCTTCTTGTTCATCCAATGATTTTGGAAAGAAACCCAAATCCCCAAGGATGTGTCTGTATATAGAGAGTGAAGCTATGGGAACTTCACTGGTGGACATCACTTCAGGAGCCAGAGTCCTATATTACATAACATGCAACATTTTAATTAAAAAAACATACTAGATACTTATGTGTGATAACAAGGCCGAAGCATATGATACAATCTCATCATCCTTGTTTCTAACGAGTGTTCTGGATGTATTTCATCCAAGATTGATATGCTTGTTCTTCTGGAAGTTCATGGTACTTCTAACATTCCTCACAGCACCTTAATTCAGAGGTATTAATTCCTTTGCTGCCTTATTTACCCATGGTTCAACTTTCATATACATATGAGGTGATTGAAAATACCGTGGCTTAAGTCAAGGTGCACCTTAGTTCTCAATGTGTTGCCTTTGCTCTTCAGTACTTTAAAGAGTTTTTGTGACGTATATGTGCCCAATGAAACATATCATTTGGCTTTTTTTTTACTGCTGCTTCTATGTGCATTAACTGTGAATGCAAGCAAAAGGAAATCCTTGACAGCATCAATCTTTTCTCTGTTTATCACGATGTTGATCCCTGGGCCTGTAGTGCAGATTTTGGCTTTAAATTGAGGTACAATCCTTACTGAAGGTTGCACTCTGGCTTCCATCAGCAAGCACTACAAGTCCTCTTCTCTTATAGCAGACAAAGCTGATTCACTTGCATGTGCTAGTTCTTCTTCCGATAGCCCCGTGTCTCAGTAATTTGTTAAGCAAACAGATTGAATAAGTATGCAGAGAAGACACAACCCTGACACACCCTTTCTGATTTTAAACATGCAAAATTTCCTTGTTTGTTTGAATAACTTCCTTTTGGTCTGTGTAGAGATTCTACATGAACTCTTCTGTAGTCCCCATTCTTCTTGTTCCACACAGACAATAAGACAAAATTAAACATATTTCTAGTATTCTATGCTTTCGACCAAGATTCATCTGACCTCAGCAATAACACCCCCCATGCCACAATCTAGCCAAGATTTGACTTGAATTTCTACATTTCCTTGTTAATGTGCTGCTGCAACCATTGTTGTATGATCCTCAGCAAAATTCGCATATGATATTAATAATATTCTTTGATGATTTTCACATTCTGTTGAAATCCTTTTCTTAGGAATGAGATCAAATTTGGATCTTTTCCAGTCAGTTGACCATGAAACTGTCTTCCAAATATCTTAGTATAGCTTAGTGACTCCAGCATGTCATCAACTTGTGGAAACATTTTACTCGGTCAATTTCTGGATCGTAATTTTCCCCTAGTGCCTTCTGTGCAGGTTGAACTTTTTCTTTCAATAACATCTTGATCATGTACTACCTCTTGACATGATTGAATGCCTACTAATTATTTTTGACATTGATTCTGCATATTCATTGTATCATCTTTTGATAGTTTCTACATGATTAAATATGGAATCCTTCAATATTTTAACTTCATGCTTGACTTTTTCTTAGTTCTTTTAGTTTAAGATTAGGTGAATGTCCCTTACAAATCCAGATGGACCGGAGATGGTACACTAGTATAGAGGGGAGCTGGAGATATGGGGAAACCAAGATGGACGAGCCCCTTCGGGCCAATGGTTAGATTGGAGATGCTGTAAGGGTAGAGAGACGTAAGGGTAGAGATGCTGTAAGGGTAGAGAGAAGGTGAGGTAGAGAGACGGAACCAACGGCAAGGATATACACATAAACTCCTATTTGAAGGACGGGCATCAAAGGAGTGGGTTGGGGGAGAGGTCGGGCAGGGTAAGATATGACAGAACAATAACAATGTATAAAGTAATGGGGGTTGGTGGGGAGGAGAGAGCAGGGGAAGAGGGGAAGGGGTGGAAAAGCCGATACTAGGGGCTTAAGGGAAAAGGCAGACGATTGGAGAACGATAATAGAAGTGGACATGTGAGGGTGCTTGACACAGTATGTTTATTTATGTATTGTGAAAAATGATGTCTGAGCCCCCAATAAAATGATTAAAAAAATTAGGTGAATGCGTTTTTTCTCTTCAGTTTTCTAAATCCATGTTTTTTGCAAATTTCTTACTTTGTCTTGTCAAGTTGTTTAGCTCTTCTGTGTGGCCATTTCTCCCACTTGCTTTAGGTACTCTGTTCAAGAACAAGTATCGGAGTTTCTTCTGATATCAACTCTAGTCTTCTCTCTCTTTCCTTTTAATGACCTTTTGCTTTCTTTAAGTAATGACGTTCTTGATATCATTTCACAACTCGTCAAGTCTTCTGTCAGTAGAGTTTATAACTCAAACTTGCTTTTGAGATGTTTTCCATGTGCAGGTGGAATATTCTCAAAGTTGTATTTTGACTCTCATAGACTTTTGATTTTCTTCAGTTTTAAACTGAAATTTTATATGAATAATTATGATCTATTCACAATTAGTCTCTCATGTTGTTTTGACTGTTGATATTGCGCTTCTCCATCATAACGACCTCCCAAATATGGTCAATTTAATTCCTGTGTATTCCATGTGTATGGTTGCTCTTTTGTTGTTGAAAATGAATATTTGCAATGATGAAGTAGTTGTTTTTGCAAACTGATCTTCAGTTTCATTTCTATTAGAAAGGCCCATTTTTCAATTACTGGTGAAACTACTGTTCTTTTCTCTCTATTTGCAACATTTGGATTTGAATAACCAATATTTATCAGTGCATTATAATTTCATGTTTAATCCATTGCTAACAGAAGAGGCTAACATTAGTGGTTGGTAAGTAAGTTAATAATTGCATGAACGAGGCTTCCTTGTAGACTAGTGGTTCTGAACTTTCCTAATGCTGTGACCCTTTAATACAGTTTCTCATGTTGTGGAGACCCCCCAAACCATAAAATTATTTTCATTGCTACTTCATGACTGTAATTTTGCTACCATTATGAATTGGGCAACCCCTATGAAAGGGTCATTTCAATCCTCAAAGGGGTCATGAGCCACAGGTTGAGAACTGCTGTTGTAGACATATAGCTATTATCCTATCATAGACAAGATTTTACTTTAAAATATATCTTCAAATATTATTTTTGATAATGAATAAGATACCAATCCTTTTTAATTTTTTTTCCCAACATAACAAACCATATGATTGCCTGATTCAAAATGGTTAATGAGCATACATTTCAGGTCACTCTTGCCCAGAGTATCTTTATTATGTGCTTCGTTTTATTTTTGATGGTTGAAAAGTTTCCTAGATTCAAATTTTATACACTCACTATTCTCCTATTGATGGATGTTTTCAGTAATTTCTTCTCATTGTGAGTGGAGTCTCATGAGCGAATGAAGGCCCTGAAAGTGTTACTCCGTCTGTGTCATCAAAGTCAACTCTACTTTGAGAAGGCGTTTCTTCCTCAGTTGTATATTGTATGCTTTAAAACCCAAGGGGCTCATCTTCCAACACTATAGCTGACAATGTTCCACTGCTCTTCATAAGGCTTTCAGTGGATGATCCCTTAGAAGAGAATAGCCTATTCCATTTTCATAAATCTGTTTATACTCTGGAAGTTTCATTGAAACATGTTCACCATGGGTGATATTTCTGGGCTTTGAAGTAGCAGTAAAGCTTCTAGCAACATGCAAGCCACTACAGTACAACAAACAGACAAAAGAAAGGTGGTGACCCTCTCGGGCAGTGCCATGAAACTCTATTACTCCTCGAACACCTGGGTTATCTAGTTATCTAGACAACCACTTAGGACTTTATCACTTCAGTGGAAGTCTTTTATTTGAATTTGTCCTTTGTTGTCTTGACTTTCATTAAAACAACTCTTCCAAATATTTTTTACACTATACAAGGCTTGTATTATGAATACCTCAGGAACTAAATTATGATAACATTTTTATACATGTTTTCACATTTGAATTTAACTTACATGAAGAGCAAGGGATCATATAGTTTTTTCTTAAAACTATCCCATCTCTTCACATATTAGCCCAGGTATAAAACATACTAGAGGCTCAATAAATGTTTATTGAAGGTTTAGAAGAAAGTGCCATCCTCTTTGTAAGAGATGGCATATTGGTTTCTGCACTTTTGATACAAGAAACTGCAGGGAAACACATTCCACTGACTGGCCCTGGATGGTTCAAAGAATCAGTATAGATAAGAAGAACAAAGAAGGAAAAAGAAAAAGAAATTGAGCCAAACTAATCCCTTTGTTTTCAAGCTAAGTTAAAATAACTGAGGGCATTTCTAATGAAATAATCTTTACTGTTGAGGTATTTGTGCATTCACTCAATTTTATAAGCAAGACTTTTTATAGGTTTTGGCAATGTCACACACACACAAACACACACCAAAAAAAGACAGATTCAGTAGACAAATGATTTAATGTTTTAGAGATATTTTTAGTAGGCATAAGAAAATACAGATGTAGCCTATGCAAATGATAAAGAATAGACTTACTACTGTAGAAAATAATTAGCTAGCAGGGAGCTTTGTTCACCTCAGATTGTTTGAACCCTTTTGAATATTATTATGTAGAAAATTATTTTTTATAATAGGATCTGAAGAAGCAAAGTATGTTTTAGGCCCTTGAAATAGATGTCCTTTTTCTTCAGAGTACTTACGAAGTACTATACTACTTCTTACTGGTACCAATTATAACATATCTTTCCTTTCAATTTGTGTCCATTCTCTTCTCAGAAGGGAGTTGTATTTCTGATTCTACCAAGGAATTCCTTTGATGTCACTGGCTATTGATATCACCCAACGCTTTCAGATTAGTCATCAGACATTTGTCCAAAACCAGTTTCCAACAGGTCTGCCCAGTGATTCTATCGGGAATTTCTTAGATCAGGTTTTGTCACACAACAACTCCAATAAGGAAGAAATTAGACTCCATGAAGATGATATGATCAGACTGCTGGAAAGCAGAGAGTTCTTTATGGGGCTTTTTCAAGGGATTATCAGAACGGACCAACTAAGTATTTTCCTATCAACTATTTCCTTTAAAAATCTTGCCAGACTCACCAATCATCACTGAGGTTCCAGTATTGCTATTTTTTTTGGGTGGTGGCATCACTGCCCTCAGGTGGTCATGGGAGCTACCTAGCGCTGCTCCTGAGAGCCACCACTGGATTTGAACCGCCAAGCCCACGGGCCACAATCCCACACTCAACCACTTAACACCACCAGGGCTCAGCCCCAGTACCGCTATTTTTAAGACATGATAGTAACAGCAGAATTTTTCATGATGCTGTGACTTTGGAATCTTTTTAGTTCCACATTTTTGTATGGGATTTAATAGATTAGTAAAGAAACTAAAAGAAAACCCCCTCCCCCCATCTTTCTTTCTTTTACAGGAGTCCATGACATCGTTATTGTAACTCTATTCTCCACCTCTCCTCAAGAAGTTTAATCATCCTAATTTTCTTAGACCTAGATCCACACTAAAAGTTTGAACCTAAAATATTTTTCATGACAGATTGGCAAGAAATGTATTTAGTATCAGGGAGCCATTGTCCGCTTGGGACAATATGCTCTTTTAAAAAGTGCACATGGGCTAGGGTTTCGTTGAAAGGTTTCCTTTTATAAAATGGAAAAGGAATGAAGAGAACACAAAAAATGTTTCTCTTTACATTGTTTCCTTTCTTTTTTTTTCTTGTTATAGTAGGTTTAAAAAAATTACAGCAGTCTCTATTTATTGCTTAACCTATTGATGTAGTTGTAGTGGTATCATCGATTTCCAATTGTCAAACAACCCTTTTCTTGCTGCTGGGAGCCTGCAACTATTCATTTATTGTGTGAGCTCAGGGGAGGGAGCTGAACCCATTGATCCAGTGGTGCACCAGCTGGTAAATATTTAATGTTTATTCCCATCATTGAAAGGATTTCAGGCTTGGCCATTGACAGTTATTCATCTGCACAGAATGTTGTGGTCTGCAGTCCCTAACGTGACCTCCAGGAGGCAAAGTGCATTTCATCTTTACTGGGTCACTAACACTCCATGTCATCATTTTTCAGTGTTCTTTTCCAGATGGTTGCCCTATAGCCCAGATTTGGATTTCAGTTAAAATTGATGTCTTATGGTAGAAAAAATATATAAAGGACATGTGCTTTCTACATTCCTTCAACAATTGAATAAAATTAGAATCTTAATATTTTTCCATGTCCCTGGGAATTACCAATCTTGATAATTATGCCCTGGCATAGTGGTTTCACATTGGGCTGCTAACTGCAAGGCCAGCAGTTCAAAACCACCTATTGCTCCCCAGGGAAAAAATGGGTCTTTCTATAACTAAACATATGTTTAGTTATAGTTTTGGAAAACTCCAGAAACAGTTCTCCCTTTATAACTCTTTATAATTCAATGCTGACTTGATGGCCATGAGTTTTAATTTGAGCTGTCTTAACAAGGACCATAACAACCATGTGCTCTCATATTATTTTCATTTGAGATCCTGCACAAAGAGTGGAAAAACAAGTTCTCAGGATTTAACTACAAGAATAATTTCTTCATGACTTTGCGATGATCCACTTATAAGTGTTGAAATCTTGCCTTTTGTTGTGGTATCTTTGGAAGTCTGTCCAGCCTTGTCTTTGAAGCCAACATCATCTTCCTACCCATCATTTACCTGCTGACCCTGACACAGGGCAATACATTTCCAATAGACAGTAATGTGGGTAGTGGTGTCCACATTTCTGGCAATACTCTGTTGTTGGTACCACATGCATTCTCTAAGACAAAAGGCATTTTATTCTTTGGCTCCCTTTATCTCTTTCTGGACCCCCACCAGAATTATTTTGATGTCCATTATTCTACCAATGGTCTCTTCAAGACAAGTAGACTTTTACTAGTTGGTAAATATTAAACTCTTAACCCTCTTTAGGCTCTAGTCTGTAGGTTGTTTAGTAATCGATGTCTTGTTATACAAGTTCTGATGAATTCCAAGTGAGAGTTCAAGATCACCTCATGTTGGGTCTGGATTCCTGTCAATGTCCTGGATTTGACACTTGATTTTGGTCTCTTTGGCTTTTGAACCTTGTTTTCTCTCAATGGTCTCTGACTTGGTTGATGATTTCCCCCTGGCTTGGATTATTTCCAGCCTTTTCTGATTCCATTCAAGCTACGGAATCCAATCATGATCCCAGCCAAGTATTTGATCACCAACCTCTTTAGGTCAGGCCAACAGTTCCTTACAAGGAGAAATATACATATGATTATTATGGATTGAAATGTCTCTCAAAAATATGCTGTAAATCATAACCTCTAGGCCTCTGATCATAATCTCATTTGGGAATAGGTTCTCTTTATTATGTCCATGATGCAGAAATAGTATTCGGTGAATCTTGTATCAAACTTTCTGGAGGTACAAAAGAGATGAGGGAGAAAAGATAACAGGTCACATGAAGATAGCCTAGGAACAGAAACTTGAAGAGACAAAGTGCTTCTTGTAGAGCCTACTTGGAGAGAAGGCCCACATTCTAAATTTGGATTATGCAGAATTACATTTCTGTTTGTTGAAGCCAGCCACTGTGCTATTCTGTTACATGAGCACTAGATAATTAAGACAGAATTCTGAACAAGAAGATTGAGTGTTGTTCTAAGCAATAGCTCAAATGTGGTAATGGTTTTAGAATTGGGTACTGGGTAGCGCCTAGAAAAGTTTTAGCTGAGGGTGGGGGGGGGCGGGAAAAAAAGAAGAGTTTTGGTACTGAATTGTAAAAGCTTAGATTTATGGGAAGAAAATGTTGGTAAAATAATGGACATCAAAAAAATTCTGATGAGGGCTCAGAAGGAAGTCGCAGGAGTTACAAATAAAATATCTTTTGTCTAAAAGACTGCATATATCATCCACAGCAGAGTGCTGCCAGAAATGTGGACATTGAATTTGCTTCTGGTGCAGACTTAAAAGACAGTGATGGACATGTGATTGGATGACAAAGGAAGGGAGATGCTTTTTATGTGGTAGTGAAGCACTTGTATGAATTATCTTGAAATGTTTGGTAAAAGAAGTTAAAATGATGAATTTATATAACTGGCTGATATTTAGGCAAAGATTGTAAAGGGCTACATATTTTCTTTTTGCTGCTTATGGCAAAATTTGAGAAGACAGAGGTAGACTTAAGAATGAACTATGGAAAGTGAAAACAGAATTTAAAGATTTATAAAATTTTTAAATTAAATATATGTGCTCTAGAATGTTCACCAAGGAGTGAGCTATACCATTTTTGTTAAAAGAGATTAAGCCGACAACTGATGGATCTTAGCACAGCAGAAAACACACCAGTTTTGACTGAAGGGGTCAATAGAAAGAACAAAGGGAGAGGACACTGCCTGCCTTTGGAATTCTCAGGCAGGGAACAAGCTAAAGAAGTTATATCTGCTGTCCTTAAGCAAAAGGATCATCCCTGGAGCTGCTTAACAGTCAGCAAAACTGTAAAAGGAGTTCAGGAATCAGAGTTTTCTTGGCTTTAATGGGTGAGGCTAAGGTTCCCTGGATCTCAAAAAGCAGGGCCATAGCCTCTGAGAATGAGATCTTCAACAATTTGGCTAAAAGGAGCACGGGACTCTCGTGGAGGGATGCTGGGGTAGGACCGCAGTCACATTTGAAGGGTGGGGGATTCCATATGGATCAGAAAAATAGGACCTCATGGAGTGGAAGGTGTGAGGTCCCCACTCAAATGGAATAGGATACCACCCAAAGATACCAGCCCTGTTGGCAGGGTCAGCTGTTTGAAATTACCAGGCACCCCACGGGAGGACGACGAGTGATGGGCTCAGACAGCCCCAGAGGAGTTGTAGCCTCTTCTGGAAGGCTCTGTGAATCAGAGTCTAGTTGATGGCTGATCTCGGTTTACAGCCTGAGGGACAGACTTGCCACCTGGGGGGTCTGTAAGGTGGAGCTAGGGTGGAGCTAACTCCCAGATGGAGGCCTTGGCTATTGGTTAGACAGTCTCAGAGAAGAGAGGATTCGTTTTAAGTTCTGAGGCCTAATTAAATTTGTTCTACTGGACTTAACCTTGCTTGATGTCTGTTATCTCCTTTCCCCCCTGTGTCTTCTATTTGTTATAATAAATATCTACCTGTATCTCTTCCACCAGTGTACTTTGGAAGCAGATAACAGGGTAGTCTAGATTGGACAGGTTCTCAGATCAGGAGAACTTTTGTTCCGGAGTAGAATTTGTCTAAAGTTCACCACCAGCTCCCCACGGGAGAAACGTGAGGCTTTCTACTCTTGTTTCTTAGGCAGTTCTCCCCTGCCTGTCCTACAGATTGCACGGATCAGAGTTAATATAGATGAGATGATCCATGAAATAAGGTTTTGGACTGGGAACATAATTAAACCATTTAGAATGATGTGATGGGCTGAACGTGTTTTACATGTGGTGAGGTCAGGTATTTTGGGTAACCAAGGGTAAAATGTTGTGGATTGAATCATGTGTTAACTAGCCTTGGTGTTGTAGTGGTTATATGAGTTGGGCTGCAATTCACATGGTCGGCAGTTGGAAACCACCAGAAGAAGCTCCTTGAGAGAAAGACAGCTTTCTAGAACTTTAGACAGTGACAGCGCTGGAAACCAGGGGGGTTTGCTCTAAGTCACCATTGACGCGATACAGTAAGTTTGGGCTGTTTTGATTATTGGATAGTTTATCATTAATATTGCACACTCACTGGATTCCTTACAAAATTCATGTGATTATATCTCTCAGTTTTGGGGAAAACATGAGAGTCTGTGAAGAGTTGTGTTTCTAAACAAGAACTTATTTAACTATATTTATGAGCTATATGAAAAATTAGTAAAGAATGTACTGCTCCATTATACTCTCAGTTCATCAAGTGAATTCCTAAGAAAAGTATGTATTTTTCTTAGTTCTAATAAGGGATTGCTTAAGTCTACAAAAACATAATGTCTTGAATGAAAACTATAAGTAGAAGTCTTGAAAAATTCTTTTTCAAACTTAGCTGTTTGTGATCTTGGAGAGATCACTTTTTTTCTTTTCCCTTATTTTAGTTATGTTGTGGGTTACATTGATCATTTTTCTAATGTTAAACCATCCTTGCCTAGTGGGTATTAATCCCATCTGGTCTTGATTTTTAGAGAAGTTGATAGATTCTAATGGCTAGGATTTTGTTGAAATTTTTTTCATCTACTATCTGGGGGTATAATGGTGTAGAATTTCTGTTCAAGTTTGATTGAATTATTCTGAGCATCTCTCATTGGGTGTATAGATATTTATTATGGTATGTTTCATTAATTAATTATGTAATCATTATATAATATCCTTTTTGTCACTTGAACTCATTTACTGTTTGAACCTTGGTTGCCTAAGCTCTAAATTATTACACTATTGTGAACACAAAATGAAATGCTTACCATGTGCCTCATTTATAATGTTGCTGCAGTTAGATGCTGTTGGGTTCATTTTACTATGTCTAACATTTTACTTTGTTGTACTTTAGTATAACAGCCCCAGAGGGTTTTCTAGACTATAAGCATTTTAGGAGCACACTGCTAGGCCTTAATTTCAGCGATTTTCTGGGTGAGTTCAAATTGCCTACCTTTTAGGTGGCTTCAGGGATCCTCTTCATTTATAAGAACTAAATAAATGGTATCATGATATATATATATATATACTATGTCAAGTAGAGTGCTTTTGTCTAAAATAACACATCTTGATTCAAACTTCTTTCCATGAGGAATTAAATTTTCTCATATAACATGGAAAATAGTGGAGGATATCATTAGATGTCAAGTTGGTTCTGATTCATAGAGTTGTGATGTGCAACAGAAGGAAATACTCACAGGTCCTATATAATAGTCACAATTGTTATATTTGAGCCCATCAATGCAACCATTGTGTCACTCTGTCTTTATAAGGGCCTTCCCCCTTTTCTCTGCTCCTTTACTTTGCAAAGCACAGCAGCCAGCATAACCCATACACAACCTTGAGTACAGTTCACCTGAATTTTGAGAACACCTCAAGAATAGATGTGGTTCTTTGAGCATCAATAATAGAAGACCTGGTGAGTTGTGTGGGGAGATCAAAACTGTCACAATGAAGAAAGGAAAAAAGATCATTCAAAAGAAAGAAAGAAAAGATCAAAGTGGATGTAAAAAGTGATTTTAAAACTTGTTTTTAATTGGAGCCTAGTTAAGGCAAATGGAAGAAATAACGAAGTCAAGGAACTGACCAGAAAAGTTTCAAAGGCAGCTCAAGAGACAAAGTGAAGCATTATAATGAAATGATCGGAGACCTAGAGTTAGAAAGCCCCCAAAGAATGACTGTAGGAGAGATCCAATACAGTTCAATAATGTTATAAGAACCTAGATTCTTTCCATCTGTTGTCCATAAAGATGAGTGTTGGCTTCATACTTTGGTGGGACTGGTGTCTTAGCAGTTTCCAAGCTCTACAGTCACAGAAGAACAGGAAAATTATTCTATCTTGCAGTCATAATTTAGTAATTGAATCAGTCATTATAAAATAAACGAGATTACCCTTAGATGAATCAGGTATTACATTGAAAACAAAAGATGGAGTCAACTTCTTTGGATGTGAGAGAAGACTTCTGAAAAACAGCATATTTTTTTGAATGAAGAAAGTGGCATATATGCCACTATCATGATTTGAATTCTACCTTACAAATCCAGTTAGACCAGAGGATGTACACTGGTACAGATAGGAACCAGAAACATGGGGAATCCAGGACAGATGATCCCGTTAGGACCATTGTTGAGAGTGGCAATATCGACATGATGGAGGGAAGGTGTAGAAAGGGGGAACTGATCATAAGGATCTATATATAACCTCCTCCCTGGGATATGGACAACAGGGAAGTGGGTGAAGGGAGACATTGGACTGTGTACGATATGACAAAAATAACAATAATTTATTAATTATCAAGGGTTCATGATGGGGAGGACAGGAAGGGAATGGAAAAAGGAGGAGCTAATTCCTAGGGCTTAATTAGAAAGAAAATATTTTGAGAATGATGATGGCAACAAATGTACAAATAATGCTTTGCATACAATGCATGCATCTTTGAATTGTGGTCAGAGTTGTATGAGCCCCCAATAACATGATTATTGTTAGATAATAAAAAAGAACTAAAAAAATAATAATCTCTCCCTATGAGGCTCAAGGTCCTTCTACATTGCCTCCTACCCCTGATCCTATAATGATTTTCCATTATCACTCAGAAAGTTTCAGTAGCATGGGAATCTTTAGGGTTTGACTTTAATAGGTAAAAAGAGTTGCTCTGTCTTTGAAAGATGTGTCATTTTAGTTGGCATGACTGAGGAAAAAGTACCAATGAATAGGTCTCCTTTGCCAACCATTAGAATCAGTTCCCTAAATTTTCTAGAAGTATGTCAAGGACAAAGAAAGAGGATCAATGTGGAGTTTATGTTACTCATCACACTTGACATAAGGGGGTTGGTGAAATATTATTATACAGTTTTAAATGAAATAGTATACAATTTACCTAATTATTTCAGATTCATTGCCTTCCCTAAGACATCCAGGTAGGAAGGTAGGGACAATGTGGATGTCTTTATTTCAAGATATAAAAAGGGATAGGAAGATAAAGATAATTTGCTTGCAGTCATTCTTTTGCCAATAAATCCTGACCTTTTCCTGACATAATGGGTGTGATGGTGAACATTATGTGTAAACTTGGCTGGGTCATGATTCTCCATAGTTTTTCAGCTATGATGTAATCATCCCCAGTGATGAGATCTGATCTGGTTCCTGCATTTGGTTCATCATCTGACCTCTGGTTCTTTGGACTTGAGCTAGCAGCCTGCATATTGCATGCCAGTCCTTGGAGATTCCTGGAATCTTACCTGCTGACCTTGGCTCCACTTGTTTCTGCAGCCTGCTGTCTGGCCCGCTGATCCTGAATTCAGTCCTCGTGGCATCGTGGTTATGCATTGCACTGCCATCCAGATGGTGAGCAGTTCGAAACCACCAGTTACTCCATGGGAGAGATAGGGCTTTCTACTCCAGTAAACAGTTACAGGCTTGGAAACTCATGGGGCAGTTCTCCCTTGTCCATAGGGTCACTGTGAGCTGGCATAGATTTGATGGCAGTGAATTTTCAGGCTGTGTGAGTCAAAAGAAGCCTTCAGTTTGAAGTTTGACTTATGGACTTGGAAGTTGCCAGTCTCTCCAAAAATAAATATTGTTGAAACCATGATGTTATTCCATTTCAGTGGGTGAAGGTCTTCCTCTTTTTCACTGCCCATGTGTCTTACTGGACGTGATGATCTTCTCCAGGAACTGGTCTCCCCTGACATGTCTAAAGTATATGAGACAAAGTCTCTCCATCCTTGCCTCTAAGGAGCATTCTAGCTGTACTTCTTTTAAGACAGCTTGTTGTTGTTGCTGTTTTGGTGTGTGTGTGTTCTTTTGGCAGTCCACAGTATGTTTAATATTCTTCTCCAATGCCATAATTCAAATGCATTGATTCTTCTTTGTCCTTCCTTATTCAATGCCCCCACCTTCACATGCATATAGATGTATTGTTTTCCTTAGTGTCCTGTCTCTTGAACTCAAGCTTAAATAATTTAATATCGAGAATATACCTTCTCTGTATTCTAGTGTCTAATATTTCAGAGTCCAATAAATATTTACTAATTATAAATGAAGTACTGAACTAGAGTAAGATCGAAAAGAATGAGTTTGAGTCTTTCTTTGACATTTTATGCTCCTCTGGACAAAACAAGTTCTCTCTTCGGTTCAGTTTTAGAGGCCATTTATTTATACACAATAGAATCCACTTCCTATGGAGTAATAATAATAAAAGACAATTTGCTTCTTTATTTGCTTTCCCTGAGTTTTGCCACTATTTGTTAGAATTTATCACAAGCCAGAGGAAATTTTCAAGTCACAACATAAAACTATACCAAACTACGCAAGCATTATAAAGTAACTCAAAGGCAGCTATCAATGAAACTAAAATCAAACATAAGCAAAAAGAAATTATTTTCCAAAATCAAATAGAATAATCAGTTTCCCAACATGTGTGTCTTCTGGAGAGAAGAACACAATCAATTGGAACGAATCCTTCTAATACAAGTAACTAAGGATGGGATTATAGCATCAGCATCAATAAAATCAATCATACATAAGTAGTTTTAGGTCTGTGAGACCGACCTCTTTCTGAAATAAATAAATAGTTTTCTATACAATTGTGCTATTGTAATCTAATAATATGAGTCCACGATAAAATGCTTTTTTTAAAAAATGAGAAGAGCTACAAACATTAGAATGTAGAATATGCAAAGCCTGAATCCAGGAAAGTTAGACATTGTCAAAAATAAAGTGGAACACATAAAGATCAATATCCTAGATATTAGTGAGCTGAAATGAACTGATATTGGCTATTGTAACCAGGCATTCATATACTTTACTCCACAAGGAGCTACACCTTCAGAATGATTAGCACTATGTTGATAGTCAAGAGGGACATTTCAAGTTCAATTTCAAAATAAAACACTGTTGGTGGTAGAATAATAAAACCAACGTCACTGCCATTGAGTCAATTCTGACTAGTGGCAAACCAGTAGGGCAGAGTAGATCTCCCCTTGCAAATTTTGGAGATCGTAACTCTTTATGGGAGTAGACATTTTCATTTTACTTTTAATAGGATCATATCTATCCACAAATTAGGAAATTAAATCAATACAGCTATTATTAAATTTACAAACCAATTACTAAAGCTAGTAATGAAAAGTGGAAAAATTCTATCAATTTCTTTAGTCAGAAATTTATCAAAGGTGATAGGAAAATGCACACAGTCAGTGGAAAATATGACCGTGGTAATAGAAATAATCCTAGAGATAACATGTGTGGCAGTCATGTGCTTATGTTAATTTTATGATCGAAATGTAGGGGTGGAGTCTGGTCTGTTAATCTGGAGATAGCCATTAAGTAGCCGATGAGGCCTCCGTGTGGGCATGGCCTTCACCTGAGACTCCCGGGAAATCTCGCGATATTCCCCTCGTGAAGATGAGAAGCTCTCTTCCCCAGTTGTTGGGAGTTAGTTTCAGAGACGCTCAATCACGGAAAAGACAAGATGCAGCCTCCGAGAAGCTGGAGCAGCTGGGGGAAAGACCACACAGCTTTGCCCTGATGGAGCCAGATCTCTGAAGCTGGAGCAGCATGCTGTTGATGGACCCTGAGCCATGGAAGGGAGGAGCCATGGGGAGACCCCTGTCGGTGCCGGGACCCTGTACCCACTGACCTGTGACTTCGTGAGTCAGAAGGAGACTTTACGGACTGATTTTGGGCATATGGGTTGGTGTCGGACTTGTAACTTTGAGCTGGACTGGGCTGGGATGTTTTCTCATTGTCCTGTTCTTCTTGAATATAAACCCATTCCTTGTATCCATATGCGTGTCTTTGAAATTTGTTCCTCTAGTCTACCCGGACTAACACAACATGAGAGAATTGTCCAAAACCAACCACTTCTTCACTGCAAGCAGCTTTTCTCAGCAGCACTACTTGAGTGACTATAGTGTCCTTACTAGGTGGAATACATGATCAAATTGTCTACTCATATCAAAAAGATGATGGAGATGATCTATATCTACATCAATGATGAGGCACTCTCTGACTGTGGAACAGACAATCAACAGGTCATATATAAGTTCAGAGGTCATATATAGGTTCAAGTTGAAGTTGAAGAAAAGTAAAACAAGTCCACAAGAGACAAAATACAAACGAGTATTTTGAGACTTGAGATAATCTCAAAAACAGATTTGATACATGGAACACTAAGGACAGGAAATCTGATGACATCAAGAGCATCATGCATAATGAAAACAAAGGGTTATTAATCAACAGAACAATTAAAATGTAGCCAGAAGAGACTCTGAAACATGTTCTTGAATTAAAGCAAATGAAAGTAATGATCAGGCAAAAGAGAGGAACAGGAAATTTCAAAAGGCAGTTCAAGAAGATAGAGTATTACCATGAAATGTGAAAAGTCTTGGAGTTAGAAAGCCAAAAAGGAAGAACACATTAAACATGTCTCAAAGTGAAAGAAGTGAAGAGAAACTTTGAGCCTCAAAATGAAATATGAAAGGATTCTATTGTCAAAGTATCAAGTCATGCATGAAACATCAAAAGAAGATGGAAGGATGACACAATCAAATGACCGCGTTGATAGTCAGCCTTTTCGACACATAGCATATGATGAAGAATCTATGGACTGAAGGAATAATTCAAGTGGCACCGATGCTCCAGGAAACATTTCATCAAGCCTATGAACAACTGGAAACACTCACTCATATACGCCCAGAAATTTGGAAAAGATCCATATCTATGCTTATTCCAAAGAAAAGTTACCCAACAGAGTGTGGAAATTATCAAACATATAGTTAATTCCATAAAATTTCAATTTTGCTTAGATAATTTTTTTCTATTTAAAAATCATCTTTTTTATTAAAATCATTTTAATGGGAGCTCATACTTCATTTCTCACAATACATAAATACATACACTGTGCTAAGCACCTTCACATGCCTGCTGCCATTATCATTCTCTAAATATTCATTTTTCCACTTGGGCCTTTGATATCAGCTTCACATACTTCTCCTCTGTTCCTGCTCTCCCTCCCCCACCAACTCTCAATACTTTACACATTATTATTGTTCTGTCATATCTTACACTGCTCGACATCTCCCCCCACCCACTCCTCCAATGTCTTTCCTCCAAATTGGAGGTTAAGTGTAGATCTTTGTAGTTGGCTCCGTCTCTCTACCCCACCTTCTCTTCACACATCCGGTAACTACAATCTCACCACTGGCCTGAAGGGCTCATCTGTCCTGGTTTCCCCTTATCACCAGCTCCCATCTCTACCAGTGTACCTTCTCCAGTCCAGTTGGATTTGTAAGGTGGAGTTGGGACCATGGTAGTTGGGGGGAGGAAGCCTTCATGAAATAGAGGAAAGTTGTATGCTTCATTGCTACCTCACTGCACCTTGACTGGCTCGTCTCCTCCCTGCGTGAGTGTCTAATTGTCCACAAATGGGCCTTGGGTCCCCATCCTGCTCTCCCCCTCATTCATAGTGATGTGATTCTTGTTCTTTGATGCTTGATACCTGCTTCTTTCGACCCCCATTGATCACATAGGCTGATGTGCTTCTTCCATGTGGGTTTTGCTGCTTCTGCATTAAACGCCCACTCATCTATCTTCATGCCATTAAGACCCCTGATATTTTATCATTTGGTAACTGGGTACCATCAGTTTCCTCCACTCTGTTTGTCTCTGTATGCACTTATCTTCAGCGATCATATTGGGAGGGTGGGCACATATTGATATGATTTTTGCTCTTTGATGCCTGGTACCTGATTCTTTCAACACCTCATGGTTGCACAGGTTGGTGTGCTTCTTTTTTGGTGGGCTTTGTTTTTCCTGAGCAAGATGGCTGCTTATTTATCCTCGAGCCTTTAAGACCACAGATGCTATAACTTTTGATAGCTGGGCACCATCAGCTTTCTTCACCATTTTTGCTCATGCCCCCCCTTGTCCTCAGTGATTGCCTCAGGAAGGTGGCCACACAGTATATGTTTTTTTTCTGTTTGATGTCTGAGACCTAATTCTTTCAACACCTCTTGGCCACACTGGCTGGTGTGCTTCTTAGCTAGATGACCTTTAGTTTATCTTCAGGCTTTTAAGACCCCAGATGCTATATCCTTTTAAGATCCCAGGTGTATCATCAGCTTTCTTCACCATATTTGCTTATGCACCGATTTTACTTCAGTGATTTTATTGGGCCAGTGAATATCATGGAATACCAGATTCTTAGAACAAAGTGTTCTTGCATTGAGGGAGCATCTGAGTGAGGACCCAAGGTCCACTTGCTATCCCAGTACTGAACCTATAAATATATGTTCTTAGATTTATTCCCTCCTTATCATAGATAATTATATTTATATATGTACATGCCTGTGTTCAGTCTTCTGCAAGTGCCCTTTGCCTTCTAGTTCTTTCCTATATAAAAAATCATCTTATTGGGGACTCTTGAAGTTCTTATAACAATCCATACATTCATCCATTGTGTCAAGTGTATTTGTAACATATGTTGCCATCATAAATTTCAAAACATTTTCTTTCTACTTAAGCCCTTGATATAAGCTCCTCATTTTCCTCCCTCCCTCATTCAGCCTCCTCCCTCATTAATTCTTGATAATTTATAAATTATTATTATTTCTGGAGATAATTTAACAATAGTTGCAGAAGTATAGGGACCTGGCAGAAATTCCAGCTGGATTTAGAAAAGAGCATGATATGAAGGATATTATTGCTGACATCAATTTGATAGATGTTGGTTGAAAGAAGAGAAGATCAGAAAAAATGTATTCTTGAGTTTTATTGATTATGCAGGGGCATTCAACTATATTAATCATAAAAATCTATGGACAATGTTGAGTATAGTGGGAATTCCATAACTCTTCTTTGTGTTCATACATAACCTGAGCATGAATGAAGAAACAGTTGTTTGGATGAAACAAGGGGATACTTTGTGGCTTAAAATCAGGAAAGGGGCTGAGTCCCGGTGGCGTAGTGGTTGTGCGGCCTACTGGGATGGAAGTTCAATTCCAGCAGGCAGGAGCAAAGGCTGGGCCTCCTACTCCCACCACCAGAGGGCAGTGATGACCCCCAAAAACAAAAAAAACAAAAATAAAATCAGGAAAGGTATGAATCAGGGTTATATATTCTTACTATATTCACTCAATCTATATGCTGAGCAAATAATCCGAGAAGCTGGACTATATGAAAAGAGTTTGTCATTAGGATCAGAGGAAGACTTTTTATCAACATGTTATATATCGGTGACACAACACTGCAGAAATTGAAGGGGATTTGAATAACTTGCTAATGAAGGTCCATATCTGTAACCTTCAGAATGGATTATAACTCAATGTATATTAAAAAACCTCATACCTGGATGAATAGGCAAATAATGATAAAGGTGAAAATATTGAAGCTGCAGTCATGAGATCAAATAATGCATTGCATTAGGTGAATATGTTGCACAAGATATCTTTAAATGTTGAAAAGTAAAGACAGCGTTATGAAGATTAAGCTGTGTCTTATCAAAAGCATGGAGTTTTTTTTTTTGGGGGGGGCATCACTGCCTTCTGGTGGTGGTGGGCGCTACCCAATGCTGCTCCTGAGAGCCGCCGCTGGATTTGAACCACCAAGCCCAAGGGCTGCAGTCTCGCACTCAACCACTTATGCCACTGGGGCTCAGCCCAAAGCTTGGAATTTTTAATCACTTCATATTATATGCTGGGCAATGAATAAAAAAGAACAAAGAATTGATGCACTCGAAATATGATTCTAGAGAAGATTATTTATAGTACCACGGATTACCCTTGGGTCAGAACTGACTCAATGGTATCCGGCAGCAATAAGAACTTAATGAATCAAACAATACAGGACTGCATGTTCTTATGGCCACTTGTTTTGCACATTGCTTTGTTGATTTTGCTGGAAACATCTGAGTTGTTTTATTTTTCATGTTTCATCTTAATCCTTAGTGATAATTTCTTCATGAATGACCAAGAACAATAAGTCCAAGTTTAGAATCTAAATCCAAATGACTTGGGAGGTGATATTTTACTAAAATTTATCTGTTGAAGTTATTTGTAAAGTATGCTAATTGTTTTCTTTCTATTTTCACCAGGATAACCAATTCTACATTCCAAATTTGCTGTGGTTTTATGTGTTTTGCCACCAATAGGATCATCTGGATGGACAGTTATTACAAAGGCTTTTATAGACAATAATCTTTTCAATTACATCATGTGTGGTCTGAAAATACATAAGAATAAAATACTTTCTTGAAAATAGCATTCAATCAAAGTATGATACTTCCCAGTGATGTTAGAATAAATAAAAGTAATAAAAACATTATTTTCTAAATAACACTGAAATATTATTTGGATATTGTTCAATGCATATTTTTATGAATGCTGGTTATACACAAAATTCAAAGTTTGTGATTTAAAAAAGTCTTTGGTGAGTGAAACAGAGGTTTGGAGGTTAAGATATTTTATGTATTTTTTTCTGACATAGCACGTGTATCTCTAGTTTTGGTTAAAAATTAACATTGAAAAATGAACACATGATTTGTTTCCATTTTGGTAAATGAAACATTGTTTTACAAATATGTATATGGTTCATGAATTACCTATTCCTGGTATTTTTTTCTTGGTCAGTTAGTTAATAAGAGAAAATATGCATATTAAGAAGCATAAATTTATCCTATATTATACAGATGGTACCAATGTAATCAGAAGAATTCTTCTAAGTAGATGATGATGAAACCAGAAAGAGAAACAGAAAGATGGCAACCAATCCATTCATGAGTTGTTCTCAAATTTTAGATGGGATCAACTCAAGGTTTTCTTTTGACTCTCTGGACCTGCTTTAAGTTTCTTCAGCTTTAACATGAACTCGAATATGAATAATTGATGTTTTGTTCAACAGTCAGCCTGTAGCTTGATTGCAGCTGCTAATTAAGTTTCCCCACTTTTTTTTTAACCTCCACAGATGTCAATTTGATTTCTGTGTATTTCATTCAAAGAAATACATGTGTATACTTGTCTTCTGTGTTTTTGAAAAAAAAAGTATTTAGTATGAACAAGTTGCTCATCTTGCAAGATTTTATCATGCAATATCCATCTGCTGGGGAAGTCCATGTGTATAGTTGCCTTTTGAGGTGTTGAAAAAAAATATCTGCTATAAACAAGTTGTTGGTTTTACAAAATTCTATCATGTGCTATCCAGCCTCATTTCTGTCACCCAGCCCATATTTCCCAAATACTATTCCTTCCTCTTTGTTTTAAACTTTGCATTTCAATTGTCAATACTTATCAAGGAAACTTGATTGCATGTTTGATTAATTTCTGACTGAAGCTTATGGCAGAAGTCTTCATCACAAGCTTTTGTGGTTGGTGCATAAATATGAATAATAGTTATATTGATTGCTTTTCCTTAAAGGTGTATGGATATAATTTTATCACGGACAGCATAGTACTACAAGTTTGATTTTGAAATGTCCTTTGATCATGCTATCCTCTTTCTGACTCAAAATGGCCAATTGCAGGCCATTTAACTCATGCATGCCAACAGTATTGATCTTTATGTATTCCATTTCATTTTTCATCACTTCAATTTTCTTAGATTTATCCTTCACACATTCTAAGTTCCCCTCATTATTAGATGGTTGCAGTTCTTTTTCCTTCCCTTGGGTAATGTTCACTTCTAACAACTAGAAGTGAACACAGAAAACAGAAACACAAACAACCCCCCCAAAAAACCAAACCCCCCAAGAATTTTCCAATAACTAAGTGACCTAATGCTTTTTGAAATAAATTTAGACGCCTGATTTTGTCTCCTCCTTTTTTAAGGATATTTCTAATTCCAAGTTGATAGATTTTTTACATTGTGCTGAATATCTGATCCATGTTAGCCTAGTAAAGTGTGTCAGACTTCTTTCTATTGACAGTGATTCTTTGTGATTAATTGTAAATGGCTCTGACCAACGACTTTTCAGCCAGTGCATTTTCTGAAAATATCTCTTCTTTTAAAGAGAAAACAAAGTTGAAACTCTCCTCTAGGTGATGGGGAAAATATTTCCACGTCTAAATATACTTGCTGCTTCCTTATCTGAAATTTTTGTATCAGCTGTACTTTCAGAAATATTTTCCATTATTAATGTTATTGCTGAATTATTAAACTATGCCTTAGAAAAATGGATTAATTTATTAAGTCTGACATTTTGTATTTTTTTAGATATCAGAATGGATCTATGTTCACTAGGGAATCATTCAGATATTTAGAGCCCCAGCAAATATTGTCCCAAACTGGGATTGTTTGGGGGAGCAAGTGAACTCTCCTTGTATAATGAAGGATGTGGACAATGTTGTACATGTGTCATGATTTGAATGTGTCCAGTATACAGCTAGAGAAATGGCAGAATGAATTAAGAGAGCTCATGTAGACTCTAGAATGTAGACCAAAGATTCAATAGACTTTTCTCATAATACATTTTGCTTAATCTTTGATCATAATATTAATCTTACTGTCCATATCCAAACCACTACATGCTCCACCCCACCAGAATCTGTCAGTATTATACTGTGGTGATTTTGTGTTGCTTCAATACTGTTAGCTTTGCCTTCAGTATTTCATGTATCAGCATGAAATTGTAGACAGATTTCAGTGGAGCTTTTACTCTAAGATAACTAAGAAAAAAGCTGGTAATGTACTTTTGAAAATTAGGCAATAAAAACCCTATGAACCATAAGAGATTACTGTCTAATATCGTGCTGAAAGTTAAGCTCCCTTAGAAGTTGCTTAAAATACACAGTGACTGCAGCAACGAATTTGAAAATACCAAAGATTGCTAGGATAGTACAGGACTAAGAACCATTTCTTTTTATTGTCACTAACAACAAATCTGTTCAAGCATTAACATGGATAAACCAGTTATCAGACATTAGCATGGATAATCCAGATATCAGACATATTCCTGGTATCAAAATCCTGCTTGGTAAGATCCTTGAAAAATTCATGGTTTTGAAATCCGAGAGTTTGTCCATAATTTAAGTTAATTTTCAAAGACTTTCATTCATACAACCCCCTAAGATATGACTGTAATTCTAGCCCATTGCAATAAGGTTACTCCAAAATTCAAAGTAAGTTTGCAATCCCAAATCGATATCTCTAAATTCATTAAAGGGCTCAAGAGAGCAAAGTAGGCATTAGCGACAGCTTGTAAAGTGAAAATGACATCTGATCATATCAGATTACAAAATGGAGGATTACAGTATTAGGTAGTTGTGGGAGAAAGATAAAGTTTTCTGCTTTTGTAAAGAGTTACAATCTCTGAAACCACAGGGGTAGTTTTCTCTTGTCCTATAGGATTGCTGTGAATCAGGATCGACTGGTGGCAGTGAGACGCCATTACGTAACTGTCAAACTGCTGAGAGTCATGCCCCAACCAAGTTAGGCACAAGGGAAGTCATCACAAACAGTATTACTCCGACCTTACACCGAAGTCTTTGTTACTGCCAAATGCCCATTAGCTGTGCCCATGACAGTTGGATAGTAGAATTTTCACCATTTTAAAGATGAACTGCAAGACAATAAGACATTCAATAAGTGAGCAACAGGTAGATATCAGTTGGGGTTTATTTTTGCATCTGTTGTTCAGTATCATAGACTTGGTTCCAACCCAAAGTGATCCTTTGCGTAATAGAATGAATGATTGCCAGGGCTTGTGAATCCTTACAGCCATTTCTTTCTTTGAAAGCTTCATTGCAGCAACTGTGTCAGTTGTTCTCATGACTCTTCCTTTTTGCTGACCTTTCAATTTACCACGCACAATGTTTTTCTCCAGGGGCTTCTTCTTCTTGATGACATGCCCTAAGTGCGGTAAACTAAAGGCCATCAAACTCACTTCTAAGGAGTATGTGGCTGTGCTTTTCCAAGATAGATTTGCTTCTTCTGTTAAACTATGGTATATTCTTCTCCAACATCATTATTCAAATGCACAAATTCTTCCTTCATCTTCTTTCTTCATTATTTATCTTTCTAAATGACTATAAGGCAACAAATAAACAAATAATAAAGCTAGCAAGAGTCACACACATTTTATTTCCCAAATTGACATCTTTTAACACTTTAAAGAGGGCTTTTGCAGAAGCTTTGCCTGATGTATTTCCTCATTTGATTTCTTGACTCTTGCTTTCATTTGCATTGATTGTGGAGCTAAAATGAAATCCTTGACAACTGCAATATTTTCTCTGTTTATCATGATGCTGGTATCGATCCAGTTGTGAGGTTGGTTTTACTTTTTTCTGTCTTGAAGTGTAATCCATACCGAAGGCTACAATCTTTGATCTTCATCAGTAAGTGCTTCAGTTCCCTTTGATTTCAGCAAGCAAGATCATATCATCTGCCTGTCACAGGATGTTAATGAGTCTTCTACAAATTCCAATTTGCCTTCTTCTTCACATAGTACAGCTTGTAAAATTATTTGCACAATATACAGATAAAAAAGTAGGGTGAAAAGAAGCACCCTCGGTGTATAACTTCCCTGATTTTAAACTGCCCTCTTGTTCTGTTTGAACAATTATCTCTTTGTTTATTATACTTCCAGATTCTGCATGGGCACAATTAAATGTTGTAGAATTCTCACTTTTAGAAGTTTTTTATAAGTTCTTATGCTCCACACAGTCAAATGCCTTTGCATAGTCAATAAAAACAGGTAATCATCTTTTGGGTATTTTCACCTTTAGTCAAGATCCATCTGACATCAGCATGGAGATCCCTTATTCTAGGACTTTTTTTGAATTTGGCTTAAATTATTTTTAGTTTCTCATTGATTGTACAGTTGCACCCATTTTTGAATGATCCTCACCACAATTTGCTTGTATGTGATATTGATCATATTGTTCAATGTTTTCTATATTCTGATAGATCACTTTTTTTTTAAATGAGGACTAATATGGATCATTTCTAACCCTATTGGTCAACTCAACAATTTCTTGGTATAGATAAGTGAGCATTTTTGATGTTGCCTCTATTTATTGGACCAATGAAATTAGTATTCTGACCTTTTTTTGCCAGTGCTTTCAGTGCTGCTTGGACCTCTTATTTCAACACCTTTAGTTCATGATCAAATGTCATCTCCTGAAATGGATGATGGTCTGTTCTCCAGTGGGTGGTTGACCTTGTTCTAACTGATGATATTAAGGTTCCCCAAAAAACCTTCTTTCCATAAATGTAGTAGTTGAGTTGAGTAGTTGAGTCAAGTATATAGTCACCACTTATGGTATTGATGAAAGTATTTTGTTCTTGATGATGCATATGTTGTTGGTCTTACAAAATTCTAGCATGAGATCTCCAGTCTTGTTCAATCATCATATGGATTGAATAGCATTATTTTCTAATCTTTGTTTTCAACTTGCACATGCCAATTATCAGTAATTATCAATAAATCTTGATTGAATATTAGATCAATTTTATACTTCTGAAGTAAGGAAATCATCATCCGTTTCTTCAAATCTGGAATTAGTACATTGTAGGTAATTGAACAGTAGCTAAAATAACTAGCCTTCCTCGTAAGCATCTGGATATTTTCCTTTCATCACAGTGTGGTGTGTACTTCAGATAGATCTTGAGTTGTTTCCTTTGGAGATTAATACATTCCATGTCAATTTGTCATTAGCGGCGTAGATCATATGGTTTCCTGATTCAAAATGACCAATACCAGCCCTTTACAGTTCCCTAATATTTAAGATGTTGACCATTATTCAATCCATTACTTTATTGATGACTTCCAATAATCCTTGTTTCATATTTCAGACTTTCCACTTTACAACCTTAATGGATGTTTACAGCTGTTTCTTCTTATTTTCACTTGTGGTGCATCAAGAAAAGAAGGTTCCAGAGGCTTTACTTCATCCATGTTATTTAGACCCACTCTGCTTTGAGTGGGCTTTGAAGCCAGTTCTTCCCCTGTCACCTTTTGGGTGCCTGTGAGGCTGAGGTGTTCATTTTATGGCACGACCATAGACAACATTTTGCTGTCTTTCACACAGAGTTCTCAGATCAGTATTTTAGACATAGAGTCTCTTCTTATGGAAACCTGGTGGAGTTACTCTTTGGGATGCTAACTGCAAGGCCAGTGGCATGAAAACCACCAATTGCTCCGAGGGAGAAAGATGAAACTCTTTGTTCTGATACAGGTTTACATGATGCATGAGATGGCATTGCTGATGTCATATAGATCAAGACTCAAAGCTGAGAATACCTATGGATATTTACTTTTGTTTTATTGACTATGCCAAAGCAATTGACTATGTGGATGATAACAAACCAAGGATAGCCCTGAGAAGAATGGATATTCCAGAACACTTCATTGTGCTCACGAAGAATTTGTATGTGAACCAAGAAGCACCTGTCCAAGTAGAAGGGAATACTGCACGGTTTTAAACCAGGAAAGTTATGCGACAAGATGGTATCCTCTCATGATATTTATGCAATCTGTATCCTCAGCAAATCATTTGAAAAGCTAGAGTATAAAAAGATGAATGCAGCATGAGAAGAATGCTCATTACCAATCCACAGTAGGCAGATAATGCAAATTTGCTCACTGAAAGTGAGGAGGACTTGCTGATGAAGATCAAAGATTGCAGCCTTTAATATGGTTTCGGATTGAAAAAGAAGACCCAAATCCTCACACCTGGACCAACAGATAACATCATGATAATTGAATAAAAGGTTGAAGTTGTCAATGATTTCATCTTGCTTGAGTCTACAATCAATGCTCATCTAAGTAGCAGTCAAGAGATCAAAAGAAATATTGTTTTAAATCAGTGGTTCTCAACCTTCCTAATGCCACGATCATTTCATATAGTTCCTCATGTTGTGGTGACCTCCCGATCATAAAATTATGTTTGTTGCTACTTCATAACTGCAATTTTGCTACTATTATGAATCAGGTGACCCCTGTGAAAAGTCATTTCACCCCCAAATGGGTCGCAACCCACAGGTTGAGAATGGCTGCTTTAGAGAACTATGTGGCCAAGACCTCATTAAAGTACTGAAAAGCACTGATGCTAATTTAAGGATTAAGGTGCACCTTACCCAAGCATACACTATTTTTACTTGTCTCATATGCATGTGAAAGTTGGACATTGAATAAAGAAAACTGAAGAAGAATTGATGCATTTGAATAGTGCTGCAGGAGAATATTATTGAAAGTTCCAGGGACTGCTAAAAGGACACATGATCTGTCTTGGAAGAAGTATGACCAGAGTTCTCCTCAGAGGTAAGGCTGGCAGCATTTTGTCTTACTGATGTTGGACATGAAGTCCATAGAGGCTAGGGTAGTGGTTCTCAACCTGTGGGTCATGACCCCTTTGGAGTTGAACAACCCTTTCTCAGAGGTTGCCTAAGACCAACAGAAAACAATAATATTTCATAATATGTAATTACATATTTTTGTGATTAATCACTATGATCTAATTATGTTTAATTATGTTCTATTTGTAATAATGAAAGTACAACCTGAATATCAGCTATTTACATTTTGATTCATAGCACTAGCAAAAGTACAGTTATGAACTAACAACGAAAATATTGGTATAGTTGGGGGGGGGGGTCACCACAACACGAGGAACTGGATTAAAGGATCACAGCATTAGGAAGGTTGAGGCCCACTGGGCTAAGGGCAGTGAAAAACAGGAAGACCCACATAGTACAAAGAGATGGATGGGCACATGGCTGTAACAAGGGGCACAAGGGCAGGGCCGGGCAATGCTGCGCTCTGTTGTGCAGAAGGTCACTGTGAACTGGATGTGGCTGGAGGGCAGCTGTCAACAGCAACAACAACAACAACAACAACAACAAAGATTTACAACCTCAGAAGCTGCAGGGGCAGTTCTACAGGAGCTGTAGGGGTGCTTGGTGTCAGAACTGATACAAACCAGGCCCAGGTGAGCGACTTCTTCCTAATCTTCCTTGGGAAGCTCTGCTGAAACTGATAACCATGTGGGACGCTGATGGCATTTGAAATCCTGCCAGCGTAGCTGTCAGCATCACAGCAACATCTAAGAGGCCATAAAAGGACAGATTTAAAGACAAAGAATGGTGAGGACTCACGGTAAATGAAAAAAACTGTTTTCTACTACCCACGATAGGAGAGAATGGAAGGTCATGGGAGGACCAATAAAAAGTGTTCAGACTATTTCTCTAAATAAGATGGCTTTAAATGAGAGCAGCTGGTCCATTATTTCTTGTCTAATTCAAAGATGATGACTTCCCAGAGTGACCAGAAACTCTGGTAAAATAACAGTTTATTGAACATTCATTATATTTGACATCCGATTTTTTTTGTTTTGTTTTAAAATCAGACTTTAGTTTTTCTGGTTACAGCCTCTCTGATATCAATCTTTCTTAAGAGTTTGTTCATGGCAAAGTAACCCAGCTGGAACTGCTTGATGATAGCCTGCCTATATCTTAACAGAGCCAGCCCAGGGCAGACATTGGTCTCTGTACCTTCTTGACTTAGGACAAAAGAAAAATCCCAATACAACCTGGGCAAGTCTCTGTAGTTGTGGTAGGTAGCCAGGACAGGGACAGCGGTAGGGGGTGGGGGATTGTCTCTCCCTTGTCTGCACAGGGTCCCTACAGGAGGTTGGGAAGAAAACTCAGGTGACCATTAGTCACCCATAAAAACCTGAACTGGGCATGCTCCAATTCAGGCTCACAAGCCAGGTGGGCATTATACCTGGGTGGTTCAGGTGGGCTTGTTTCAGCCAATGGGACTCACCAAGACCTTCAAGGATACCTCCCCAGCCAGAAGTCTAAAATACCCAGGCGGTGGAAGCCAGTCTCCTTTTACGCTGTTCCTTCACGCACTTGGCCAGCTTCAGAGCCCATGTGGGTGAGCAGTACCAAGAGATTGGTGTGTTCAGTTGTGGCCCCACCGAGGTTGAGGCGACATTTGGCAGGCTTCACTGAAACAGCAGGTACTCTATTGACGCTGTCAAACCTGAAACTTCTCCCATTCTTCGTAAAAACTCATTTGGATTAGGAACCAGGCTTTAATGTGAATTCTTTCTCTTGCACAGCCAAGAACCAAGATACTACCTACTGGAGAAACCTCCCCCTTGGTGCTGATAACCAACCCAAACTTACTGTTGTGGAGTTATTGCTGACTCTTAGGGGTATAAGTGTGCTGTTGGACTTTAGTGAACGGAATGTTTACCGAGTCGATTCTCAGAACTTCTCCCATGAAAATACTGGGTGGGCTCCAAACTGCTATTTCAGCTTCTGTTAGGTTTAGAGGTACAATGTTAGCTAAAAGGTAACTAACCTTTTGCATTTCCAGCAAGTAGAAAGATAGGTATGCAAAATAAAGATATTTCCATTACATTTCCCCCTCTATCCTCCCCATCAATTCCTCATTAAGCCTATGGGACCACCTGGTACTGCTACACTGAATGATAAATGCATTGCAGATTATGCACCAGCTGGGGATACTTAAGAAATCTCCCATGAATGCTTCTGAAGTTTTTAATAAAAATCAGTTTAATGCTCAAATAAAGAACTGTGCAAAATTTGGGCTTAATTGGATGCTGGTTTAAATTAGACTAAACCATAGTTGAATATTTTCTTATCACTTGAGAAATACTATTGAATGTTACATGCTTGTTTTTCCTAGCCACAGCTGAGAGTTGCAATCCCCTGTCTTAACATATTTGCAAGTATGCAAAACTTTGCCTACAATAGGGATTTAGACCATTAAAGTTTAAACTCAGGACTCAGAAACAATGATATCTTTAAATCTACACAGTGGAGTTCTAGGATTTGTTCAGTTTCATGTTTGAGCAATGTGACAAATCTATAAACTTATCTCTATGCAGTATACTTACATTTACTACACTGTACACTTCTTTATTTTTCCTTGGAAAGTGTCTGTTTCCATTGTATTCAGAAATTGGCTTGAACTTTCTTTTAATTCTTTCCCCCATATAATCTGGGGATTAAGGTTATTATCTCTTTTCTTTTTTTTCTTCCCTCGGAGCTTCAACATTTTCACAAAGTTCTAAATCTTACAACACTGAATAGAATATAAATGGAATTCCAAACAAGCAAATGCATAATCCATCACCCTTTTCTAGGGCTGCCAGATATCAAAGGAAGTTTATTCTTTGCTTTCAGGGTTTTACATGCACATTTTATTTTTACTTAGGCACTTTAAACACTTTATTAAGTTTTAGCACTTTCTGAAACTTTTCTATTTTTACATTAATGTCTATGTTGAGTAAGCAGAATATTTTCCCTTTTCCCATTGTTCTGCTATTGTGCAATTCCTAAGAAATGCATCTCTTTCTTAGGAAAAACAATTTAAGTGCGCTTAATTTGGTGCTACAATTCCACCAACAAATTATTCAATATTAAAATCAAACAGACCCTCTGCTCCCTCCCCCCAAACAAACTCACTGCCATCAAGTTGATGCCGACTCAGAGCTACTTTCCAGGAAAGGGTAGTACTGCCTCTGTGAGTTTCTGACAATATAATTTTATGTGGGCATAGAGAGCCCCCTTTTTCTCCCGAAGTAGCCAGTGGTTTCAAACTGCTGACCTCATGATTAACAGCCCGATGTAGAAGCACTACATTTGGGCTTCAAGTCATTGGGTCCACTTGGGCCATTTTACAGAGACTCCCAGGAAACAACAATCATTGATGTTGACTTTAATGTCATTCCTCGATGTGTCTGGTTCTACCTGCTCCTCCCATCTAGGAGTCTTTCCAAGCTCTTTAGCTCTTTAGCTGCATGCTAGGCACACTTAAAATTTAATATTTTATGTGGCATCCATTTCTCCTTTATCTTTATGATTTTGCAAACCCCAGTGTACATATCCTGTGAAAAACACATTATAGTTATTACTTAACTAAATTTAGTTTAGAAAATATTGTCCCTCAAAAGACAAGCATATCATAATAATAATCCATCTAAAAAAATAAAGCAATAAGATTTGTTATTCCAGGAATAGTGATTCCAGATAAATGGTTTGGAATTTTTTATAATACTTTTTCAAATATGAAGTTAAAATACAAAAATAAACATAGTTACTGACTGTGGCTTTGACTAAATTCTCTGGACAACTAGAAAACAAATATTCACTTAGAATGGCGCAACATATATTCAGTGAGCTCTAATGAGGCATATGAATAGTGGAAGGATACTTACCTTCTAGGCAGGAGACAAGTTGAATTTTAGTTCATGCATAGCACAACCCAATGGTCAGTGGTGCTTAGGTATTGCTAGGATGGTAAGCAAACTTCACTAGAGCTTCTGGATTCAGACAGACTAGGAAGAAGATCTGGTGATATATTTCTGACAACCTACCAAGGAGAACCGTGGGTATCTCAACATTCTTATCCATAGCTCATCATGCGGTTGACACAGGTCTGGATGGGTTTTGATTTTTTTTTTGGGGGGGGGTTTGCTTTTTGTGCCTGGAGTTGTCATGATGTTGGGTCATCTCAAGAACTGCTAGAAAGGACAGGACTGAGACAGGATCAGGATGCTACGAGTTGAGAGGAGGGCCCATCGCAAGCAAGACTCACCTTCTGCTCTTTATAGTTTACTATTTAGTAATTTGCAGACCACAGAGAAACGCTCCTGCCCTTAGAAAATTCCTATTTTCTGTATTACTGTACTTATCTCATGCTGTTATAATTGAAATATTTCAGTAACTGGATATTCCCCTATTTGAAAAATTTTGCACAACTATTTTATATAAAATTAATAGCTTTTCTAATTACCTCTCATTTGTGTAATTCTTGAACCAAATATGTGAATTCTTGAACACTTCTGAAGTCAGGGCACCATTAGCAAACATTTAGCTTCAGCCATTATCACTCATAGGAGGACCATGATCAGGGCAGGTGTACAGACACTTGGAATCAACATTTGGGACAATTGGTCTTGGCTTACCTTGATGGCAGAGTAGGATTACATCACTGTCAGTTGTACACTAAAGTATAAATAAATATTAATTTCTACAATATGATTGTATTAGTCTGGGTAGACTAGAGAAACAAATTCATAGATATTCATATGTGTATAAGAAAGAGTTTTATATACAAGAGCAATTGAATATTGAGAAAACATCTTAGCCCTGTCCATAAGTCCAGTACCAATCTACAAGTTCCTCTTCAGACACATGGAACACATGCCATGATGCCGTATATGGAAAAGTCACAGGCCAGAGGGTGCAAAGTCTTTTGTATCCAGTAGCAGTGGAAGCATCTCAGCAGTGGCAGGGGTCTCCACATGACTCCTCCAGCTCGCAGGGCTCTGGCTGCATCAAAGTAGCTTCATGTGACTTCTAGTCAGAAGTGTCTCACATGGAGTACACTTGCATCCAATCTCCAGTGAGCTATTTATCTCCTTAGGGCTTCCAAATGAAGTCATCAAGATTTGATCTGTTCTACAGGCTAAACTCCGCCCCTTCCCTCTTAATCCTCTCAAATTGACAACAGATTATAGAACTACCACAATGGCTTATGACATTCTAATGCCAGCATAGAGTTTCTGACATTTCATTTTGCTAGTTCTATTGGTAAGATTTAGTCCATCAGAATCTAACTGTATGCCTCATCATACTCTTTGGTCACAGAACAAGAAGGGGGGGATGGAAAAGAGCCCGAGCCAGTTCATTAAATGTGGCAGGGAAATATATTTAAGCTTTCAGATTATTTACTGCTGCACAAGACCTCTTTAGATTATTAAAAAGCAAGGCTGTTATTCTGAGTACTAAGGTATGCCTGGCCAAATAGCCATAGTTTTTTCAATTGGTTCATATGCATGTGAAAGTTAGACATTGAAAAGGAAGACTGAAGAATAGATGCATTTGAATTGTGATGCTGGAGAAGAATATTGAAAATATCATGAGCTGCTAATATGGACAAACCAATCTGTCTTGGCAGAAGTGCAGCTAGGTGTTTCTTTAGCGGCAAGAATGGCAAAACTGATTCCTTCCCTGAAGGAATCAAGTTTGTTAAAGAAGCAGGGGAGGGATAAAAGAAGAAGGTCCTTAAAGAGCTCATTGGACCCAGTGACTGTTACAATAGCCTCAACATAGGAACAATGGCGAGAATGACCCAGGCCAGGGTAGTGTTTCCTTCCATTGTACGTCAGGTTGCAATGGGTCAGAACCAACTGCAGGCATCTCACAGCAACAGCAGCTTGGAGGTTATGTAGGCTTATTAAGAAGAAACCGAAGGATTGTTTTAGGTACATACCTGGCACTCTATCAAACTCTGTATTTGACATGGTGGCACATTCCATCCTGGATACTCCTTAGGCAGTATTCTAATGTCAAGGCTCTCTTTCTATGAAAATTGGGTGTTTGCAACTGTCTTAACCAACAGAAGGTGAGTTAAGTGATGCTGCGTGAACATTCAAGTTCAGGTTAAAATTAAACTGCCTGGATCCCACCTAGTTCTCTTTCAATGGGTTCATTGTTAGAAAAGAACCACCATAGTGTGCAGAAGCCCAGGGCACAAACTGAGGCCATGTGGATGTATTCTGACCAACAGCTCTAGCAGCAATGTGCAGTAACAGTCAGAACTAAATGCAACGTGTTTACCTTACAAAACCTTCAGATTTTTCTAGGTTCCATCCTTTCCGTCTTCCAGCCCAGGCCCCACTCAAAATGTAGAGATAAATTGACCTATTGTATTCTTTGTGGATTCCAGAACCTCTGCGTTACCTGGCAAAGGTAGTGTTTTTCTTCTTCTTTCAAAATGTTTTCCACAAGAACAGTTTGTTCTAATAACCTGGCAGTCTTTGAAATTCACCTTCCCTACTTGATCACTGAAGACAAAATGGGTGCAGAAGCAAATGTGGTGAAGAAAGTGGACAGTGCCTGCCTATCAAAAGATCTAGCATCTAGGGTCCTAAAAGCTAAATCAGTCATCTAGCAAGGAAGTAAATAAGTCCACATTAAGAAGCACATCAGCTTGTTGATCATGAGGTGTTTATGGGGTCTGGTATTAGGTATCAAAGATCCCAAACAATTATATCTATCAATGTGAAAGAGGGGGGCCAGAGGGGAAACCCAAAGCTCATTTGTAGATAAGTGGACATCCCCCCACAGAAGGGTTATAAGGAAGGGACAATAGAACCAGGATGCAGTATAACACTGATGAAATACACATTATTCCTCTAGTTCCTTAATGCTTCCTCCCCTCACTTCCATGACCCAGGTCTATCTTACAAATCTGGAAATACCAGAGTATACACATTGGTACAGATAAGAGCTCTGGATATGTGGAATTCAGGATGGATAAAACCCTCAGGAACAATACACTCATGATAGTAGCGATCTCATGAGGGTAGGTGGGAACAAAGGGGGAATGCATCACAAAGTTAGATATATAGCTCACCCCCCAGGGGGGTGAATAACAGAAATCTAGGTGAAGAGAAACAACAGACAGTGGAAGATATGAAACAATAATTGGTCCAGGATTCATGAGGGTGCGAGAGTGGTGGGGTGGGGGAGAGAAGGGAAAAAAGAGGATCTGATACCAAGGGCTCAAGTAGAAAGCAAATATTTTGGAAATGTTGATGGTTACATATATACAGGTGAATGATGAATTGTTATAAGATCTGTAAGAGCTCCCCAATAAAATGATTAGTAAAGAATGCAGAGCAAAAACAAAAAAGCAACAACCCCCAAACAGTTTTCCCTCCTTTCTACCATTTACCACTTGGAATGAAGTCATTAAATTCAACTCATCGTTAATGGGAGTTAAATTTCATCTCCTTGACAATGATATGTGCATAAAGTGATGGGAAGTCTGTGTGGGAGGATGGCTTTTTCTCTCTCTTTTATTTATTTATTCAACCATCTATTTATACTGGTATGGATTCACAGATATTTATTTTACAATCTGGATTATAAGCAAATACCATTTTATTTATTTTTCTGCTTGAAGTGTTCCAGCTTTGGCCATTGTGAAATCTTTCAGTTGACTCCTATATCTCTGGCTTACAATGTGTGTGTGTGTGCGCGCGCGCGCACATGTGCCTTAACACTTCCCTATTTTTTTTTTGAAATTTTAAGGGATTTTATGCTCATCATCTGCATTTTTCACATTGGGCCTGAAATCTGTCACTTTTCCAGTGAACTTTCTTTTTATTGGCAAAGGGTAAGAGAAACTCAAGATCAGGCTTATTTGTTTGCTGCTATTTGGGTGCTGGTGTTTCTCAACGCTTTCAGGTGACAGAGCAGTGAGAAAATATATATGTGTGCTAGGAGCCCTGGTGACATAGTGGTTATGTGCTGGTCTGCTAACCTTAGGGTCAGTGGTTCAAAAGCACCAGCCACTCTGTGGAAGAAAGACAAGGCTTTCTACTCCTCTTAAATATTAGTCTTGGAAATCTACAGGGGCAGTTCTACCCTGTCGGATAGAGTCAGAATAGACAAGTTAGCATTGAAGTTTTTTAAAAAAAATTAAATACTAGTGTTTGTGTATATATATGTGTGTGTGTGTTTATATACAGAAAGTTACCTATATTAAAAAAATGGAGGGCATGACAAAGAGGAAGACCCTTGAGGAGATGAATTGATACAGTGGCTGTGACACTAGACTCAACTGTAAGAACCCTTAGGAGAAGGGCTCAAGACCAGGCAGTGTTTTCTTCTGTTGTCCATAGGTACACGCTGATTGGAACATACTCCATGGCACATAGGAACAACAACAACAACAACAACATCTCTATTCAAATCGACTAATGTCTCCAACCCAAACCTAGTACTACATGGTTCATGGTTGCTTTCTCATTTGCTCATCTCGAATGTCTCATCCCAACAGTGAGAAATCTGACTCCAAGTATCTATCACCCAAGTGTCTGGGGTCTTACAGGCTTGAAGGTAGACAAGCCGCCAGGGGATACAGAGGCAGCAAAGCCCACATGGAAGAAGCACACCAGCCTGTGTGGTCATCAGGGGTTGAAGGGAGTAGGAATAAGAATCACATCACTATGAATGAGGTGGAGTGCAGGGTTGGTATCCATGGCGCATTTTTGGGCAATTGGACATCCCCTTAGGGGTAGCAGGGAGGAGACTGGCCACTCAGGGTGCGGGGAAGTAGTGCAAGAACTCTAGTTAAGTAGTTAAGTGAAGTAGGTAAGAACTCTAGTTCTTAAAGGCTTCCTCTTGCCAACTATCATGATCCCAATTCTACCCTACAAATCCAGCTAGACTGAAAGAGGTGCACTGCTACAGATGGGAACTGGTAACACAGGGAACCCAGGACAGATGAACTCCTCTGAACCAGTAGTGAGAGTGGCGATAGCGGAAGGGTGGAGGAAAGGTGGGGTGGAGAGGGAGAGCCGACTACAAGGGTCTGCACATAACCTTCTACCTGCAGGACGGATAATGAAGGAATGGGCAAGGAGAGATGTTGGACAGTGTAAGATATGAAAAATAATAATTATGAAATATCAAAGGTTGGTGGGGGAGGGGAGTGGGAGGGGAAAAGATGAAAAACTGAACTCAAGGACTCTGGTGGAAAAGCAAATGGTTTGAGAGTGATGAGGGCAGCCGGTGTGTGAAGGTGCTCAGCACAATATATGTATATGCGGATTGCGATAAGCAATGTACAAGCCCCCAGTACAATGATTTAATAATAATAAAATTTCAATTCTCTTACTCTTGTATAGTGGTTTCAGGATCAAAGTGTCAATGAGCTCGGGCACAGGTACTATTGTGCAGGACCGGGCAGTGAGTTCGGTTGAGCACAGGGTGTCTGTGAGTTGAAACCAAGGGGGTGGCATCAGATAACAACACAGCAACAGCCCACACCCCTAGGGGAAATGGCTTTATCAGCAGAGAATTATGCCCATATAAAATTCTTTACTCGTATAGATTCTATTTATTTTTAACTTTACCCAGGTTAGCATTTTATCCCCACCCTCTACTTTCATATACTGGTATCTGTAATACAATGAGGCCTTTTTCCCATAGTCTCCATTATATCCCGGGACCTCCTGACTTCACATTTGTGTGTGAGTATGTTAAATTGTAGGTAGTTGCCATAGCGTTGGCTCTGACTCTTATAACGGAATAATTTCGGACTGCTTACAGCCTCTTAATGGATTTTGGTGCTGTATATCTAAGGCTACTCAGTGCTATAAAGTTATATGTGTTTTGATAGATGTAGACTGTTGTGAATCCACCATTGCAATATCATAAAGAATAGATACACTCCCATAACATTATCCCATGAGTTACATAAGCAACATTTCCCAAATTTCCCAATGTTGCTGCCATGAATTTCACTTATTGAAATGCTCAAGTCACCCAATAACATTGAACATTGAACATTTCCCAATATAAAAAATAAACATTCACTAAAATTGAGTGGATTAGGCTTCATAGCTACCCTGGAGTACAGAGTAGAATTGTCCTCGAGGATTTCTCAAATCATGACTCTTATAAGTCTTATGACAATCCGTCATTATATTGTATTAAGCACACTTGTACATACATTATGTTGTATTAAGCCATCAACATTTCCAAAGCATTCTTTTTCTACTTAAGCCCTTGGTATCAGCTCCTCTTTTTTTCCCCTCCCTCCCCACTCATGTGAATCCATCATCAATTACATATTATCACTATTTCATCCCTTTTGCTCTCTATTGTCTCCCTTCACCCACGTTTATGTAATTTGACCCCTGAGGGATGGGCTGTATGTCCAACTTTGTGATGGGTTCCTCTTTCTCCTCCCCTGCCCCAGACTGTACCTCTTTTCCAAAGTAGAAAGCTCCATTTTTCTCCTGTTTCCCAATATAGTTGGGTAATATTTGCTGTGCTCGATGTTCTGTTCTTTAACTATATTCTATTTTCTGTGTTAGCTCTTTGTCTCTCTGCTCACAATTTTAAGTTATTTTAGATATTTCAAGTTTTATATCTTTTCCTAGTATATCAGGTACACTGTCTAACTTAAAGAGTAGCAATTATCTTATAGTTTGCGATAGACATTGAAAAATAATCTAAGCCTACTTTCAAATAATGCCATATTGCTTCACAAAAAGCAGAATACCCAGAGTCCTCCCCCAGTCTCCCCATGTCTTGTGATGTTGCTGCCATGAATTTCACTTATTGAAATGCTCAAGTCACCCAATAACATTGAACTGTTAAAAATCAGAGTTTTTTTTTTAAGGTGAATTCAGAGTAAGAAAATCTTTCTCTTTTGTATCCCTCAGGATTCAGTCAGCTAAATAGAGCGAATAGAAGATATCTGAGGATACTAAGAGACTGATTGCAAGGAATTGGCGTGCGCAATGTTGAGGACTAATTAGGCGAGTTCCAAATCTGTGGGGCAGGTTGCCAGGAAGGGCAGACTGGAACGCTCAAGTTCCTGAAGCTGCCCACGCTGAAAATGTGCTTCACAGGTGGAAGTTCTTCAAGAAACGCTTGGCCATGATTCTTTTCTTAAGCTCAATTTTATTGACATATAATTCACATATCATGCAATTTAATGGCTTAATCACATTAAAAAGACTTGCACAATCTTCACTAGAAATCAAGTTTAGAACATTTTCTTCTCTTTTGGACTCACTGTGATTAACTCCCCATTTTCCCCAGCCTTCTCTGCTATAATCCTATGAAACTACCAACCCAGTTACGGTCCCTATAGATTTACCTCTTCTGGGTTTTATATACAGTAAAACTTAAAAAAATAGACGTAACCCCCCCCCCAATTCAACAACAAAAACAAAATACACCAGAGAAAAATCTCAATGGAAAAGAAAGCAGAAAATATTAAAAACTAGAACAGATTTGAACTGGGACAAAAAAGAGGATAAATAGTAAGGTGTTAAATTTTAACCCAACTATATCTGCATCAATCTGCCTTTTACATTAGAACCCTGGGACTGGACCACCTCCATCCTCAACATAATGGGATTTTGATATGAAAAGTCAGGAACATTTTGCATCAGAGCCTGAACAAACCTTTAGAATCCAGCCTGATGCACATGATTTCCACCCCCCAACCTTTTATTAGCCATGCATTCAGTAGTTAGAGATATAACTTCATTTGTATTCCAAACATTACTTTTAATTATAGTAAATATATATATATATATATATATATATATATATATATATATATAGAGAGAGAGAGAGAGAGAGAGAGAGAGAGCGAGGGCAAGGCAGTTGATATTTCAATCTTTTAATCATTTTTATGCAGCCATCTACCATATCACTTCCAATTTTTTGGTCATTCTTAAAACTTTTTTTTTTAATTTTTAAATCATCTTACTGAGGGCTCAACCAGCTCTTATCATGATCCATACATACATCAATTGTATGCAGTCCACATTTGCACATTTGTTGCCATCATCATTCGCAACACATCCAAGTTATATGTAGATTCTTGTGATCGGGTCCCCCTTCCTTCCCCACCTTCCCTCCACCCTCCCGGTATTGCCACTCCCACCACTGGTCCTGAAGGGATCATCTGTCCTGAATTCGCCATATTTCCAGATTATAGATAGGAGCCGGAAGCACATGATTTTAACAAGCAAAAACAGTTCATGTTTCAGTCACTCGACCTTAGTAGGCATTATAAGTATGCATTGTTTAAACCTTTTGTGGTTGTGTTCCAAGCATTTTGCTCTAATTTCCTTTGATTTTGTGACTTTTTGTACTGTTTCTAAATTAAGAAAACATGGGTCCTAAGAAAGAGTTTTTCACAAAGAATCATTATGTTAACTGTGTTATTGTTATTGTTGTTGATAGTTTAGTAACCTCCTTTAAAAAAACAGTTAAGGAAATACCAACAGCAGACCACATTAGACAGATTTTTTTTTGTTTTTTAGAGAAAGCCAGTGAGGTCCTAGAGAAAAAAAGCAAAGAAAGGGGGAAAAAAAAAACCCCTGAAAAGCAGCTATAAGGAGATTTTGTACATGGGGATTCTCCTTCCAAATAATGACTCTTTCTATCCCTCCTCTCCACATCCCTGTCCACAGATCCAGATCCTCACCAATCTCAAGGTTTAGGCCCTACTGTAGCTGTGAGAAACTTTTTTTGATGTTGTGTTTCTTATTTAAATTATGTTATTAACTGAATTTATTTATTTACGTTGAAATTTCTGTGTAGTTTTTTTGCCTTAAAAGACTAGGTTTAGGGCTGAGCCCTGGTGGCGTAGTGGTTGTGCGCGGGACTGCGGCCCACTGGGATGGAGGTTCAATTCCAGCAGTGGGGCTAGGCCTCTTACTCCCACCACCAGAGCAGTGATGCCCCCCCCAAACAAAACAAAACAAAACAAACAAACAACCAAACAAAAGACTAGGTTTAGTACTTCTGAATCATTTAGTTGAATGGCAAGAACTTGGTGGTCCAAAATGGATTAATCCATTTTAAGTTATTTCTTATGTGAAAAATTGGACCAGAACTTGACTGTATTACACCTTGCAAAGCTCCTTCTAGAACACATTAGCATTGAGATCTGGGATTCTACTGTAATACACTTTGAGAAGAAGGCTAGTCATATTGCTAGTCTTTGGTCAAACATAGAACTTGGGGACCCTGCCAATGGATTTTGGGCTTTCATTGTCATCCATAGTCTTCTGTAAACTAAGTGCTCAGGATTTAAGCTCTACTACTCCACTGGTCCTGGATTGTATTATTTGCAAACTTTGGATCACACCGCCTGGTGTGCTTTTGTTTGGATGTAGCTGACACCTCACTTAGAAGGCTGCTGGTTTTACGACAACTCTTTAAGATCTCAGGCAGTATACTTTCTGCTAGCTGGACACCATCTTATTTCTTCACCACACTTTGCTACAGTACCTGTATCTTCAGTGATCTCTGCAGAAGAGTAAGTGTTGAGCAGGACACCATAAGAACTAGTTGTTCTTAAAGTAGGGCTGGTCTATGATTGTCAGACCTTTCCACTAATGTGCTATCCCTTATATTGCTTTCTTTCTGTGTTTCCTATGTCCGTTCCTTCTTTCCTAAACCACTGAACTTTATTGTGTTCCTTTTTATCTTCAATGGCTAACTATTCTATCACAAGGGTAAGTTCAGTTCTAGGGCTGAAGAGTGACTAAGGGCCTTGGTCTTATAGTCTCATCTGACTCTATCCAACCAGTAAGCCTGGTCTCTCTTATGGTTTTGAGGTTTTTTCCACTTTCCCCTACAGTATGCAGGGCCTTCTAATGTGTTTCTTTTCAGAGCAGTTGTCGGTTGTAACTGGACACTACCTTTTAGTACTTTTGGTCTTCAGAATGGTTGAGGCTAATGTGTGTGTGGTCTCTTAGTACATTGGCCTAATTTTTCCACATGTCTCTTAATTTTCACCATCCTTCTTTCCTTTGGATGAAGAGAGGCCCAGGTTTATATATAAGATTGCTGTGCATGAGTTTTTAAGATTATAATCAGTACTCATCCAGGTAGGGCATAGAACTTTGTCTCTGTGAATTATGTTATACCAATTGTGTTACATTTTGATCCTGATCATTCAGGCCCTGTGACTCATACACTCGAGGAGTTTAGTTATGTCTAAGGATTATGATGAAAATAAGGAGAAATTGAAACACTGGCTGATGGAGATGAAAGTCTGCAGCCTTCAATATAGATTACATTTCACTGTAAAGAAAACAAGGCCCTCCCCATTGGACCAATAGGTCAATTGTGGTCAAAGGAGAAAAGCTTGAAGTTGTCAAGGATTTCACCTTGCTTGTATTGACAATCAATACTCCTGGAAACAGCAGTCAGGAGGTCAAATGGTGCATTGACTTAAATAAATCTGGAGGACAAGACCTCAGTGTTCAAGAGCAAGAATGACACTGTGGACTTGTGTGTGTCTGACTCAGCTCATATTTTCAATCATTTCCTGTGCATGTGAAAGTTGGACACTCAATGAGGAAGACAGGAGAAGAACCAATGCATTTTCATTATAGTGCTAGTTAAGATGATTAACGGTACCATGGAGTGCCAAAAGAACAAATAAATCTGTCTTGGAAGAAGTGCAGGCAGATTTCCCTTTAGAAGCCAGATTGGTGAGACTTAAGTTCAAGTACTTTGAACGTGTTATGAGAAGGGCAGATAAAAAGAGGAGTACCTTTGACGAGGTAGAGTTACACAGTGGCTATAACAATGGCTCACATGTAGCAGTTGTGAGTGTGATACAGAATGGACACTTTTGTTCATAAAGTTACTCTGAGGTGGAACTGACGAGACAACCTCTCACAGCAACAAGAATTATTCATAACCGTTTTCTGGATACACCATACTCATGGATGCATTTGCAACAAAGTAAATACACATAAATAGATATCCTTTGTCACATCTAATACTTGTGAGTCAACTCCTCATCTCCTCCCATATGGTTCAGTGTGCCTGTCTAGCTAAGAGTCTACTACTTGTTGTTGTGCTGTTAGATGCCACTGAGACAATTTTGTCTGATATGTGATCTCAGGTGATCTATGAACACCTACTTAGAAATCACCTAAAGCAGTTTTGGATTGAATAATTGTCAGCCATGTGCTAGCCAAATTGACACATAGAATTGACAATCATACCTTCTATGGTAGTTAGATAATTCCATGTCGACTTGAAATATATAACAGTGTAGGGGTGGTTTTCAACCTGTCAATCAGCCCACACAGCCTGACGGTGCCTCCTTTTGGACATGGCCTTTTAATAAGGAAGGCCCTGGGAACTTCCACTTCTCTCTCTGCCTTCACTTTCCTGGTAGCTGACCCTGATTGCTGCCAGGTCTCTGTGACACTTCCAGTGCTATTGGATCCACTTGACTTTGCATCTCTAGCCTGTGCTATTCCTGCATTCTGCTTCATGGCTTGTGACTGCGTGAGCCTGAAGAGGGACTTATGGATTGTTATCAGACTTATGGACTTGAGCTGGACTGGGTTTGGAGATTTTCTTGATACATAAATAGTTCTTGATATATATATATATATATATATATATATATGTGATGTCACTGGATTTGTTTCTCTACTCAACTAGCCTAACATACCTTTATTTAAGTTTTTAAAGTGTTGTTGTTCCTAGGTGTCATTAGACTGATTGAAACCATTTTCTGTTTCTGTACCACCTTCACAATTGTTCTTATGTTTCAGCCCATCGCTGCAGCCTTTGTCAACCCATTTTAAGTTAATAACTGTGGTACATTGATTTACACAATAGAACGCTTCTTGCCTCTTTGTAATTCCCATCAAATGTCCAGGTGGGGATATCCAGCTTAAATGCATTTTTCTTTTCCTGATGATTCCCAGTTAAACAGAGGTTGAAGAAAATGCTGCTAGGATTATGTGATTTATTTGTGAGTTATTTTTAACACAGTTTTGTGATTGCAAGAATTTTGAATTCTAATGTGGGAAGTGATCCATTTTGCCATCTCCTAGGTATAAAATGAATCATCTATGAAACAGAAAATGTGTGTGGATGCATGTGTGATTTCACTGTGTTTTGGACCTCCATCAAGATTTCTGCACACTGACCCTCCTCAACCTAGTAATGAGAGAGCTATGATATTAGAAGCATGGCAGAGAAATAACAGAAGAGCCAGAACAGTAGTCATGCTCTCCAGGTCCATGGGCTGAGTAAAGCTGAGTGCCTTTAGGCAGAAGTCTTGCTTACAGAATGGAGTGCCTCCTTTCATTCAATTTGGGGAGCTAGTTTTGCACACCTGGTGGGTTATAGCTGGGCTGCTGCTTATGGTAGAGTTGTAAGCCCTTTGGGGCACTTTTCAGTAGTGCTAAAGGAGTTTTGTAACATTGCCCAAGGGGTCATGTGATGCAGAGATCAAGGATCAGAGAGAGACTGGCCTATAGACTCAGTTGAGAAGAGATGTTCCAAACCAGGACTGTATCCTGAGCATGTTTGATTCTACATTGTAACCTAATAACGTCCTTAGTAAACTCCATACCATGAGTGAGGTTTGTGAGTTCTGTAGGACCATTGCACTAGATTGCCAACCCAGTGGAGAAGCTGAGAGATCAGTGGGAGGAAGTGTTGGCACCAGAATTGGTGAAGATTGAATGGTGGAGCCATGTCTTTCCTCTACCTCACAGGAATGGACCCTGGGCTAGTGTCGAGTTTGATTCTCCCAGAAGTCAGAGTTCACCCTTATGCTGTTCTTTCACTATCCTGCTGCCTTCTGCTTGAACAATTGTTTATAGTATTTTCTTTGCAGGGTCAGTCTACTGGTAATGATTATCATGATTTCGCTCGTCTGAGAAAGTCATCATTTCTCTTTCACTTTAAAAAATCATTTAGCAGTAGAAGTTTAGGTGAGTGCTCCCTTCCCCATTCATATTCTGCATTTCATGTGTATATGGTTTCTTACAAGAAATGAACCATGGCTTTTATCCTCGTCCCCTTATAGGTCAGAAGCTTCCCTCTCTGTCTCTAAGATTTTGTCTTTGTTGTTGGTTTTCTGCAGCTTGAGTCCGATATGCAAAGGTATCATTTTGTGGAGGGGTGTTTATCTTGACTGGCAGTTTCTGAACTTTACTGATCTAGACTTGATTTTTACTTTCTTTCATTAATTTTAGAACATTCAGTTTTTAGGCCATTTTATTAGATCATAATCCAGACATTGTACAATTAAATAGTCCAGTCGTATCGAGAAGTATTGTACAAGAAGTACCACACTCCGTGTTAGAATGTTTTTCCCCCTTCTTGTACTCATTTTTCTTCGATCCCCCCTCCAGAAGCTGGGCATCACAGAAACCCTTAATCTAGTTATGGTCTCTGTAGATTCATCTATCTGGTTTTCAGACACAAAAGAACAAAAGCTGCAATTAAAAAAAGTATAGAAAGACACTTAACAAAGAATCAAGAAGGCTAACAACAATAACAAAATATAATAACCCCAGGTTGGAGGAAACAAAATGATAAACACTTGAGAATGTGTCAAAAGGGAGATAAATGGATATGGTTTTAACCATTCAAATCTGATATTCCATTTTAATATACTGTAATCATCTCTGCAATACCCTCTGTCTGATAACCAGGCTATTTCCATCCTTGGGAGTTCTCTATGGTCAGAGGGACATCACCAGAGGTGCAAATCTTGCAAATCTATGTTGGGTTTTCATTGTCATCTATAACCTTCTGAAAACCAGAATTTGACAATTTAAGCTCTGATATAATTCCTCCTTTGAATTTGCATTATATTATTTGCAATCCTTGGATCATGCAGGCTGGTGTGCTTCTTCTATGGGAATTCAGTTGTCTTCTCTTTTAGGTGGATGCTTGTTTGAAAACAAGCCTCTAAGATCCCTGATGCTCTTCTTTCTGGTCGTTCGGTGCCATCGAGTTTTCATTACACATTGCTGTAGCACACATGTCTTCTCTTTATGAGGGTGCCTACTGAACAGGGACATATTGTAAGAACTAATTGTTCTTAGATTGGAATTAGGATTAATTGTGAGCTCAAAGTCCATTCCTATATTTGTTTCATAAATGCCTATGTTTTATTTTGGCAGACATTATAGAATAATATTTTAAGTTTTGCTTGACCACCAACGCACATTGTTTGTGCAAATGTTGTAAAGTCATGCACATATGGATAACATCTGTATAAGTCAATAGTTCATTTATTTTTATTTGTAGCCAGCTTATATATGTTTAATCTCCTCATTTCAACTGTGATATATTGCCATGGGCTAAATCAATGACACTATAAACAGAAAGACCTTATACTACAGAGCGTGATGGATAGCACTCTGTTAGATAAAATGTCAAAGATATTTCTAATGTGAACTAGAGGCATTTATAATTTTAACATTCGTGGCTGTTATTATTTCATATTTTCTGCTTTGTCATTTTTCTTTCCTTCTGGTATTTCAATGACCATGTTTTTTTTCACAAAGAGTACTTCCATGCAAATAATGTATCCATGACCCTAATGTGTGGAAATGACAAAATCAGGAAAAAAAGTTCTGGTCTAACGTAAACACTGTACATGTCTTGTGACATATCAGAAGTAAATTTCCAAGACATCCATCTTCATTCAATACATTGAAAATATTACTTTTGTTCCTGTTTATATAATAAAGTTTAAAGCCATAGTCAAGAAATCATGGATCAAATTTGGCAGTACCCCAGTAATTGGAAAATAAGTAACTGTATTTGTACATTTCCTCAAGGTAGGTTGTTGCCCATTTTTTGAGTATAGGGTGCCTTATAGTGGATCTACATTCAGGTTTGTCATGGAGACAGGTGGAGGGTTAGACCAAGGGCTGTACTCGGGCTGTCCCAGCCTGGGCAGGGACAGGTACTGAGGGGAACATCCCACTGACGAGGTGCACCCAGGTTCCATGGTGACACTTTCACATGAAATCAGGCAGCAGGGCTATGCAGGCATGGGCATGCACTGCCCTTGACCCACAGGGCTCTTGGTTAGCCTGTTGGACCTCTGAGTGCAGGATGCACGATTCCTTGGCACCTATGACGCTGACATTCCCCTTGCAGTGTTCACGTGAGCTGCAGATTCAAATCCCACAAACAGGGCAGTCAGTAAGCAAATGATACATCAGCAAATGGTACATTTGCTCACTTGAGTGAATAAAGACCTGAACATATGAACATTTGGCTTGCTTCCCAGGTTGGACAAGGCGATGTCTTCTTGCACTAGGTAAAGTGCGCAGAAGGGAAGGAATTCTTCTGGGGCAAAAGACTATTTTAAAAACCCAAGGATGGGATCAAAGAGCCAAAACAAAAAAAAAATCATATCAATGTGAATGAGGGACAGGGAAGAGAGGAGACACAAAGCTCATCTGTAGACAGATGAACATCCCGCTTACAGAAGGGTCACAAGCAAGAGACGAGCCAGTCAGGGTGCAGTGTAGCACCAGGAAAACATACCACTTTCCTCTAGTTTTTAATGCTTCCCCCCCCACCACCTCATCATGATCTCAATTCCCCCTTACAAATCTGGCTAGTTCAGAGCATGTACTTGGGTATAGATAAGAGTTGAAGACACAGACCCCTCAGGACCAACAATTACAGTAGCAATACCAGGAGGGTAAGGGAAAGGTGGGGAGAGAAAGGGAAAACTGATCACAATGATCTACATATAACCCCCCCTCCCCCAGGGGGACAGACAACAGAAAAGTGGGTGAAGAGAGACAGCGGTTGGTGTAAAACATGAACAAAAATTATCAAGGGTTCATGAGGGAAGGAGAGTGAGGGAGGGGGAAGTGAGCTCAAGTAGAAAATGTTTTGAAAATGACGGAGGCAACATATGTACACATCTGCTTGACACTATGGATGTATGCATGGATTGTAATAAGAGCTGAAAGGCCACTAAGAAAATGATGAAAAAAAAATCAAAGATGGATGGGTGATGGACAGTTGCTGGGAACAAACCTCTGTCTCCAGGATCACTAAGACAAACAATCCCATCACATCTGTTGAACAGAAAAAAATAACTTGAAGTCATCAACATGTAAAATACATCAGTTTTTATTTTCTTATGAAAAGAATGTGTAGGCATGGAGATCATCCAATAGCAAACATCTAAATGTGTACTTTAGTTGCCAAAAAATACAGTGTATGCACTTCTGTCTTTTTATATTATCCCAGTTAGTAGGTTTTTTGATCAACTGTTATTGCAGCTCAGTTTGCTTTTTCTCTTTGAGTGTAGGATGTTTCTGTTGACCTATCTTCAAACTCACTGATTATTTTCTTCGCTGTATTCAGTCTACTGATAAGCCCACCAAATACATTTTTCATTTCTGTTAGTGTTTTTGATTTATAGTATTTTTTTTCTATACTTAGACGTTCCATCTCACAGCTTCCATGACCCATCTGTTCTTGTATGCTGTCTACTTGTTCCATTAGAGCCCGGATGTATTTATCATTTTCTAATTCCCTCCTGGAAATATCAAAATCTCTGTCATAGCAGAGTCTCTCCATCTATCATTGCTTAGTCTTTGTCTCAATTAATCATAGTTATTCTAAATGCCCTTTCTGATAAATCCAACAACTGTGTCACATTGAGTCTTCATCTTTGTCTCTTCTGACTGTACTTTTCCTGGTTGTAGTTGTTTTGGGCATGCTTTGTGGTTTTCTGTTGACAAACAGGCACATTGGTAACAGGAGGTGGTATACAAAGGAAACAATATAACTATGCCTTTAGTAAAGAATCACATTAATCTGATTAAGAGTTTGTTTAATGTTTGCTACATCTACAGGTGCAAGAGACTTAAGTGCCTCTGATGTCCTTGTTTACACTTCCCTTCTTAACTTTGAGCTTTTCTAAGTGTGTTTTATTAGATAGAATCAGTGTCTTACAGCTCTTTCAGTTGTAATTCACTTTTATTATATTGGAGCATGTTGGTGTGGCAGTAAAGTGTGGGGGAGGAGGAATGATCTATAATCTGTGGATTGAATCTTATCCTTTTAGTGGGCCACTGTGTCTGGGCTGTGACCTTGATAAGTGTTTCTGTAGTGGTATATTCACTCTGTTTCCTTCTCCCACCAGCCTCCCACCCCCGAACCCCAGTTACCTAGCTCCAGATTCTCAATTGATTTTCTTGAATCTGTGGTCCACAAGGACTGTGTTTTTCACCTTTTTAGTTGGGAAGAGAATAGAAGGCTGGCGTGGACTCAGTTCTCTTCCTTCAGCTGGAATTAGGTTTTAGCAAAGCTCTGAACTACATTTATCAAGAATTCACCCTTCCTTCTGTTTTGCCAGTGCCATGAGGATATTATTATTATTACTGTTATTTTATTATCTCCACTAATCTTCATTGTAGAAACTAGTAGTGTTGTGGGATATCAAATCCATGACAGTTTGGTGAATACCTTTAAGATTATAGCTAATAAGAATTTCTCACATTCAAGCTAGTCCACCCTTTTCTTCGAGCAATTTGATAAAATAACCAGTTAATGACTCCACCAAATTTACTTAAGTAGGTCTCAGTCTCGATTCTCTGGATGCGATTGGATCTTCATACAGTGAGATGGTAGTTTTCCCAGAGACCTCAAATATCTGATAGGTCCAAGAAAAGTTATTGGTTTTCAGTTTGTCCAGAATTTTCTTATTGTGAGGATGAGAGCGACTCTTTCTAAGCTCTTCACATACCCCTTCTACAATTGCATGTCACCCCTTTATTTTTCACTGAATACTTATCTCTCTATGATACACTGAGTTTTTAATTTTTTTTCAGGTATATACTGTCTGCCACTATGACTATCAAGTCAGCTACATATCCACATGACTTTGTTGTGTTTTGCTTTGTTTTATTTTGTTCACTGCTGGCTCCCTGGCTACTATTTCAGTATCTACCCCCTTGTAGGTACTAAATTAATTATTTGTTGATGTAATTTTGCATATGAGGTTAATAGGAGAAAATTAAACTAGGAAGCTGAAGGTTTAAACAAAATAAGAATATTGAGACAGAAAACCATGTCACTTTTCTGTCGAATCCTCTCCATTGGCTTTAATATCCTGATGGATCCCAATAGGAAACAGATTTTATGATCCAATTGAGATAATATGAGCAAGGTTTAATTAAAGGAATCTTTTCAAAGGTAGGGGTAGCATGCAAGGGAATCACAAAGCCTAGTGCAGTACTCCAGGCTCCACCAGCCTGCCCTATCTCAAGGAAAGTGCATTGAGTGGGGCTGGAGGAGAGGGCATATGAAGATGATAACTTTGAAAGAAACTGAAGAGGTGTGACCAACATAAGGCACCACTGATGGAGGGGACTGGACTCCCTTCTAATCTCTTCCCCTATCTCCTGATGGCATTCTTCATCAGCTCAATCCACCCCAAGATAAAGGTCAAGGACCACAACTCCCTCTTCTCTTAGAACAAAAGTCAGAGTTCTTTTCATGTCCTACAAGGAACTCTATGATGTACACTCCTATCTTTGTTATCTAGAGCAGAAAGAACCACAATATCATAAGTGGATGACTTTTGCAAACAGGCACTTGGTCTCCGACAGTTTTGGTGGCTGTAAGTCTGAATGGAGTGTGCTAGCGCTACAGCAGGGTTCTCAACCTCCTAAGGCCGTGATCCTTTCATACAGCTCCTCGTGTTGTGGTGACCCCATATGTGGGCTTATCTGCATGTGGGTGGACCTGCCTAGAGATGGATACAGGAGCAGTGTCTCAGTTCCTAAGACCATTGGGACCCCAAAAGGGCTTGCAACCCATAGGTGGAGAACCGCTGCTCTAGAGGAAGACTTCTTGTCTCCACACATATAAGCTTGGGTTTAGTGAAAAGTATTCACACCAGGAGGATAGAAGACACTAGTTTTGTGGTTGGTAACGTTGATATAGAATCATCCCTTCTGATTATCTTCAAATGAATGGGTCGGATGAAAAGGGTACTGAGGAGTGGCTCCCAAAGTTACCCAGGTCTCAATTTCTAGTATCGGTAACTGTTACATGACAAAAGAGGCTTTGCAGAGGTGACTCTATGAAGTATCTTGGGGCGGAGGTTCTCCTGGATGATCTTGATGAGTCTTAAATATACAGGTGCTTATATGAGAAAGAGCATATTAAAGCACCAGGATTTAGATTCTATGTTGCTGCCTCAGAAGAGGAGCCAAGGGGCTAGGAGGCAAGAAATACTAGTGAAGCCCTCTCAAAGATGCAAAAGGTGAGAATGTTGATTATCCCATAAGCCATTTAGAGGGCACATGGCCATGCTCACAGCTTGGTTTTCACCTAGTGAAGCCGTTTCAGATGGCTGGACTCCACAACTGTACTTCACAGAACAGCTGAACTACTGAATGTCAAAGGGACATCTTTAGGAATGGTCGGAGTTGACGCTCCCATCCTTTGAACTAGGTGACGTCCTCTTGTATGGAACCCCTCTTTAGAGTGGTGTGGCAAAGTGAAATTACTTAATATGGTCTTTCTATCCATAACCTTTGTAACTCCTACCCATTGTAAATAAGGTGGAGAGGGCTTTAACCCAGGGATTGGTGAGATTTTGCTCTTCCACTGTGTCTGTTAGAGTGAGTCTTCTCAGAAGCAGGAACAGAGGATTCTGAGGTCATCAATAAAGAAGATCTGTCATTAGAGCACATGTGAGATCCCTTGCCAAGAGCCCGTAGCATTGAGATTAGGAGACAGAGCAGAAATGTAGCAGAAAGACATGAGACAGAGCAATACATTCCCCAGGCTTTCCTTGGACCAGGTGCCAAAGGATCATGTGGTTGAGAAACTAAGGTTCAGAGAGATGTGCCTGCCAGCCTGGCTAAGAAGATGTGTTGCAAAATTTTATCTTTAACCTTTTGAAACCTGCTCGCTTCCCTGGCATACTCATAATTCAGAGTGTTTTTGTGAGTTCTGTGTGACTGTTGCACTGAATTATCAATCCAATGGAGGGATACAGTGTTGTGACAGGGATGGTTGCTTTCAGAATAAGGTAAAGAAGGTTGAAAGGTTGAGGAATGTCTGATCTCTGACTTGAGTTTAGTTGTCCTCAACTTTTATGTCACCAGAGAAGAGATATGATCCCTATCCCATTTCCTCAAGTGGGAAACTTCAGTGAGTGGAAACGATGGGGGAAAATCTTCCTAACTGCCTCTTCTCATCTTTGCCTCAATGCACAACAACTTATGGTCCTTGTCAGGACAGCCATATCAAGTGAAGTTTACCTGTCAAGTCATTAGAGAATATTAGTTGAAAGAACTGATACATGCATCTTCTTTATGTAGTTTAAAAGCCTCCAGTGCTGAGCTTCTGGGCACAGTCACAGAATAAGATACTCAGCAGAAATGTAAGATTAAACTAAAGTTCTCTTTGGTAAATTGGCCAGGAAAAAATTTCCTGAATATGAGCAAAATAGTAAAGGACAACTTTGAGAGGATTCCAAACACTGCCAGAGAGGGGGAAACATGCAAGCATATAGAGAACACTATTAATTTGTTGATTTTCTTCTTGCAGTAAAGAGTTAATACTCATATGTCCTCAAGTTGGCAGAAGGTAGTTTCCAAACAGGTGAATTGTAGGAGTAGAAATGGAAAATAAGACATAAGAAAAAAATTCTCACAAGTTAAACCGCTTAGGGTAAATAAACAATGAATATGATACCATAAGAGAGATTAACAAGAAAATATATTGATTTCTTGCTAGGAGTGAGTGGCATTATATATTCCTAATATTTCAAAGACTATAAATGTTGGTTGCATATATCATTCTAATAAGTTTAACCCAGGAGAAGTCTCTATTTTATTCCCATGGGTAACTGAATAAGGCTTTATCCAAATACTCTCTGATTTAAAAAAAGATCTCAAAACCAAACTCACTACATCAAATTGATGCTCACTCAGAGTGAACCTGTAGAATGAGGTTGAATGGCCTCTGTGAGTGTCCAAGACTATCACTCCTTAAGAAAGCCCTGTCTTTCTCCCAGGGAGCAGCTGGCTGGTGATTTGGAACTGCTGACCTTGCAATTTGTAGCTCAGTGTGTAATCACTACCTTACAGGGGCTCTGGAATGCATGCTGCTGGGTCATCTACTTTCCATCTGAAATGTCAGCAGTGTCCTTGGAAGTCAACTCCAGTGACTGGCAGCATATTCATCACTCCACACACTAACATCCGCACTCTCTCAGCTCTTTATTGAATATCTATGACATGCTCCCAAAGATTTACTTCCATCGAGTAGATGTCAACTCATGGTGACCCTGTAAGACAGGATAGAACTGCCCCTGTAAGTTTAGGAGACTGTGACTCTTCACAAAGTTAGAAAAGTCAGTCTTTCTCATATTTGAAATGTGTCTTGATGAAGATAGCCTTTATGGTTCCCTCAACCAGACTGTTGGCACAGTAGCTAATTGCTTGGATTCTAACCAAAAGCTTGGAGGGGGAGCTGTGACAACTCACTTCCATAAACATCCTAGGTGTTGGCAACTCTGTTGAGTAGTTCTACTCTGTATTACAGAGTTAATATGAGTCACAATTGACCTGTCAAAATGTTGTTTTCAGTTTGACCTAAAGTTTAGACAAGCATCTCCTTGTCTTATCTCTGACTTCCTTTCCACCAGCTCAGAGATCATGCAGGTGGCCTAATGTCAGCAAAAGATAGTTTTCTGAACCAATGGAACCTGATTTCAAACTCAGCAAATGCTTACCTATGCCACTGACCACTCCCCACACCCTAGACTACTTTTCAGTAGCCCACACCATCACTTACGCCCCAATAACTTTGACTCTCGTGGAGCTGAGTTTAAACTTAGCTTAGGCCTCTCTTCCTTACTGCAATAACACTTGGACAAAGTCATCTATAGTTCAACATCGTCTGGTGTAATTTTCTTTGTTTCTGATCCTCAGCTATCAGGTGCTCTTGTTTCCAATGTCAGGATTAGTCTCCAGTTATTTGCTGTTCAACCTCCTTGTGTGTGACTTTAATTTTGCCTTTCCATGTATACTGAGCCAGGGTTGACCAATGTCTCTTCCCTAGAGCTGGACTCTGTCTACTGAGAATTCATTCTTGACTGTATAAGGCACTGACTCTATGATCCCTGTAGTAGTGCTTCTCAACCTGTGAGTCTCAACTCCTTTGGAGGTTGAAGGACCCTTTCACAGGGTTTGTCCGATTTATAACAGTAACAAAAATGACAGTTGTGAAGTAGCAACAAAAATAATTTTATGGTTGGGGTTACCACAACATGGTGAGCTGTATTAAAGGGTCATGGTAATTGGGCCTCCACTCAAGTACTCCCTCAATGCAAGAATACTTTGTTCTATTAAACTGGCTTTTCATGATGCTCACCTTCCTGACACGATCAGGGAAGACAAAGTGGGTGCATAAACAAATGTGTTGAAGATAGCTTATAGTGCCTGGCTATCAAAAGATGTAGTGTCTTGAGTCTTAACGTGTGAAGATTAACAAGTGACCATCTAGATGAGAAGCAATAAAGCCCACACGGAAGACGTACATCAGCCTGTGTGATCATAAGGTGCCAACAGGATCAGGTAACAGACATCAAAGAACTAAAAACATCATCGTGTGTTCACATATACCTTTCTGATACAATTGCTGAAGGCAAATGGGTCCCTAAGCAGGACTGGTGAAGAAAGCTGATGGTACTGGTCATCAAAAGATGTAGCTTCTGGCGTCTTAAAGGCTTGAAGGTGAACAAGCAGCCATCTAGCTCAGAAGCAACAAAGCCCACAAAAACTCCATGAAAAATGTGCTGAAACTCTTGGCTTATACATGGATATATGTAGTATTTCAGGAGAGAGGAAGGGGAAGATACAACATGAGTGGAAGAGACTCTCGATGATTTGATAAAAATCATTTTGTTGACTCCCATGACATAAGTTGGATGGTCTATGCATTATTTGATGACTCCCTTGTCACAAATACCCCTACATGGTTTATTTCCACCCAGCCAGGAGAAATTGTTGGTCGAGTGCTGGAATTTCTGGAAAGTCCCAGTCTGTTCTTGTGAGCCAAGAGGAGGTGGTTCCTGTGGGTGGCTTCTGCTACCTCTATTCCTCTCAACCCTCATTGAATCAGATTCTCTAGAGGTCAGTCCAAAGTAAATTAGCCTCTCAGTGATCCTTTGTAAAGCACTTTTCAACCCTTGGTTGGTCACCAATTTCTACCACTTAATTAATAGCCCTAGTGATACAGTGGGTTAAGCATTGCACTGATGGTGGTAAGATCACTGATTCAAGCCTATAAGCTTCTATGAGAGAGAAAGATGAGCCTGTCTGCTCCCATAAACATTTACGGTTTCACAAACCCCCTATGGAGTAATTTGTTGTACTCTGTCATGGAAGGTCATTGTGAATGAACAACTCAAATGGCAATGACTAGCCACTTAATTGCTGTCTAACCTTGTCAATCACTGCAAGTCTCCATTTTCTCTCTCCCTAACAGCTATATACTAATTGGATCTACCTTATAAAGTGAATCTACAAGACAGTAGCCACGGAACATCCTGTGGCTCACATTCTGGGGGATGCCACGGACTTTTTAATAGGACAATTATGAGGATTAAATAAATATGCAAGGCTCTTAGAAGACTTCCTTGACATGTTGTTTATCATTAATCTTACTTATCATTAATCTCTCTTAGCTCAGTGCTTATCTCTCTACACTGAGAAGACCTGTTCTAACCTGAATGCTAACTTCTGTGTCTATTGAGTTATCTGAAGTAGCTCAGGGGTTCTGTGTTGGAAATAATCTCAGATGTGTCCGGAATAATAACACACACACACACACACAAACACACCTTCAGTGCTATTGAATCAATTCCATCTCTCAGTGACTCCAGAGCATGGAGCAGAAGGGTCCCATCTTTTGCCTGTTGAGCTGCTGTTAAATTTGAACCACTGACCTTTCAGAGACAGCCAGTGCTTTTTATCACTCTGCTACGAGGGATGGTCAAGTTATACTTAGATGAAGACATTATACTGAGGACAAATAACAATGGAAAATTATAGAACATTGTATTTCATTGTTGGCCCCCAGCTCGGGTGAGGAGGATTAGGGAACACTTGATCAGCTGGAAACATTCCTATGGAATTACTCCAAATACTCTGAATGTAGGTTAAAAATGCATGCAGCAGTAGCAGTGTTTGACGCATAAAGGCACAGTGCTAGAAAGAAGCTTTCCTCCACACTGGAGGCTCAGGCTTGGGTCGTGATGAGTACTGAAGGCATAAATCAGTCCCTTGAAATGAATTTCTAAAGAGCTTCAGGTTCAGAACCATTGCTTCTATCATTAAAAAGCGTGTTCGCTTAAGGAAACCTCACTCCCTTTAAATCATAGAAACTTAGAGCCGAAAGCACCTCAGAGAACACTCTGTATTCACCTAAAAGGAAAGAACTTCCTGTGAACTAGGTCTGAGGTTGAAGCCAGTTTGGAACAAACCCCCAGGGTAGTCTCAAATATTCGTAGTCTTAGTTTGTCCATCCCGCCAATGATCCTTCTGAATACCGAAACAAGCAAGCAAGCAAACAAACAAAATAAATTACTGGAAGTCCTGTTAATCACACATTGTCAGATCACTTTGATCTAGGGGCTGATTGCTAAACCAGAAGCTAAAAGAAATAGAAAACAATTTTCAAATCCTGCCCTTGCATCAGCTTCAAACTCTGTTTTTTTGCAGCAGCACCACTTTTACCATGAAATGTAGGCTTTGATGCCAAAGTCTCCCATTCCCCTGGTGATGTTTATATTGATACCAGTTACCTGGGGAAAAGTAAAATACCAGGATACAGTTAGCAGAGGGGCTGCCCAACAGAGAAGCGACTTTGTTCCCAACCTGGATCTGCTTCTTCTGTGGTTCAGAAATTTGGAATTTCAACTTTTCAAAAAGTGTCTTTAAATTTCACATATAATGTTAAATTGAGAATGAGGAGGGAGGGAAGAGGACCAGGGGATTTTTGTTCTTAGTTCACATGGGACACGGTCGGTAGTGGTTTCCCAATGTCTTCTTACTAAGTCTCTTATCAGCAGTGGAAGTGAGGTTTGTGATCTGTCAAATAGTTCCACACAGCTCCAATTGACTTCAAACCTGTTGGTCAGTGTGAATAGACCCCTGCTGCCTATGAAAATAAGGCTAAATGCAGTATTGCTTTTAGGGAAATACCTGTTTGGATGTCTCCTATAAGCTACACTGAGAGCAGAGATATCTTCTCACTAGCCATGAGGCATTTCACCCTGTTAGAGAGAAGAATGCTTTAGATCAAGAATATCTAGAAGGATTCCACCATCAACCTGTGGCTTTACAATATAGGTATATCTAATTTTCAGTGGCTACATTTTCAAATGCCATCTCAATAAGAAGTTATGGCAAGAACCTTCACTCATTAATATGACATCAAACCCTCCCACCCCCATTGTCAAATCCTAAGTAACACATCAACAGGGATTTCTCCATGAGCAAATGAGACCGCCTTGGAAAAACATGTTTCTTTTGGAGTTTCTTTAAATGTGACCTATTTTATGAAATAAATGCAAACGCATACCAAATGTATAAAGTGAATGTCTAACTTTGTCCTTCTTTGATCTCCCCCTTTGAAATATTGTAATGAACAGTTTATTTCTGACCTCAACTGATTAGCTCATGATTAGACTTAACATTAGACATTTTGGGGTGGGGGGGGCGGACATCACTGCCCTGGTGGAAGTAGGAAGTCCAGCCTTGCTTCTGAAGAGCTGCTGCTGGATTTGAACCACCAAGACAGAGGGCTGCAGTCCCTTACTCAACCACTGCGCCACCGGGGCTCAGCCCAACATTAGACGTAATAAGTCATCATTCCACAAACTCCAAGAAACCAAGCCCACTGCCATTGAATTGATTGTGATTCATAGATTCCCTGTCAGACAGAGAAGAACCACCCTTCAGGATTTTTGAGATTGTAAGTCTTCCCAGGAGGATCCAGCCTCACCTTTCCCTACATAGGGCTTGGTGGATTTGCACCACTGACTGCTTTTAGCAATCCAATGGCTAACCCATTGCTCCACCAGGACTCTTGTCAAAACATCAAAACCCACGGCCACAGAGATGATTTCAACTCATGGTAACCTTATGTAGGGTTTCCAGGCTGTATATCTTGATAGGAACTGAGAGCCTCCCCTTTCTCCTGAGGAGAGGCTCATGGGTTTGACCTCTGATCTTGCAATTAGCTGCCAATGCTTCCTTTACAGCATCAGCAGGTTCCTTGTCAACACGCAGTAGGTGTGAAATAAATATATATTTTTTCCTCTTTCTGTAGTCCTGTAACGTATGCAAGAGTTATATATGAGGAGCAGTCACATTAAAGTCAATGATGTATTTCTGGACTCTTGAATACAAATGGATATTTATTATAATGGAAAGAACACAATTTGTGTCAATTATAATACCTTAGGAATAAACATGTTAGTGAGGGTATTTTACAATTAACTATGATTCTTATTATTTCTTTGGCATAATGCACTGAAACCCAAATGATTGACAGTAAACTTATGGACCAATACTTGTGCAAAATAAGACCTCATGTAAAGTATCTTCAGGTTAAATATGTTGAAATTATTAACATTTTTATTTTATTTTATTTTTTATTTTTTGTTTTTTTGGCATCACTCCCTCTGGTGGTCATGGGCACTACCCAGTGCTGCTCCTGAGGGCCACGCTGGGTTTGAATCGCCATGCCCACGGGCTGCAGTCCCGCACTCAACCACTTACGCCACCGGGGCTCAGCCCTAAATTTTTAACATTTTTAAGGCTTTCTGAGAAACTTATTTTTTCATATTCCTGCTTTAATATTTAGAAAGGAATATTTTAATGACAAGTTTATATAAGAAATGTAATTATGTCCAACAATTACTAAAGAGTTATGTCCAACAATTATTGTATGTATAGTTGGAAGGTATATTTCAAGATCACAGGCTGGGATTTCCTTTAAATCACTCTTGGTTGTGTGAAAAACAAGACTGGAGAACATCTAATCTCAATTCCCTGCTTCAAAATTAGCTAGAAAATCCCTGCTCAAAGATGTTTACAGTCTCAAATGAATGAAGTATTCAGATTAGAGTTAAAGACCTGTGGGAAATAATCAACTTTTCCCACAATATGAACTGAGTTGCATGTTCCACATATCCAGCTGAATTGGAAGTATGCAGTAGAAGCCCCACCCAGCATGTTAGCTGGGTAGATGTTGGACCCAGAGAGATGCTAGAAAATATTCTTAGGGAGCATCTCACTGACGCTCACTGGAAGCTGTGGAAGGGAGTGGGCTGGGGTGTATTTTCTCAAGGCATTGGAAGGCAGAAGAGTCTTCTTTGAAGGGCTCACCAGGACATTAAGACTAATTATGGCCAGGAGAAACCCGAATCCTTGCCTCATTCTGCCCCTTCAGTTGGACCAGACAGAATTCTTTTCCAAGAATGTGAAATGTGGGTGGAAGTGGCTGAATGTGACTCTGGGATGATGAGAAAACTATAGTTTTCCTCTTGGGTGATGGAGAAGTGGGATGAAGCTGTGGGAGGCATTCAAAACTAAACTAAACAAAAACAAAACTCTTAACAAAACCCCCAAATCAAGCACAAAGGAAGGAACGGACTTGTTGACCTTAGAGAACCTTGTGAAAACTTGCCAAGCGAGGTTGTATTTTCCTATTTGAAATCTTGTTTTTCTTCCATCTGATAAGTTTCAATTATCATTGAGCTCTCTTTCATGTCTATCTTTGGCCAGGTTTCAAACCCCCAAATTCCTTATCTCTATGTTTTATTTTTGCGGGGGTCAGTTGTTTGTTTGTTTATTCGAGATGGCCACAAGAGATGTTTTGGGGTTCCCAAAATAGTGATTGGTTATAGATCCAGCCTCTGAATCTCAGCAATCAGATGGATGCTTCGAGATGATAAGAAAGAATTATAACCTTAAGAACAGCTTTATTTGCTAAATAGAAGAATCGAAGCACTTTCTGTTGAAAATCAAGGACTGCAGCCTTCCGTTGGATTGTAACTCATAGCAAACACACGTGCCTGCATGTGTGAAGACACATGCATGTACAAATCCTCAGGGTTCACCCAGAAGACAGCATTGTGATAAACAGAGAAAATGATTCAGGTTGTCAATAATTTCACATTGCTTGAATTCCCTATTTATGTTAATGGAAGAAGCAGTCAAGAAATGGAAGGACCTGTGGCATTGGATACATGTATTGCATAAGCCCTCTTAAATGTTTCATTGAGCCAGGATGTCATTTTGAGGAATAAATAATGTCTGACCCAAGTCTTGGTGGCATAGTTGTTACAAATTGGGCTGTGAGTGCAAGGTTGGGGTAGTTCTATGCCCTATGGGATCCCTATGAGTTAGAAATGACCCGATGACAGCGACTCTCTCAAGGCAAGCCATTTTCAATTGCATCTTGCAAATTTTCAAGTTTAAGGAAGATCAAAGAAGAATCAATGTATTTGAATCATGCTACAGGTAAAGAGTATTGAAAGTCTCATATATTTCCAGAAAAATAAAACCATCTGTCTTGAAAGAGATAATGCAAGAATGCCACTTAGGAGTAAGTGGCTCCTAAGTGAGATTTTGTCTCATACATCATATACACTCATGTATAAGGTAGGTTTTTCAGCTTACCTTTAATGCAATTTTGTGATAAAATTAGGTGCCTAGGCTGATAATCTGGTTGACTTATAATTGAGTATATATGGTACTCTGAACATGTTATCAGGAGAGACCAGTTCCTGGAGAAGGAATCTATTTTTGGTAAAGTAAAGAGGGTCAGTGAAAAAGAGGAAAACCCTTAAAGAGACAAATTGACACAGTTGCTGCAACTATGGACTCAAACATACCAAGCAGAGGGCAGAGCTTTGTTCTGTTGTACACAGCCCAGCACAGAAGGGAACTAGTCCAGGGACTACAGCACCTGTGTATAGGCAGATCTTAGAGAAAGACCTGTTGATCTACTTCTGGAAATTCAGCTGTTGAAAATTCTATGGTCACCATGAATGAGAATCAACTCCAAGTCAACTGATTGACTGATGTTTCTAAGCAGTGTGTGCCAAGTGTTTAGAAACAGATGGGCAGAAAAGTGTAGCCAATAAATTGCCATCCACAAATGAAAAGGTCTGTAGGTAGCTGAGAAACAGCACTTGCAAGTGAAGTTGAAATGAATTGAATTGAATGAATTGACCTTAGTCTGATTGGACAATATCAGGGATTTTCTTTTCTTTTTTTTAGGGATTTTCTTTATTGATTAAAAAACCCAACACCCACCCCCAATTAAAATAGCAAATAAAACCCTATTCCCAGGTGGGATTGCATGTATAGGGAGACCACAGTCTAGGGGTTATCTTAAATCCATCCTTTGTGAGAAATGAAAGAGCAGTTTAGGCACAGAAAAAGAAAAACAACTAAAGGGAAATACTAGCATTATTTGAATACAATGGAGGCAGGCCAATACACAAATCCAGGATCTCCAAATACTCACAGCTAGAGAAGCTCAGAGAAGGCTTTTCTTTCCAGAGCAGATGATGCCCATTCTAGCCTTCTATGAAAACCCAAATCCACAGACCAACCCCACTCCTATTGAGTTAATTCTGACTTACAATGACTCTATATAGAGAGTTTCAGAGGCCTTTTAAATCTTCCCACCAAGGAGCCTCTGGTTGGTTTGAACTGCCGATCTTGGAATTAATAATCCATTGGTTACCGGATATCCTCACCTGGTTCCCTACTAGCCTCCTAGCTCTGAGAAAATAGATTAACGTGTTAGATCCCCACACCCCAAATTAACAACAACAAAGCATTTATACATTTTTTTCAATAGCTCCAAATATTACACAATCCGTAGTTATTATCTAATGATAATTTGACAGGATCCTTACAGAAATGTTTGGTTCTCTCATTAATTGTGATGAGAGCATTGGTTTTTTCATTGCCACCATTTAAGAATATAATACAAATGCTTCCCTTTCCCAGAGAAATGGTATTAGTATTTAAAAATCCAAACCTAATATTGATGAAAGGATGTCTATTTACATTTAAAAATGTTCATTTAGGGCTTTATAAAAGGAAATTTTCTTTGTGTATTTTAAGTAGCATTTTGATTATACAGCTTTGCAGAAAGTTATTAATCATGCTGGCATAAAGTTAACAAACATTTACTTGCTGCTTCCTCAAAGGACTTTTATTAGGACAAAGAATTAGGGAGAGGAAAGATCACTTACTGACTGCGATCTTGATAATCTTGCTTTACTGCTCTGGTCTGCAAAAGGGAGAATGCTGAGATAGATATTTCTAAGAGATCTTTCCAGTAATTCACATGCAAGATAAAACTTAAGTGATAGAAATTCTCTGGTGTTTGGTTGTACAGCTTTATTTATATGTGTTAGATGACCAAGCAGAAGAGCACCACGATCACTTATCTGATACAAACACCTTTTCTTCTCCATACCATCCTTTCTTTTCTTCAGGCATTACATCTGCCTATTCCACAACCTACATAACTATTTATGTATTGACGGAATTCATTTATTTCTAGGGCATCATGGTTTGAATTGTGAACTCCCCCAGATACAGGTTAATCTAAGTGGGCCATTATTCTCAGTGGTTTGACAGGAGGATTTGGATGTCATTTGCCAGCTGTGTGATCAGGTTGTCACCACTCATGATGTGATCTGAAGTGAAGTGCCAATCAATTGTCAGAGGATTAGGCTGCAATACCCATGCACAGGTTACAGCCATGATCTGATAAACGGGGAGTTCCCCTGGAGCATGGCTCGCATCATCTTTTAGTTTCTAAGGAGCAAAAAGACAGAGAAGTCAGAGAAGGAAGAGGTACCTAAACACCACCAAGAAAGAAGAGCTGGAGACAGAGTTCATTCTTTGGACCTGGGCCTTTGTGCTGGGAACCTCTCAGCCCCATACACATGGGCATCTCCAAGGAATGTCAGGCTCAGAGATGTTGCAGGGAGACCAAACCATGTCCCTAATTTGGCAGAGAGAAAAAACCTTCTCTAAGAGCTGGTGACCCTAATACAGACCTGGATTGTGATAGGGTAGATGCAAAGATTTTAAAATCGTAGCTACTGGTACATGATTTAGTTTTATAGCTTGTGATCATGAAGTTGAAATGTGTACAGATAAGACAGTAGTAAGATAGCTACGGAGGGATATAAGTGGTTCATCCCACAATGGATTTGGCTGTGAACACTGTTATTGGCTACTCAGAGACTAAAATATGGGTTGATGCTCTGCCTGTGGCATTGGGTGCAATAATATGGACAACTACAGCATTTCTTTTATTTCCATCAGCATCCTGTTGAATTTTAGAATTTGGGAACTAAAAAATTAATATCCAATAACGTTGTTTTTTTGTGATTAAATATATCAGCAATAATCTTGGGGTTGTTTATACTGTGGCAGATGGAATGACCTTGAAGCTATATTCTTCAGCACTATTTACTAGAAAATTGGCAATATTTGGCTTGAGCTTTACATAAATACTAGAGTCTTCTATCGAATAGTTCACAGTATCATTGCAAGCAGCCTTATATAGTTTGTTTCACAAAATAAATTTTGTGAAATGAGTGCTGATGCATAAAATCTTTTAAGAATCTAATTCTCCAACTCTTGATGCATGAGATCATGCCTAAATTTACTAAAATTAAAGTAGTTTCTCATTTATTTTTACTTTTATTTCCCCTTTCACTCCTACTGGTTCTTTTACAGATTACCCAAAAGTTGGTTGAAAAGATGATGTAGTCAGGTATAGGACCAAATTCAACACCAAATTCCCCCTATAATATAAGTAAGCAAGCAGAAGGAAAATTACTGTGGTAGTTATATACTCTGTCATTTTGTCAAGGGGTGGAAGATAGCTTGCCAACCAGGTCATAGCCAATGAGGCCTCTGTATGGGAATGGCCTTCTCCTGAGGATTCTGGGAACTCCTATCCCTGGAGGTAGGACACACACTCTCTCTGCTTGGTCTTCCTGCTGACAAGGCACATGAAGCTCCTGTGATGGAACCAGAGCCCTGGAGCTGGAGGATCCACATGGAAACTGCTGAGCTGTTTCCCACTGCCACTGGATCCACAAGACTTTCCATCCATTGCCTGTGCTTTTCCTGCATTCCGTGTCATTTCATGTGTTGCATGACTCTGAAGGGGAATTTATAGACTGGTATAATACATATGGGCTAATATAGGACTTTTGGATTTGATATGGACTGGGCTGGGATGTTTTCTCAATATGCACTAACTTTTTCTCTAAAGCTCTTTCTTATACACATATGAGTGTAAATGAATTTGTTTCTCTAGTCAACCCAGGCTAACACAATTACCATATGTTAACTATTTGAAATACTTTTTGTCTAATCTCCATTAACCTGGTTTCTTAATTTAAATTCAGAGAATTCTGATTTTATTAAGGGTTTCTTGGTTTACATTGCTGCCTTAGCCTTTACATGAAGATGTGCTTAGCAGCCCAACTCAAAACCAGTACATATATCCAAGGACAGCAAAAAAGAGGAGCCCCTGGACAAGATGGATGGACACATTGACAGTCGGGTTGGATTCAAGTGTAACAAGAGGATGCTGCAGCTCCAGCTGGTGTTCCCTTCTATCAAACAGAAGGTCATGATGAGTTCTCACCAACTTGTCAATGCCTAACAATAGCCCTTGCAAATAAGACCCAACCCACTCTTGACAATGGTGTAGACATGCAGAGGATGACCTTTTAAGGAATTTATTTTTGTTCTCTTCTGATGCCTTTACTCATAGTGTAGCTTCTGATTCTTGGTCATAATCATAAAACTAGTTTTACTTCTTAGATACTTTTGGTTTTTTATTTTTTGAGGACATTATCATTAACACAACTACTTTGTCCATTGATGGAATTCCTCAATGTATGAGGGCAATGATCCCATCCAACAAATTTAGACAGCTCTAGTCCAGATACCAGCATGGCATTGCTTCATGCATTTTGGCAGACTCCTAATATTTAGCTATCCATACTAGTGAAGAATATTGAAAGTCCTATGGACTATCAAAAGAACAAACAGGCTGAGCCCCGGTGGCATAGTGGGTTGTGCGCGGGACTGCGGCCCACTGGGATGGAGGTTCAATTCCAGCAGCGACTCCACAGGCGCAAAGGCTGGGCCTCCTACTCCTACCACCAGAGGGCAGTGATGTCCTCCCCCCCAAAAATTATTATGTAACTACCAGACATGGCAAAACTTGGTCTCACATACTTTGGACATGTTACCAAGTGAGATTTGTCTCTTGAGAGAACATCAAGCTTGGCCATGAAAGAGGTAGGTAAAGAGGCCATGAAGAAGAGGAAGGCCCTCAGAGAGATGTATTTATGCAGTGCCTGTAACAATAGACTCAAGCATAGGGACAATTGCGACGGCAGGGCAGGAACTGGCAGGAGTTCATTCTGTTGTGCGTAAGGTCAGGAGTTTGAAACCACTAGCCCATTGGTCGCCAAACTGGGGCTCGCGAGCCTTATACAGCACTTTCAGTGTGAATGTGCAGCTCTGAAGTCACATTGCAAACATTTAAAGGTTATTGTTTCAGATGATGGTGATTTCATTTGTTTGGAAAAACATAGTTAAGGCTCTTGAGTAACTTTAAAGTTGTGAGGAGGCACTGGTTTGGCTCTTCAGTCTTAAGAGTTAATTGACCCGTTCACTAGCCAATCTCAGGAGGAAGAGGAGGCTTTTGGGGTACATACAGCCAATTGGGGAATCAGTAGAAGATTGCTTCCTGAACAGTGTCTCACATCAGCCCCATCTTCCTTGGGGTTCTGACTCCTCTCAGACAGCCAAACCTACGCCATGCTAGTGCCAATTAATTGGCTCTGAGCTTTCGACTTCTGGCCACATCTCATTCTTGGTTCCTTCCCTCCTAGGAGTGCCAGCCTCTATGGCTTATCTCAGTTGGCTCTGCAATCTCTTTTTTAACTCTCTGGCTTTCTATTAGCTCTGCATCTGTTTCCAGTATTTAAAACCCCCTTGTTTTAAACATGTAACATGTTTCCCACTTTCATGAGACCCTGATAAATATATTGTGTATTTTCTCCGTGGCAGCCAGAGCAATAGTTTTGAAATAGAACTTAAATTTTATCACTACCACCTCTTCCCCTTATCAAACTACTTAACAATTAGAATAAAACCTAAGCTCTTTATATTAAGGTACAAAGTCTACCAGTGTTCTATCTAATTTATATCCCCCCTTCTTTGATCCAGTATACTCCAGACCTGCTGAAATTCATTCTGTTCTTTGAATAAATCCGTCTTGTTTGGGCTTCATGGATTTGCATAGACTTGCCTCTTATCTGGGATGCTCTTGTTTCTTATCTTCATACTGAAGCTCCTTCCCCTCACTCTGCTCAGAGTTTTAATTTCAATTCTTCTATAAGAACTTTTGTGGTTCCCTTTCTAAAGTAGATATGCATCACTTTCACAGTACTGTGTGTACCATTTGTTAATGCATAATCACTTTATTCTTCTTTCTGTTATCTTTCTTTTTTATCTAAGTGTTCTTTGGGTCTATATCTTCTTTGCAGGGATCTTGTCTGTCATGTTTTAATTCCTAGAATAGTTCCTGGTAGAAAGAAGCCATCAATCAATATTTGAATGAATGAGTCAGCACAAACCAAGTCTCTGGCGAGGCAAGAAGTGGATGAAGGAACACTAATGAATGATATTGCAATGTCTGCATTAAGTAGTTAAATAGCTAGTTAGTGTCTAAAAGCTAAATTGAGAGTTGATATGTTCAAATAGTGGGTTCTACTTACACACAAAAAATTGTTGCACAATATAAAAGGCAATAAAATACTGGGGCCAAGATTATTATTCTGTGACTGCATGCTGATGCATGAATATAGTTTCAGGCTCTTTATAGCTGAGTGGATAGAGGTTAAACAAGAGTGAGTGCAGGCTCTATCTGCCTAGGGCTTCCACTTCTGGAAATGACTGATAATGTAATTCAGCCCAACTTTCCCAATGAAAACGAGTAAAAAGCCTGGATAAGATGAAATAAAAAATATGGGCTTGAAAGTCCTGATGCACTGAGAAGACATTCAGTTATTAATGGGCCAAGGTGTGGATGAAGAAAGAAGTCCTGAGAGGCATTTGGTCTAATTCTTCCCCTGATGACACCTGCTGCCTTTGACAGAGATAGCTGAGAGTCGGAGAAGCAAGGCAAGGCTGCTGACAGTCTGCAAAGATCAAGAAAACTAAAACTGGACCCAAACTGAAATTAAAGGTAGAATGAGCCAAAAGTAGGAGGTGTTTATATCAATAACATATATTAAAAATCCTTACACATCAGAAAGAAAAGGTGAGGCTAAGAAATAGCAACATATCGCCAGACTTTAAAAGACAATTCATAAAAACAGGATCTAAATGGCTGATCAGTAGGGAAAATGCCCAATATTTTTGATACAAGCAAAAGGCAATACATATCAATGAAGTATCATGCACATTGCATAATCAAACTACACATACCCATTGCCACCGAGGAGACTTTAATTCAGAATGATCCCCCATGACAGGAGAGACCTCTATCCTAGGGTTTCTGACGATGTAAGTCATCGTGGGGGAAGATCGTTTTCATTCTTTCCCCAGAGCACCTGGTGGTCTTGAACTGATGACCTGGCAGTGAGCAATCTCATGTGTACTTAGTATGTCATCAGAGCCCCTCCAGCAACCACCAAGATGAGTATATCAAGGATTGAGGAGGGTGAGCCATGTGTATTCTACATTGATATGACTTCCAAATTGAAATGTGGAGTTGTAGCAGGAGTTTGTTGCTGTCAGGTGCCTTGGAGTTGGGTCCAACTCATCGTGACCCTACTATGCACAACAGAGCAAGACACTGAACAGTCCTGCACCCTCTCACAATTAATTGTTCCTGTGTCTGTGCTGACTGAGGCAGCCACACTCGCCAAAGGCCTTCCTATTTTGGGCCACCCAGAAAAGGCCCTGAAAAGTTTTTAGAACAATGCAATAAGAAACATAATGAGTTTTCCCCGCACACTCAAGCCTGTAGTCCACAGCATACCTGTATATGTAATTATATTTCTTTCTTTCTCTGTTGAGTTTCAGTTTGGAAAGTTTCGTTTGAATTATATTCAAACTCACTCACACTGTCCTTGGCCACATTTAATTTAATAATGAGCCCATGTAAGGCATCCTTCATTTCTGATACAATGTTTTTGATTTGTTGCATTTTCTATTTAGGTTTTCTTCTATCCCATTATTTGTATTGCCTATTTCATCAAGGATAGATTGACAATTACTGATGACTGAAATGTGAAAGTTGGAGACAAAGTGGAATGATCACTAGATGAAACATATGGCCTTGGTGATCAAGTCAGCACAGCACATTCGATGATAGTCTTGCAAGACCAACAACTTCTTCACAGAGAAGTTTTCCAACAACATGAATAATGAGTATACACATGGGCCTTACCAGATTGAACATACTGAAATCAAGTGGACTACATGTGTAAAGAGACAATGGTAAAACTCAATATCAACAACAAAGCCAAAGCCAAGGAATGATTGTGAGCAAATCATCATTAACTCATATGCAAGTAGTTGAAGCTGAAAAGCACCAACTTAAAAACAGATGCTAAATATGGACTTGAGTCATATTTGAATTTGAGGAACACCTTAAGAGAAAATTTGAACACTAAATACCAAAGAACAGAGCAGTTGTGGAATTACATGATGGACACTATGTATTAAACGTGGATGAAAAGAGAGAGCAGATGACGTAAGATAGGAAAATAGTCATAATTTATAATTTATCAAGGGTTAACAAGAGTGAGAGGGTGGAGGAGGGAGGGAAAATAGAGGAGCTGATGCCAAGGACTCAAGTAGAAAATGTTTGAAAATGATTGCAGCATATATAAATGATGTATGAATTGTTGTAAGAGCTGTAAGAAAGAGTCCCCAATCAAATTATTTGCATAATAATAATAATAATAATAATAATAATAATAATAGCAAAAGGTCATTAATCACAAAGACAGGGAAGAAAGAAAAGGCCAGAGAGGAACCAGAAGAGATCCTGACACTTCCTTTTGAACAGAGAGCAGCTAAAGTGACTGGAAGAAATGATGGAGTTAAATAATTACTGAACAGAAAATTTCAAAGGGTGGCTTACGAAGTCAAGCAAAGCGTTATAATGAATTGTGCAAAGACCTGGAGTTTCCTCTTAAATAGAAACCTGAAAGGGAAGAACCAGCTCAGCGAATTTCAGGCTGAATGAATTGAAGAGAAAACTCAAGCTTGGCGTCTATGCATATTATATTTTCCATGAAAAGAGTTTATGAATAAAATCTCAAATTCAAGAGCTCTGGTGACATAGTGGATTACCTACTGAGTTGCTAAGCACAAGTTCAGTGGTTCAAACTCACCACCCACTCCTCAGGAGAAAGATGAGGCTGTATAACCTGTAAGATTTAAAATCTCAGAAACCCAAAGAGGCAGTATTACTCTGTCCTACATTGAGTTGGAGTTGACGTGATGGCAGTGAGTTTTTTCCTCTTAAATAGATAAAATATTGAAGGATGCAGCAAGCATGAAAGGAAGATGGACTATATAGTCATTATACCATTTTTTTTTTGCTATCCAGCTATTTCAAGAGGTAACATAGGATCAAGAATCTCTGGTATTGTAGGAAGAAATCCAAACTGCACTGAAGGTATCGGGGAAAAATAAATCTTTGGGAATTGATGTTTCCATAAAGGAATACACTACTGGGAGGAATCATTTGGAAGATAGCTATCTGTCAACTGCCTATAAGAAATCCAGATTTGTGCTAATTCCAAGAAAATGTTTGCTTTGTCATTTTTGACAATTAAAAAGATGTTGTTGGAAGTCAGAGACATTGGAGCATGTGATAAGAATGGATGTAAGTGGTCCTGGAGTGTGAAGTAGTATGGTTAGGAGTTGGTCTAGGACTAATGTTCTCAATGTCTCTCATTGGTTCTCAACGTTCTCCATGCCCTAACTCTTCAATGTAGTTCCTCATGTCATGGTGACCCCCAACCATAAAATTATTTTTGTTGCTACTTCATCACTGTAATTCTGCTATTGTTAATGAATTGGCCAACCCCTCTGAAAGGGTTGTTCAACCCCCAAAGGGCTCATAACCCACAGATTTAGAACCGCTGATCCAAAACTTGATTCAGCGTTCAGACTAAAGAAGTTGATTCAAATTCTTTCATTCTGTTATTACTGACTCTAGTGATTCGTGTACAAATTTTAAAAATAGCCATATTCTTCCTTGTAGGCTTATAGATTTTATCACACACAGGTTGGGAACCACTGCTAGCTATGGTTTTTGTTTCCCCTCTTGACTTTGGGATTCTCTAAGTCCTTATTACAACAAGTCTGTTTTATAGCTCTTTCAGCTGTTTATATTATACTTTTATTATACTGGAGCTCGTTCATATGGCAATAAAATATGGGAGATGAGGGTGATCTAGAAGAGGGTCTGTGTGTCTAGACTGAATGTTGGCTAGAGTGTTTGCAGTGTTATCGACTGTCCCTTCCTTATTCCCATTCTCTTCCTGTACTGCAGCTTTCTCAATTTGTTTCTCTGCGTGCCAGCAGCCGTTGGTATTGTTTCTTTGACTGTGTCTCACTTCCCCTCCCTCCACTCAGATGAGGCAAGAGGACTGTGGGGAACTGAAATGTGGAGGAATACTTTTCTTCCAAGTAGGTTAAAGTTCAATGCAGACTTTCTCCATTTTTTAAAAATTAAATAGGACCTCTTATATCTCTTATCTTTCCTTGAATGTGTTATGGTCATTGCCATTCTCTAATTTGCCATAATTTCCACAGTAACTTTGGAAGTTCAGTGGTAAAACATGTGTAAAGATCCAAGATGGTATCTGAATTTTGTAATGACTCAAGGTAAAGTTATTTTTTCAGGCTCTGATGCAGTCACTGGTGCTGTCACCCAGTCTGAGGGCTTCTTTCCTTTCCTAGCCAACTGGCATAGGCTTACACTGAATATAAGAGAAAATGGATTTTTTTTTTCCTCTGAATAGTCTAAAGATCCAAATTCCAAGGACTTCCCAAATTGGGGACACTTGCATCTCTTATCCTGGTAGATTTTTTGTGATTCTAATTACCTCTCCCAACTCCCCACCCTCTACCCCACCTCTGTCCATAAATAAAGAACTGGCTGATGAGTTATTTCCCCTAGATGTTTGCTATATGGGTTTCTCTTATTTGATCTCCCTGTTGACCTATTTAAAAGTTCTTTCATTAAAAAAAAGTGAAAGAGAAATGAATATGGATTAAGTCCCCAGGGAATTCCCTTTGACCTTAGAACAGGCGTGTTTATAGCCTTGGATATCATACATACTGCATTGGAAAGTAGATTATTGTGGATAAAGTTGTGTTAAAATTTGATATTTGACCTTCTTTTTGAACCATTTAAAAATTAAAAAAATTTTTTCTTTCTATTGAGGTTATTCTCTGTTTTACTTTTGTGTTGATAACTTTGTTTTGTTTATTATATATTTTTTGTATATGAAACCCAGGATAGGCAAATGTATAGACATATCAACCAGATTAATGGTTCTTTGTGGGTATGACAGGGTGTGTTGGGGGAAATGTGGAGCTAGTAACCATGAGTACAAGAAAGAAGAAAAATATTCTCAAGTTTATTGTGGTAATGGTTTTACAACTTCCTGATATGATTGAACCATCAAATTGTATGATATGTGGATTATATGCCAATAAGACAATTTTTAAAATAGAGGTTTATAATGAGTCAGATGATGTGGTTCCCTCTGATGAGGTGATTATCGGATCTGTGGTTAATTGGAGGACATCATTGAAATCACTGTGCATGTTCTTGGGCCTGGTCCCAAGATGTAGGAATTTAGGGTAATTTTTTGAGGAGAGACTTCAGATGGAATACTGATGACCAGGATTCACAAGATGGGAGATGTAGACCATAGGACAGTGAGTCACAAACCAAGGAAGAAGTCTGTGTTAGTTGGGGTAGACTAGAGAAACAAATTCATGAATATGCATATGCTTATAAGGAAGAGGTTTATATACAAGAGGAGTGGAACATTGAGAAAGCATCCCAACTCAGTCGAGTTCAAGTCCATATGTCCAATATTAGCCCATATGTCTGATACCAAGCTATAAAGTCTTCCTCAGACTCACAAAGTACATGCAATGACTCCAGGACAATCACAGGTCAGTGGGTGCAGAGTCTTGTGTATCCAGTGGTGGTAGAAACATCTCAGCTCTGGCAGGGGTCTTCTCATGCCACCCTCAGCATCTCAGCACTGGCAGGACTCTCCATGTGGCTTCTCCAGTCCCAAAAGTCTGGTTCCATCAGGTCAAACTCATGTGGCTTCTCCTCCGGCTCTTCCAGGTTCCAGGACTCAGGATCTATCAGCATGCTGCCATGTTGTCTTGTCAGTTGAGTGTCCCATGGGACTGAGTTTTGTGTCTTGTCAGTAGATTGTTTTCAACTGACTGAGTCAACAGTCTCTCACTTCCATGGGGGAACTATCATGAGATTTCCCAGAATTCTCAGAGAAAGTCATGCTCACACAGAGGTCTCATTGACTTCTCGAGATTGACAGGCGAGGCTCCACCCCTACACTTTTAATCAAATTGGCACCAGAGTACATGTCTGCCACAGAGTCATCAAACAGAAGATTGCTGTGGGATTTTGATTATAGAAAGCTTGGTCATTGTGTAATATTGCAAGTGTATGTGTGTGGGAGTGGGATAAGGTGGTGGTAGTGGCATAAAAATCGCAAGATTGGTCTAAGGATTTCATTTGCAATTACTCACATTTAGAAAATGTGAATATTATCCTGCATAAATATTAAACATAATATTATTATAATAACATATATTATGTTATTATTAAACATAATATTATCCTGCATAAATATTAAACATAATAACATAATATTAAACATAAATATTATCCTGCAGATTAGTTATATACCATGGAAGTATGTACAACAATATACTTAAGTTCAAATAGCATGAGTTGATCTGCTTTAGGGAGGAAAAAAACCCCAAAATTCAAATGTATTTTATAGACATTTCCCTATTAAGTCTTGAACAGGACCAAGATGAAGCAAAATCACAAACCAATCTGCCAGATGAAGGAAACTATCTTCATGTCATACTTCATAGAGTGTCTGGAGGACTTAGAGCCCAGATATAAAGAACTGAATGTATAGGCTGATTATATAGAATACGGAAAACAAAGGATATTATCAAATAATCATGATCCTTCAGTTCATCATTTTCACAGACAGGCTATAGATGGGTGAAAGGGACCACGAATGGGATATTTACTACAATGTTCACAGCATTGGTTCTGGGACCTTCCAACAACCTTGGTGGTTGTGGCATGGTTCATGACCATGCTGTTCTGGTACCTCAAGTTCCCCTAAGACAGGCTAGGATAATCACAGAACTCTACTTTCAAACACAGTTGGCCTGAGGACACAGCTTTTCATATTGTTGGTTAAAGGTCAGAAAGAACTCAAACACGCATGAGTCCATATCAAGACTCAAAATGGAATCAGGGTTACCTCTCAAAATTTGAACTCTAATTCAGATCTCACAATTCTAATGTTAAGCAAAATAAGCAGGAATAAAGAAACACCAGTTAGAAAAGGAAAATAAAACCTATGGACTAGTTAATTCTCATCATTACATCGGAGAGGCAGATATTGGGGAAGATCATGAGGACTTATTCTGTATTTCTTGAACTGGCTAGTGGTTACATTTGTATTCACCAGGTGGTATGTGTGTGTGTTTTATTGTAGCTGTTGTTAGAGGAAGGTATATTGTCTCTCTGTTATTATATTCACGATGAAAATGCTTAAAAGAAGTGACTCGCATACATTAGGCCATACCTGTTTTCTAAAATATGAATCCATTATGTAAAATATGAGGAGATCGTTGGGGATACATTTTTCCCATCATGTACTATTAAAACTTTGTTTATATATTAGTCATTACTCATAGGTAATGACATTTATATGTAAAATAAAAGTCTGCCTTAGAAAAACAGTAGGGCTTCTAGTAACAGGAAATATTCTGATACCAGACATTAAAAAAATAATCATTTGGCTTGAAGCTATATAATAGAGCTGTAACTTATTCCCAAATATAATGTATGAAGTCTATAATATATATATTAAAATATGTATATTAGGCCACATGCCCTTTAACCAAAGGTAATGGAGAAAACTTTAAGAACACTAAGGAAGCAACCTTTACACTCACACTTTTCCATCATTCTGTTTTTTTTCTGTACAGAAGGTTCTTTTGGCTGTTGAGAATATGCAGAATAGAACATACACCAATCTAATGATATCTGCATGTGCAATTCAATGCTAATGATTATATTCTTCCAAACATGCAACTGTTCTAACCACTCTTTTTGAAGCAGTTCTTTTCCAATTAACACAAATTCACTACCCTCTGAATTGGGATGTCAATTTGATCTCTTATAGTCACATCTTTTAAAGAGCATGATACTGGAAGAATCACACCAGCCTGTGTGATTATGAGGTGTCGAAGGGAGAAGGCGTTAGACATCAAAGAACTAAAACTTGTATCATTATAAAAGAGGGGGAGTACTGAGTGAGGATCCAAAACCCATCAAAAGGTGAAGCAGCACTCCCTTGGAGAGAGGTTGCAGGGAGGACAGGAGTCAGTCAGGGGACAGTGTGGCAACAATGAGGTATGCAGCTTTCCTCTAGTTCCCAAATGCTTCCTCTCACCCACTGTCATGATCCCAGTTCTACCCTGCAAACCCAGGTAGAGTAGGAGATGTACACTGGACTCAGAAACATGGGGAATTCAGGACAGATGATCACTTTGGGACGAGTGGTGGCTGTGGTGACGCTGGGAGGGTGGAAGAAGGGTGGATTGGAAGGGGGTAACCTATTGCAGGGATCTACATATGATCCCTCTGGAGTACAGACAGTGGGGAACTGGTGAAGGGACACAGCAGACTGAGTACGATATGAAAAAGTAATAACAATGTATAAATTATTAAA
>PVJH01000814.1:197407-259629 GCA_004026705.1 Nesogale talazaci | reverse complement strand
ATTCACAAAGCAGAAACACTTTTGTAAAGTCAAGAGACCTTTATGAGTGAAATGGAAGTGTCGGGTATTAGAGTCCCCAAAAGTGCATACTAGCTCTGGAAAGTGTACAGGGTCATCAGAGGACCATCTGAGAATTCAAATAACCAGGGGAAAAGAACCTCAGGACAGAAAGTCAACACTACATGCAAAGAACCAAGAATCGAAAAACATCCAAGGTCAAGAGTTTGCAGTTCAAAATAAAAACTTGAAGCATAGAAGCTAGTGGATCTAGAGGGTTTCACTGATTACAGTGTTAGTTTATATAGGAACACTGATGAATCCATTCAAGGAAAGTTTTAAGCATGCTGGAAGTCAATGCAAGTACCTGTTTTCATCTGAGCAGATCGTTGTCCATAAGGGTATGGTAGATAGTACTGGAGTGCTGCTGCTTAGATTTAAACTTGTTTAGCTTTTATATCTTGTATAATCTTAAACAAATGGTTATATCTCTCTATGTCTCAGTGTGACAGTCATGTGCTTATGTTAATTTTATGATTGAAATGTAGGGGTGGAGTCTAGCCTGTTAATCTGGAGATAGTCATTGAGAAGCCAATGAGGCCTCTGTGTAGGCATGGCTTTCTCCTGAGACTTCTGGGAAATCTCATGATATTTCCCTTATGAAGATGAGAAGCTATCTCTCTGGTTGTTGGGAGTTAGTTTTTAGAGATGATGAATCATGGACAAGACAAGATGGCAGCATCTGAGAAGCTGGAGGAGCTGGCAGAGAGACCACACGGCTTTGCTCTGATGGAACCAGACCTCTGAAGCTGGGCCAGCCACATGGAGACCTCTGCCAGCGATGAATTGCTTCTGCCACCACTGGATGCTGTTGATGGACCCTGAGCCCTAAAAGGGATAAGCCATGTGGAGACCCCTGCCAACGCCGGGATTCTGTACCCACTGAACTGTGACTTCGTGAGTCAGAAGGAGACTTTATAGACTTTATAGATTTCAAGCATATGGGTTAATATTGAACTTAAGACTTTAAACTGGACTGGGCTCAATGTCCTATTCCTCTTACATATAAACATTTTCCTTATGTCTATGCGCATGTCTATGAAATTTGTTCCTCTAGTCCACCCAGACTAACACACTCAGTGAACTCACATACTAATAGAATCTATTCCATAGGGTGTGTGATAGTTGACAATTTCCTGTTACCTTGAAGCTATAAAAATGTAGCAGTGGAGTCTAGCCTGTCACAGCTTGATAGTGCCTCCTTGTGGACGTGAACTTAGAGTAAAGAGGGTCCATGGAACCTCCCCCTCTCTTTGCCTTCACTTTCCTGTTGATGAGTGAAGCTGAGACCTGAGAGAGCCCTGTTATGCTTCAACCGCCATTGGATCCACAAGACTTTTGCAATCACCAGCCTGTGATCTTCCTGCATTCTGCCACATTGCATAAGTCTGGAGAGGGATTTATGCACTAGTATCAGGCATAAGGACTAGTATTGGACTTATGGACTTTATCTGGACAGGGATGTTTTCCTGATACACAATTACTTCTTGATATGAAGCTCCTTTTCCCACATATATGAATGTCTCTGGATTGGTTTCTCTAATCGATCCAGCCTAACACACAGTTATTTTGGAATATTAGTATGTGGAAATACTTAGAACATGGCATGTCAGAGAGTGAACAGGTCTTAAATGGCAGCATCTGTAATGAAATTAAACAAATCTCAGGAACCAGAATGTTTGTCAAAACAAAGATGAGTAGATTTCATCTCACCTACTTTGGACATGCCAGAAGATGGAACAGGAAAGTGAATCAGGAAACTAAGAGACCATGGGCTAGATGAGTGCAGGCTAGTGGATCCAAGGTCCACAAGAACATGGTAGGGCAGTTACAGCTCCCAGAGTGAGCATGCCAGCCCCAGACATGAGACACAAGACCCAGTCAAGCAAGAAGAAGAGGGGCAAGAGAGAGCAGTTCTCCATAGCATATCTTATAAAAAGTCTAAACCCCCAAGCAGACATCATTAGGCATGGCCTTATTGCGAGTTTAGAAGTTGCCGAAACCCTCACTCAGGTGCATCAAGTTAACATAAAATCTAGCTATCACATCTAGGTGATTCACAATCCCCCAAATCACAAGATTATTAGACATTGAAACATGATGTTGTTGTTGGTGTTGTCAAGTCAGATCCCACTAGTAGTGATTCTATGAACAACAAAAGGAAGCATTGCCCAGTCTTGAGCCATCTTCACAATTGATATTTTGGGGTCATTATTGCAGTCACTAAGTCGTCCTCTTTTTCACTACCTTTCCACGGTACCAAGCACAATACTCTTTTCCAGAGACTTGTATCTTATGATAACATGTCTAAACTACATGAGACAAAGCCTCATTATCCTCACTTCTAAAGAGCATTCTGAATATAATTTTTGAAAGACAGATTTATTTACTCTGTCGGCAGTCTACAGTATGTCCAACAGTCCCTGCAAGAAGGATAATTCTTCCTTATTAATTGTCCCATTATCACACACACATGAGGCCATTGAAAATAACATAGCTTGGGTCAGATTCATCTTAATCCTCAAATTGACACACTTGCTCATCAGCAATTTAAAGAGGTGTTGTACAGTAGATTTACTTAATGCAATGCATGGTTTTATTTCTTGACTGTTAATTACAGGAGTCTTAATTGTGAATATATGCAAGATGAAACTGTTGGCACATTTCAATCATTTCTGCATTTTTCATGATGCTATCCATTGACCCCATTGTGAGGATTTGGGTTTTCTTTACCTTGAATTGTAAACACATTGAAGTTTCAATGTTGCTTCTTCATCCAGTGCTTCAGAGCATCCTCGTTTATAGCAAGCAAGAGTGTATCATTTCTTTTTTGGAGGGGGGACATCACTGCCCTCTGCTGGTCGTGGGATCTACCCAACCTTGCTCCTGAAGAGCTGCTGCTGGATTTGAACCACCAAGTCAATGGGCCGCAGCCCCACACTCAACCACTACACCACCGGGGCTCGGCCCTGAGTGTATCATTTCAGTACAGCATGTTATTAATAAGTCTTACTCCATGTCTATTTGGAAATTTGTCTTCATATACCCTAACCTCTTGGATTATTTGCTCAGCATACAGACTAAATAAGTATGGTGAGAAGATACATCCCTGGCACACCCCTTTTCTGATTTTAAACCATGCAGTAGTTCTTTATTCTGTTCCAAAGACTGCCTCTCCATCCAGGTACAGATTCCAAGTGAGCACAATAATTTGAATTGCTTTTCTTCTGAATGCCCTCCATAGTTGGTTATTACCTAGGCACTGGACAAATGCTTTTTCCATATTCAATAAGACACAATAAACGTTGTTCTAGTATGTTGTGTTTTCATCCCAAGTCCATCTGACATCAGCAATGATATCACCTTTTCTAAATCCATCTTGAATTTCTGCCAGCCCCATGTGAATATACTGCTGCAATCATTGTTGGATGATTTTCAGCAAAATTGTCTTGCATGGGATAACAATGATATGATATTCTTCAATAATTAGTGTATTCTGTTAGGTATTCTTTCTTTTGATTAGGTACAAATATGTATCTCTTCCAGTTATTTAGTGGTCTTCTGAATTTGTTTACTTAGACAAGTCAGTGCTTCCAGTGTATCATCAGTTTATTGAAACATGTCACTTGACAACCCTTGATTTCCTGGAGCTTTGTTTTTGCTGATGCCTTCAGGACAGCCCAGACTTTTTCCTTCAATACCACTGGTTATTGTTTGTATGGGACCTACTGAAATAGTTGGTGTCCATCATTTCTATTTGATACAGTGATTCTACAGATTCCTTCCATTTTCTTTTGATACTTCCTGAATTCTTCAATATTTTACCAATAGACTCTAACTATTGCAATCTGAGGCTTGAATTTTTCCTTAGTTATTTCATTTTATGACATGTTGAGTGTATTCCCTCTTTTTGATTCTCTAAGTCATTGCACATTTCATCATAACATTTACTTGTTTTTCTGTTTATTTGTTTGAGCTGCCTTTTGAAATTTTCTGTTGAGAAAATCTTGACTGAATCATTTCTTCTATTTTCCTTAGTTACTCTATGATTAAGAGTAAGTTCAGAACCCCTGCTGACATCCACTATCTGTTTTCATGTCTTTTGGGGGATGGGAGGCTCGCAGTAAATTCTAGCTCAACTTTGCGTATGTGTGTGTGTGTGTGTGTATGTGTGTAGCATCTTTTTTTAATTTAATCATTGGATTAGGGATTCCTACATTACTTATCACAATACATATATACATGTACTGTGCCAAGCACCTTCACATGCCTGCTATCGTCATCATTCTCCATATCTCTGCTTTTCCACATAAGTCCTTGATTTCAGCTTCTCATCCCTTCCCTTCCCTCCACGCTCCCCCATGCCCTACCACCCCTCACTACTTTTTAAATGATTATTTTGTCAAATCTTACACTGCCCAACGTCTCCCCTCACCCACTCCTCTGATGTCCATCCTCCAGATAGGGGGTTATGTGTAGATCTTGTAATTGTCTCCCTCTTTCTACCCCATCTTCCCCCATCCATCCGGAAACTCCACTCTCACTGCTGGTTCTGAGGGGCTCATCTATCCTGGGTTCCACATATTTCCAGTTCCCATCTGTACCCATCTGTTCCCATCTGTACCAGTGTACCTCTTTCAGTCCAGCTGGATTTGTAAGGTAGAAATGGGGTCATTATAGTTGTGGGAGGAAGCCTTTAAGAACTACAGGAAAGTTGTATGCTTCATTGCTACTTTACTGCACCCTGATTGGCCTGTCTCCTCCCATGACTCTTCTGTAAGAGAGTGTCCAATGTCTTCATTTACAATCCTTTGGTTCTTGTGTATGATATCCTTGATTTCATCTCACAACTCATCAACCTTCTATCATATTTTTTGCTCATCTTCAGACCACATTTGATCATGCTCTGATGCTATTCAAGAGATTTTGTGTCTGATTATGTTTCACTGTTATTTATAAGGTATTCAGTATCTATTTCCTCAGAGGTGGAGAGCATCCCCCCTTCTTAATAGTCTGTTTTTAGTCTGGTAGCTCTTCTAAAACCTTTTATGCAGGTATAACACTGGTGGTACTTGAAATATTGGTAATATAGTTTCTCATATCACAGTAACATGCAAGCTATCACAGTATAATAAATTGTTAGGCAAGTCATAGTGAAATGTGATATATAGTATATATGATAGAACTCAGTTTGATGAAAATGTGGAATAAGAACTTGAATAATACAAAAATATTTTTCATTTTTATTGATAATCTATAACACATTTCAATGAAGAATTCTTGATCCACTGTTCACACCCATTATTTTTATAAGATTTAGTATACTTAATAGTACAAAAAAAGCAAAGAGTAGGCTTTTGAGAAAAGTCAACTTCTGTCTTATAAACTTATTTAAACAGGTTTACTAGATTGCACATTCTCTGTTAAGTGTTCATTGAAGTACCAAAGAGAATACGCCCTTATGTCAATCAAAGAAGATATATTCCTTCAATTCTATAGCCTTTCATTCCTCAATCTAAATAGCTTGTGATGTGCCCACTTTAAAAAATGAATGCACCACACTACAGTGCAGTAAATTATTTAATATATCTCTTCTAGGCACAGTCTTTGAAACTCCTCCCAAATGACTGCTTGAGATATTGCAAATAAGGTGTTTGAGATTTTACTAATGGCACTGATCTATTTTGCTATTCTGTTAGGTTAAAAAATGAACCACTTCAAAAGAAAGAGAGTAAGCGCCCTACCATCAAGGAAGAAGATTTGAGTAAAGTGAGCTCTTTGGACCATGTGCTCTGAAATGCCTGATTTCCAGGAGATAGAGGACGACGAATCAGAGGCATGGTGGAGAAGCAGTTTCAGCAGAGGCACACAAGGACTCAAGTCAGAGTGGCGAGCTTCCTATCCACGGAATGAGTCTAACTGAGCCCCTTTCACACAAGTGGTTCACTTGTGGTATGGGATGCCTACAGGCACTTAATCATGCCAGCTACAGTTTCTGACCCACAGAGTTAGAGTTAGTACCATTGGCTTGACATTTATTAAAAATGGCGTTCACCTGGAGCATCTATCAAGAATGCTAGAAGAACTTTGTAATACTTTATGGAGGAGGGAAAGTCAAAAAACAGAATAGCTGAAAGACTAAAGACCAGTGAGAGCTATGACGAGGGTTTTATCTGATACACCTAGTATCAACACTCATAAAATAACTAACTTATAACATTACCTCATAACATCATGAATTTCTATCCTATTGAATGACAACTTTGAAGAGAGACTGGAGTATATACTTAGGTTCTTCTAATGAATGTTTGCTGACTTAGCTCTCCCTTGAAATGAGGGAGTATAGAGTGGTGCTCCTGGCTAGAAGTACTATATCCTGAAGATATCTGATCTTGAATTGTAACTTGGTCACTTCCTTAATACTCAGTGTAATTGTGAGTAGACTCTGTTGGTTCTCTGTGGATATTACAATGAATTATCAAATCTAGCAGAGAAAAAGAATGCTTATATCTGAATTTTTATAAAAGGCTGGAGGATGGAGACATGTCTGACCTCCACAACAGAGGAATGGGCATTGATCTGATGAGTTTGATTTTTGTTACCTTTGTGTAATCAGAGGAGATCAGATGCTGAATCCATGCTATTCGTAAACACGAGGCAACATTCAACCTTTATTGAAGCTATTAAGTAATCAAAGGGATATTGTATATGATATCTATTATGTTTTGTTATATGATATCTATTATGTTTTGAATTCGGTAAGGACAGCACACTGCAGAATCACTCATAGTAATAAAGATATAAGCATCCTTTTAGGAATAAGAAATAAACATAAATTATCACAAAACATAAAAGAATCAGTTGCTAGACTTTTTCCACATTAAAAATACATTCGTGCTGATCATAAAAAAATTTAAATATAAAGAGACACAGATAAAAAGTATTCTGAACCACTAAAAATAAGTGCAGATATTAAATACATATTTCAAGATAATTTTAGTGCTTGTATGTCACTTTTTATCACAAACATTGCAGAAATGAACACACTTTTATCTAACTGAATTAGTTCTCTCTAGCTAGATACAAAATTACCAAAATTTAACAGCTTAAAATAGCATAATGTTGTTAATCTCATAGGTCTGTCAATCAGAAATTCGGAGCCAGAATGATTTAGCCTTCCACTTAGGGTCTCACGAGGATGAAACCAAGGATTCAGGCTGCAATCTTTCCAGAGACTGAGTCCTCTATGAAACTCATTGACAGAATTAATTTCCTTGTAAATGTAACATTGAGGTTCCTGTTTTCCTGTTGGCTATTGAACAGGGACCAGTCTCAGCTCCTGGGGATCACCTACAGTTATTGGCCACAAGCTCTACTGAACATGATTTCACAAATTGATTATCTGTAGTGAGAGTGAAAGGAGAAGGATGACTATTTATTCCCTGGCATCATGCTGCTAACTTGCTGTATCCTTCTACCAGAGGCTCCAGCTCCTGTTAAGTAGCCCTCTGACCCATTGTGACAATTATTTTGCATGCTTCTGCTACCCTACTTACTTTCCTCTTTTCTGCTCTCGAACCCATGAAGCAGGTCTAATCTCATCCATTTTCTAGACCCTCTCCTTACCTTTATAAAAAGTCCTTATATTAAATTCTGTTTAAATCTATCTGTGATTCCTGCTAAACCCTGATCAATGCAATAGCGTTTGGTTTTCTATTGTGTGCACCTTCCCATAGATTTATAGGAATGATTTTCATAGCCTAATTATCAACCTTTTGCCAATTTATTCATTCCAAATATTCAATGCAATACAAGTGCAACTTGCTTTATGGTTTATTTATGGTATCTTCAATGGCACAGAGTTTTTTCAGTTATCACATATAAAGAATCTATGTTCTTTGGCCTTTGTTTAAAAATTATCTTTTACTCAAAATTTAGAAATTTAATTTCCTACAATGCATTTTAGAAATAATCTTGTTTTCCTACATCTTTATTATTGATTTTGGTAACATTTGAGTATGTTAGCTTTTGTTGTTGTTGTTGTTGTTGTTTCCTTTCAGCTACTTGATTAATCAAATGTCCGGGCACCACTTATTGAATAAACCAGCTTTTTTCTGTGATCGCTGAGGCCCAGCTAAGCTCTTGCCTTTCATATTAGCTATCACTTCACTTTTTAACCTTAATTAGACGGAACAATATTTCTATTGATTGTGATAAAAACCTTCCCGACTCATGTCGACTATACAATATGCTTTGGAAAGATAAGGAAGTAAAGTCAGAGAGGTTCTCACAAATTAGTAATTATCAATAAGGTGGTCATATTCTTAAAAATGTCCATGAGATCAAAGAATCAGTTAAGGGAGGATATAAAAAAGTAGAGAATGTTAATCGTTAAAACAGGAGTAAAAGGAGAGCAGCCCCAGAGCGTGAGTTTTAATTAAAAGGCTTTATTGGCGTTAATGGCCTGCCTGGGTGTTTAGAAAGGGGGCAGGGTGAGGGGGGATTGGAAGACAGGTAAAGAAAGAGCAGTGGAAAATAAAAACGGAAAGCTAGAGAGAGGAAGAGACAGGGACAGATGTGTGGCCACACAGAAGGTGAAAAAAAGTCAGAGAGAGAGCAAACAAAGGAATTCCAGGTTAAGAAAGTTTGATGAGAGGATTAAATGATGTCTAAAAGGAACCAGCATGTCCCTCAGATTAGCTGTGGCACCAGCAGGAGGGAGAAAAGAGGGTGGAAGGTTTCTGTGCCACCTCTTGAGTGGGCGAGCTGGGGATGGAAAAGGAGTCAGTGACACTGGCTATGGCTGAGAACCATGGTGTTACTGCCGCACCCTTCATTCCTGCCTTTTAATAAAATGGAATATGGGGAAGGTCTTTTTCATCTCTAGCTTCTTCCTAGTGGACATGGGTGATGAACGACCTAAAATTGCCCTGTTTCAGGGTCCAGTAAGCACCTTATGAGTTTGGTATACTTTTCTGCAAGAAAAATTTTGAAAGCAGAGAACCAAAACATCAAAAGGAGAGGTATTGAGTGGCAGGACCTACAAATTAACATCTCAGGCATTATCTGGAAATCTGAGGTCTGCTTTCCCATCTGCAGTATATTTCACTGGCATCCAAACTGCAGATTGACTTTTTTAAAAATGAGAACACTGTCTCTAGAGAAGTTTAAGCAAAATATGGTGAAGACATGTACACAGTTTACAGTGTGAAGAAGTGGCTTTGAGTGGTGATTATCTGCCTTGATACTTCTAACAGCGAATACATAAGGCTGTTGGAAGTACTAGTTACATACGAAACTATGCATCATATTTTGTTCTTTTGGATGAAGCATATAAAGTCAGATTTATTTACATCAATAAAACTTACATTTTCACATGACATAAAATCATCTTGCGGGGGGGTGGGGAAACAAAAGTCAATTAAGCATGATTAGCCATTTGAAAGTAGTATATTTGTTGACCCTACAGATATAGATGTAATTATGTTAGCTGCAGCATTGGTGTATTGTTAGGAGAATGGGTGGAACTCCACAGACCTGCCCTGTTTTGAGGTTATAAGTTATAGGAGTTTTGAGGAGATAGGTTTAAGGTTTTTAAGTATGGGAGGGTGACAGAGCACTGGGGCACATTAGGGAATTTCAAAAGATCTTTTAACCTGATGTATATCAACTGATGATGCAATACAACCAAAGGTTGAGTGACATCCACAGACGTGAGTTAACCTGAGCAGTTAGCAAAGGAGGGCAAAGGGAAGGGAGATGTCAGGACATTAGAGCTATTTGGAGAGGAACTGAAGACAGCGAGAGTGTCTGGTGTCCCTTGTGAGAGAAGTATCAGGTTTGGAGCCAGAGAGACATCTGCTAATTGCATATATATTTGTTTTGAGTTTAGTAAGACTGCATCTGTCCAATAAGGGGACGAGACAATATGGAGTGATTAGCAGCTGGGGTAAGAAATGTACAGAATGCAGGCTATATGAAAGTGTTTGTGTAATAAGTGGCTTTGTTATTATATCTGTGACTCCTGGAATTGTGGGGGGTGCTGAAGAAGCTTGCTATAAGTGTAAAAGTAATATAGACTGTGTGGAAAGGAAAGAACTGGGCTTACCTGTGATGGCAGTAGTTACCCTGGCATGACACGTGTGGTCTCTGTGGGCCTCAGGTCCTGAACAGCACTGCCAGTTCTTTATTGCTGAGTGTAAGAGCCCTGACAGCTGGGCATTTCGAGTGGGCTGCTCTAGAGACATCATGGAAGAGAGTAATCTTCCCACTTTCTGGCAGTAAAGGCAATCAGCTTCCTAGAGTCCCCTTTTGATTGTATTCTGGGGCAAGCTCTGGCAGAAAGCAGGGTCCAAGTGATTCAGCCACTTGTGGCCCAGTGTGAACTGGTGCAGATATACTCATTGTGTTTTGAAGGGTAACAGACAGCACATTTTTAAGCTCTTTCTTCATGCTGGGGGAAGTGATACAAGGTGTTGCTGAGGCAATTTAGACAACCTACTGTGGAGGGCTAAACCTGATAATTTCATGGAATGTCTTCAACCAGCTATATAAAAACTGTGCCATATTTTCCTTTGGGTGCTAGGCATGAATTCGATTGCTTCTCTGTAATGCCACTACCCAGGCACTCTTCCTGTCTTTGGGATACAGAGTAGTTACAAAAAATAATATACATATTTTCCCAGGTAAGATTATAATACTGAGTGAGATTTTAAAACTTTTGACATAAGTGTGTAAGTCAGAGGCAAGAGGCTCCAGATGACATCATAGAACAGATAAATCATAAAAAGGATTAAAGGATTATACATTTTTACCTGCCCCTCTGCTCCCACAATGTCATGGAGGGGAAGGTGGGAGTAGGGTTGGAGGATTTGTCTTCAATTCAAAGCTGCTCTTATGCAGGGAAGTGCTGGGGACAAACTGGTGAGAGGTGGAGATGGTGCCAGCAGCAGGGGAAAGGGATAAGATGGCAGGAAAGCTGGTGCATAAAGAAGAGGATTCTGTGACATAGGAGGAGTAAGGGGAGACACTAATGGTGTTGGGAAGAGAGAAGTTACTTTAGACGTTGTATAAGATAACGTGGAAGGAGGTATCAGATTGCAGCTTGAAGGTGGCAGGAGGAGATGCAGACAAGGCAGGGATGAGAGAGTTTGAAACAAAGAAGGAAGAAGCTTGTAAGGAGGAGGGGATGAAAAGGTGCTGAAGGAATCTGGACAGAGCCGTAGGCATCTTGGCTTAGCATGATCTGAGGAACATTAGGAATTTTATTGTTCCGTGGAGAATTTTGCCCTGGCTAGCAGGAATTGATGAGAGATGAGGTAATCTTGACAGAGATGAGGACGTGAGCAGAGACATTTCAGGGATACATTTTGTTGGGCTTAGACAGAATACAACCTATGAAAAAGCATATGAATGAGTATTTAAGTTACCCAGAGGCTAACTTACTTCAAAGAGCATCCTCTTTAAATTCATTAACCGGTATCCAATGAAAGAAGAAGTGAGGGAAGCAAGAGTAGTAAAGTATCCCTTTCTGAATGCTCCCCAAACCCAAAGGCTGGAAAGCCTTTCCAGGTTTTCTGAGATGAGAGCCATTTAAGGTAGAGAAGAGCAAATGACCCTGAGATAAAGAACTTAAACACTCACACTCACCCAGATTTTGCAGAGGTTCAATTTGTGGTCTGACCCAAGACCCAGCGATTACAGGTTGCAATCAAAGTACATTCCATGGTCTAAGGCTGAGTGAGTGAAAACTTGAGCTCCAAACAGGAGTCGTTGGGGCTAGAACGGCTGACTGACTGCAGACACCCCTGGAGTGAGAAGCAATTCTTTAGAATTGGAAAGTCTCTAACCACAGATGTACAGGAAGCTCACTCAGATGGGTGAGGTACCCAGGAACTTGGCTTAAGAGAGGTTGATGCAGCGACAGTTCTGGTCATAAAGTCCTCTCCCAGATTTTGGCACCATTCTATCAGAAAAAAAAGGAAAGCAGACCCAGAGTGTGGGTTTCAATGAGTAGGTTTTAGTAGAGTTAACGTCCTGCCCAAATATTAAGAATGGAATGAGATTGAAGGGGCCAAGGTGAGAAGATATTAGAATACAGAGTGAATTGAGAAGACCCAACAGTGAGAAAGGGGGATCTAGAGAGAGGGAGAGACAGAGGAACAGACTTACGATACACAAGAAAGTGAAGAAAGTCCGAGAGAGTAAACAGAGGAATCCCGTTTTTAATAAAGTTTGGGGAGAGAAATATAAACTATTATGTCTAAAAGGAGCCTGTGCTTTCCCTTGATTGCATATGGCACAAGGAGAGTGGTGACAAGAAGCAGGGAGGTTTCTGTGAGAAGTCTTGAGAAGGTGAGGTGCCATGTTATGTTAGGTAGGGATGGAGAAGGACTTAGAAATGCTTGCTGAGGGTGAGAACCATAATGCCACTGCAGGACCCTTTAGTAACCAAAGATTAAAGTATATTACCTATTTCAGCAAAAAGAAATCATCATTGTAAAAGGAAATAGAATTCAATGTGTGATCATGGGACTGAATTGTTGAAAAAGGCAACCTAAGGCAAAATAAAGCAACAAAACCCCAAACCCCAAGGCTAAAATCCACATCCGGATATCATTGGAAATACCGGGAATACAGCACAGCAATACAGCTCAGTTCAAATCACTTTTGTGGAACAGTTACTATATGGAAGGTCCTTCAACTTATGCAGGCTGCCATCCAAGGTCAAGGAAGCAGACAGTGGAATCTGCCCTAACATAGACATTCAAAATAAGCACATGCAACAGACAGCAGGATAGGGAAGCCACAGTTGGTAGCTCACAGCTTGGGAGCTTAGTCAAGCAGGCCCTGATGGGGTCCAAGATGTGTGTAGAGATGGCAACATAGGTATCCATGGGGCCTCAGTGCTGCACAGACTGGCTCAGCAGAGCGCTGGTCTAGTCAAAGTCCACCTGGATGTTCCTATAAAAGGCCGAGTTGGCACAATAAACCTATCACAGATACTAACCACCAGACTGACAGATTGAACAGCCTTTGAAGCCCCTTGTAGGATTGCTATGTGTCAGAGTCAAGTTGATGACTGTGGTCTAAAAAAAATTTTAAAGGCTCTTAAAAAATCTTGCTGTCCTAGCCAATAAAACACCTGGCAGTTTCAAATTAATAAATGAGACTGAAAAACAACAACACATTTTTCTCCCTGATGACCTGATTGCAGTCCTGTGTAACACGACACTAATCAATCCATTAAATTCCAATAAGATCTTGAAATTTATGTCAAATTTTTAAAAATGAGAAAATGAATGTTGTGAGCTTCTGGGGAGTTACCCTCTGACTCATGAGACTCCCGTACACCATGGAGTAAAATAATAGCATAGCTCAGGCCTGTATTGTCCCCTTGAAGAGTTCCAGATTTTACCATTAAAATAGCCAGGGTTTTCATTGTCTGGTCTGCAAAAGAAGGTAGACAGACTTTGTAGTCTCAGTCTGGAAGCTCTCATGAAACCTGACAAGCATCATAACAATAAAGAAGTGTCTGTTGACAGATGGAGGATGGTAACTGGATTTGGTTAAATAATCCCACTAGTACACCACCACTGTCTCCATGAGAGGATGACTATTAACCAAATGTTTTCAAAAGTAAACACTATATCGTGAAGAATGAAGAATGCAATTTATAATACAATAATTCAAAGCCACTCAGTGCTAACAAGTTGATTGCGACTTACAGTGAGCCTCTACAATTGAGTTAGAATTTCTCCACAGAGTTTCTGAGACTGTGCAGCTTATGGAAGGCGATTGCCTCATCTTTCTCCCGTGTAACAGTTGGAATCTGAAGGGCATTTCAGTTAGTGACCAAAGTTTTAATGCAGTACACTAAATGGAGCTACAGCCAGAGGACTCCTTAAAGGGAATCGTGACAATTCTTCCTCTGACGTACTTTGGGCATCAGGAGAGACCAGTTCCTACAGAGGGGCATCATCCTTGGGAAAGCAGAGGGACAGCACAGAGAAGGAAGAACTTCTCTGAGGTGGATGAAGTGACTGCCTTCAACAGTGGGCTCCAGCATAGGAAGGAGGGTCCCGCCGGACTGAACAATGTTCCACTCTACTGTGTAGACGGTCTCTATGAGCCCAAACGGAGTCCACAGTGCCGAATAGCATTTACTGACTGCCTAACTACTGCATTCTACTGCACAATGTGTTTCTGATTATTTCATTTAATACTGTGGTCTGAAAAGGAAAGAATTAAATGCAGAACCAATCGAGCCCCACCACATATCTCTTGAACACTTTCCTTAAATACCTAATTACTTTCATCTGTAATAAAAATGTCACAGAATATACTAAATAACATGTTTTGCTAGGTAAAGTTTCAGTAATTAAAACACATTTCCATAGTGCCTAAAACATACAATGTTTAGTTCCACATCAGAACAATCTCCCTCGTTACCAAATTATTTACAATGCTTTTTTTCATAATACACCTCTATTGAACTCTTCTCTAATTAATTAAAAATCTCATCAGAAGATAACCTTTACTTTGACACAGCATCTTTCAAAATATGCTTTTGAAACTCCATTTGTTATACATTCTAATATCAAATAAGCAAAGCTTAGAATAGAAATAAAGGGATTGAATTAATTAGCCAACAATGATTAATTAGACATGCAGTCAAAGTGAGATTTTAATTCTCTTCATTCTTTTGGCAAGATGCCACATTCTGTTTGCCTAATGAGAACCTGTCTTCTGTGAAGCTTATGAAAATTTTAAAATCCTGGTATATAGATACATACATCTTCTCTGATTACAGATAAAAATGTCAGTAACCATTTAGATTCCCGTAATATGCATGGTTATTTAAATTATAGCAAAAAATAATGATATCATTTTAAGTGTAAATTGTGCTTATTAAAAGGTTCATTTAATTTTTAAAACACTACTTAATCCTTTGCTAAAATGGTTTTTAAAGTTAAAATGTATCTAGTCTTAATTAGCCACTAGATACCATTATAGATAGTCAAGTTTGATAAGTTTAAATGGGTAAATTTTGGAGCATTTTTTATTAGTCAGGCAAACAGTGCATAAAAACATCTTACAAGAATATGATGATATCATCTTGATTTGATTTAAAATAATAGATGCATAGAAGGTGAAATCATTAACTATACAAGCAATAATTGTCTAAATAATAGGAAGATTTTGTGCATAAATATTGCTGTTGGTGTTGGCAATTCAATCTAATAGCATTTTTTGGGAGGCATCACTGCCCTCTGGTGGTCATGGGAACTACTCAGCCTTGCTCCTGGAGAGCTGCTGCTGGATTTGAATGCCAAGCCAATGGGCCGCAGTCCTGCACTCAACCACTATGCCACCGGGGCTCAGCCAGTCTAATAGCATTTAACATTATTTGTTGGATATCTTTCATGTCCTTCATTTAAGTTTCCCAAAGGAATTTTCTTCTAAGTATTTAGATTTCAGAAAAGTGTTCTCTAGATATATAAAATGACGTTTTCAAATGAAATTTTAATCCATTTTTATTTATTATCTATATATTTTCACTATACTCTTACACTCTTTGTCTATTCTCTAAGGTGTTGCCAGATAACATTAAGTCATAGACAGTTGTGTTCCCAAGGGCATAAATCTTTAAGAAGTAAACTCATACCTTGCCCTATGGAGTTGTTGAGGAACTTGGACTACTAGTCCTTCATTTACTTATCAGCTGAAGGCTAAATCTCTTCACCACCAGGGCTCTCTCATAAACTTTAAACACAATGACTGCCCTTGAGTCCACTCCAACACAAAATATTTCTATAAAACAGACTAGAACTACTCCATAAGACTGCTAAGACTAAAATTTTTATAGAAGCAGACGGTCTCATTTTTACATCATGGAGGAAAAGGATGAATTAAAACCACCAACGTTTTTAACTGCTCAACAGTTAACCCATTGCACTGTGAGGACTCCTTCTCATAGCTTTAGTTGTTAAATATATAGTACTATCACACTCTGGTTTTATTTTCAATTTTAAGTACGGACAAATCTAAAAACCATTCATTAAGATTGTAAAAAATATAAATCCCTAAAATCATGCATTTGTGCTCACCAGACATATTTGCTCCGTTTTCACTCTCCAGCCTTGACTTTCCCTCCAGTATCCCTCCATCACTCTGACTGGGCTCTCTAGTTGGGGGAGACTGGTGAGGAGTGGGGTACTTCCACAAAGCTTTGCTTGGCCACCACTCAGTCGATAACACCCCCTTCTCCTATCTTAACAATGTGATTCCAGCTTATATGAGAGCCCTCTGTCAAGGTGACACTCCAGATACCTATCTTGAAAGGATGGTGTATGATTCTGGGACACCAGTCAGGTTCTTTGCCAGGTTGTCTGGCCTCTGGGACCAGCAAACTTGATGCCCTGCAAGCCTGAGCTTTTTCCTGTCCTGTTTCTTGTTACCACAGCAGTGGACTCATACAGGATAAGCCTTTTTGTGCTTGACTACCTTCACTGAGCATAATGTCTTCCAGTTTCCTCCATGTAATAAGGGGCTTCGTGGCCCCATTGCTGATTTTAAAGGGTGCTTAGTTTTCCATTGTGTGTATCGGAGTTTTTTTTATCCAATCTTCCATTGATGGGAATTTTTGCTGTTTCCAGCTTCTTGCTCTCGTGAAATATGCTGCAATGAACATGCGGATGCTAACATCCATTCAGGATCTGTTTCTTATTTCTGTGTAATATATGCCCAATAATGACTCTGCTGGATCATATGGTATTTCAATTTCCATCTGTATTGGATATTGCAGCACTGATTTCCAGGAGTGAATAACAGTTCCAATCTCAACACCCTATCTCCAGCATTTGTTGTTCTCACTTTTTTAAACCGTGTTACTGTATGGGTGTTAGATGATATCTTACGGATGCTTTTATCTTTATGACCCAACAGGGAGGATGCTCAATAGGACAACTTTTTTTTTCTTTTCTTTTGAAAATCATTTTATTGGGGGGGGAGGCTCATACAACTCTTAGCACAATCCATACATACATACATTGTATCAAGCACATTTATACATCTGTTGCCATCATCATTCTCAAAATATTTTTTATTTGAGCCTTTTTGTATAAGCTCCTCATTTTGCCCCTTCCCTCCCCACCCCATCCTTCATGAACCTTTGATAATTTATATATTATTATTATTTTGTCATGTTTTACACAGTCTACCATCTCACCTCACCCACTTTTCTGTTGTCTGTCCCACAGGGTGGAAGCTGTATGCAGATGCTACTGCTCAGTTCCCCCTTTCTCCCCCACTTTACCCTGGCCTTCCTGGTAGGCTACTCTCATTATTGATCCTGAGAGATTTACCTGTCCTGGATTCCCTGTGTTTCCAGTTCTTATCTGTACCAGTGCACACCATGTAGTCTAGCCAGATTTGTAAGGTCGAATTGGGATCATGACAGTGGAGAGGAGAGAGTACTAAAGAACTAGAGGAAAGTTGTATGTTCCATCATTGCTATACTGCACCAAGCAGCTCATCTACTGCCCTTGACCCAGCTGTAAGTGAATATCCAGTTGCCTATAGATGGGTTTTAGGTCTCTATTCTGCACTTCTCCTCATTCATAATAATATAATTTTTGTTCTTTGATACGTGATACCTGATCCCATCAACACCTAGGCTGTGATCCCATGATCACATAGGCTGTTGTGCCTCTTCTATGTGAAGTTTGCTGCTTCTCAGAGAGATAGTCACTTGTTTGCCTTCAACCCTTTAAGACCCAGGTGCTATATCTTGTGACATCCAGGCACCATCAGCTTTCTTCACCACATTGATTATGCACCCATTTGTCTTCACCTATCATGTCAGGAAGATGAACATCATGGAATGCCAGTTTAAAAAAACAAAGTGTTCTTGCTTGAGGGAGTATGTGAGTAGAGGCCCAATGTTCATCTGCTATCTTAATACTATAAATGTATATACATAAATGTATATACATAAATCAATTTCCCCATTGTCGTATATAAATATATTTACATATGTAAATATGCATGTAAATATGCATCTTTGTCCACCTCCTCAGTTAGCATTTGCATTTTTTTCTTTTTGGAAGTGGCAGGGTATTATAGATTTTAGTAATAAAGCCTTTGTTCGATGTGCCATTGCTAAAGATGTTTTCCCAGTCTGTGAGCTCTCTAAATACTTGTATTTAGAACTCTATAAATGCCTTTTTGTCTCCTACTTTCCTCTATTGCCTTTTATTTTTCTCTTGTCCCACTATCATACTCAGCCTTCATTTCAATAATTTCCTGTTGGTTACATTGCCCTAGATCAAGCACTTACAGACTTCCCACAGCCTCCTCGCCATTGAGTTTGGATCACTTGTTGTTCCCTTGTCCCTGGGTTTGTTAGTACCACTTCCTTTCCCCCATCTCCCCCTTTCGAACTGTAAGTCTGTTGTTTTCTCCTCCAGATTGTTTATTATGCCTATCTTATCTAGATAGACCTGCAGAGATAATAATATAACAAAAACAAGACAACAAAACAAAGTGACAAAAGAAAACAAAACAACAGCAACAACAGAATACAATGATGAAAAAAAGAAAAGCCTATAAATAGTTCTAGGTTTTTTGGGTTTTTTTTTATTTTGGGGCATCATTGCCCTCTGGTGGTGGGAGTAAGAGGCCCAGCCTTTTCTCCTGTGGAGCTGGAATTGAACCTCCATCTCAGTGGGCCACAGTCCTGTGCACAACCACTACGCCACCAGCGGTTCATCCAGTTTTAGGTCTTTTTATTGACCTTTAGGAGTCTTTTCTAGTTGAATCTGATGGGGTGCCACACCCAGGCCCCAAAGTCTATTGTAGTTATTCCCTGGGGACTTTCTTGCTCTCAACACCTTGCTGTTTTGTTGCACCGCCTTAGTGTTTTGCCCCAGTGTGGTGGGGTCAGATAGGGTGCAATCCCCTCACTGTGTCGCCACTCTTTTATTTTTTTTGCATCACTGTCCTCTGATGGTCGTGAGAGCTACCCAGCCTCGCTCCAGTAGAGCTGCTGCTGGATTTGAACTGCCAAGCCAATGGGCCATAGTCCCGCAGTCAACCACTATGCCACTGGGGCTCAGCCTGTGTCTCCACTCATGTCCCTCCCATAGGACTATGGGTCAATGAAGGATGTCATGTCTCTTCGTGGTCCTGTCTGTGCATTTGCTGCTCTAAGAAAGGATATCATCCTCAAGGTTTGGTTAGCCAGGATGTGCTCCACTCTCTCTTCTTCCCCCTTCATTTGCTTCTTTGTGCACTCCTCAGACATGTCCCTTATCCTGAACTGTAGCTTCAGTACTATCCTCTGAAATTTTTCTGAGGAGAGGGGGATTGTCCATATATCTGGGATTGGGGCAACCCTTCAGTCCTCCCTATTGGTTCCCTGCTTCATGCCAGTATGTGACATTCACATCTTGGAGGACAGGGTTGAAATCTGGTCCCTCTTTCACTTTGGAAATATAAACAACATCCTACCTGTGGTTGCCCTGTTCCTTGCTACCCATGTCTTTTTTGTCTTTTTTATCCCACTCCATTTTAGTTTGCTACCATATGTTTCTCTGGATTTCATTGGGCCTCTTCTACACTACCAGAATCTCACCCCAGGAATGTTTGAATACAATAGCTTTATTCCTATACTCCTTTTCCTTTTTTTTAAGCTTACCTCAGTGGACTCATATTTGTTTTTTTATGCTTGGCTTACGTTGCTTACCATAATTTTCTCCAGTTCTTCCCACATGCTTCTTGCAATATGCTTCATGAATCCATCACTGCTTTTTAGGGATGCATAGCACTCAATTGCATGTATATACCACAGTTATTAATCCATTTATCTATTGATGGAAATTTGAGTTGTTTCCAACTACTTGCAATTGTGAGCTGTGCCATGATGAACAATGGAGCACAGATATCGGGCTGTAGTTTGTTTCTTGCTTCTTCTGGGTATATGCCCACTGGGATTGTTGGGTCATATGGTAATTTTAGACAACACCAAATTGATTTCCATACTGGCTGCACATACCTAGGGGTCCATCAGCAGTTGTCAGAATTCCTATTTCACCACAACCCATCCAGCACTTGTTGCTTTCTGATTTTTTGAATTAGACTATCTTTGAGGGTGTTAAGTGGTATCTCATTTTTTTAAATTTGCATTTTTCTTATGATTAAAGATCAGGAACATTGTTTACTCATATGTTTACTGGCTATTCAGACTTCTTCTTTGGTGAAATTTGTGATCAGCGTCTTTGTCCACCTCCTCAGTTAGCATTTGCAATATTTTTCTTTTGGGAAGTGACAGGGTCTTATAGATTTTAGTAATAAAGCCTTTTTTGATGTGCCATTGCTAAAGATGTTTTCCCAGTCTGTGAGCTCTCTTATTACTCTCTTGGTGAATTCCTTCAATAAACACAGGTGTTTTATGTTCAGTATATCACACTTGTCAATTTGTGACTCATCTATATTTGTGTCCTTCCCTATTTCTGTCAGTCTATGTATCCCTTGTGCCAAAGTAGTCAGGTTTGTCTCGTTTCCCTCATGATGGCTCTAATAGTTTGGGGTTTTACCTCAAGGTTTGTGATCCTCCTTAAGTTTATTCTTGTGAGTGGAGTGAGAAAAGGATCTTGCTTCAATTTTCTGCAGATAGACATTCATTTTGTCTACTACCACTTATTAAAGAAGACATCTGCTTCCCATTTGATATTTTGGGTCAGTTGTTTGCATGCTGATGATTTTATTTCTGGATTTTCCATTCTTTTCCATTGTTCTGAGTCTCTGTCATTAGTACCAATATGATTTGGTTTTGACCACACTGGATGTAAAATGCATGCTAAAGTCAGGCAAAGCAAGCTCTCCCATTCTGTCCTTATTGAGGAGATCTCTGCTAATTTTGAGTTTCTTCCCTTTCAATATGAAATTGGTAATCAGTTTTTCCATTTATTTTAAGAAAGACAAGGTTAAATGTGTTTGAAGTACATCAAACATATATTGCCTCAGGCAGAACGGACATCGTTACTATGTTGAGTCTTTCAGTCCATGAACATGAGATATTCTTCCATTTGTTGAGGTCACTCTTGGTTTCTTATAATAATGTCCTGTAGTTTTCCTCATATAAATCTTTTGTTATTTTAGTTAGGTATATCCATAAATATTTCAATTTGTGCTTGGCTATTGTGAAAGGCACCATCTTTCTGATCTCTTCTGTGGTCTTGTCTGATGTGTATAGCAGTGTGATAGACTTCTGTTTATTCATTCTGTATCTTGCCACTCTGCCATATTCCTCTATTGCTTCCAGTACTCCCCTTTTAAAGCTTTTGGGATTTTCCATATATAAAATCAGGTCATCTGTGAGTACCAATAGTTTCACCTCTTCCTTCCTCAGATGAATGCTTTTGATTTTTTTATTTTGCCTTCTGTGATTACCTAAAACCTCCAGTACAATGTTAAATAAGAGTGGGGACAAGGGGCATCCTTTTCTGGTCTCCTTTTTTATTGCGATTGTGTTCATTTTTTCTCCATTGACTACCATGTTGCCTGTTGGTTTTTCATTTACAGCTCGTATTATCTTCAGAAATTGTCCTTCCTTTCCTATCTTCATGAGTGCCTTAAATAGGAATTGGTGTTGTCAAATACTTTTCCGCATCTATTGATAATATCATGTGATTCTTATAGTTTTTCTTATAGTTTTTCATGTCAATGTGGCAAATGGTACTAATGGTCTTTCTTATGTTGAACCATCCCTGCATCCCTGGTATGAATCCTACTTGGTCATGGTGAATTATTTGTTCTATATATATTTGAATTCTATTAGCCAGTATTTAGTGAAGGTTTTGGGTATTGATATTCATTAGGGATATTGGTCTGTAGGTTTCAATTCCTGTGGGAACCTTGGCCAAGTTTTTGGTATCAGTGATATATTCACTTCATAGAAGGAATTCTGGAGTTTAACATCTTTTTCAGTTTTGGAAGAGTTTGTATAGGATTGGTGTTAGTCATTCCCGGAATGATTGGTAGAATTCTGTGAAGTCACCTGTACCAGGGGAGCTTTTGGTGATAATCCCTTGATAACCTTGTCTATTGCTTCTATTGCTATGGGTCTGTTGAGCTTATTGACATCAACTGGGATAGGTTAGGGAGGGTTTGTTTTTCCAAGAATTTGTCCATGTCTTCCAAGTTGTTGACTTATTGGCGTACAGTCTTTTTAGTGCTGTGTAATTATCCTTTTGATTTCATGAAGGTCTGTTGTAATCCCTGTCTTCCAGCCCTCATCCTTGCTATTGAATTTTCCCCCTCCTTTCTTTGACTAGGTTTGTCATTAGCCTGTCAATACTGCTTATCCTTTCAGAGAACCAAGTTTCAGCAGCATTAATTTTTCAATAGTTTTCTGATTTTCCCTCTCATGAATCTCAGCCCTGATTTTTATTTTTTTTCTTCTATTATTAGCAGTCCTCTTAACTCTGCTATAGTTGCTGTAAATTTTGTGGTGCCATATCAATCATAAGTCTCTCTTCCTTTTTCAGGTGTGCATTTATACCTATGAAACTTCTTCTTTCCTGTGTCTCATATGTTCTGGCACGCTTGTTCTCATTCTAGTTGGTTTCTAGAAATTTCTTAATTTCATCTCTGATCTGGGCCAGGACACAAACTTTTTGCAATAGTGAATTATTCTTCCTCCAATACTTTGCTCTTGTTTTCTTATTCTTCCTTTTGTTGATTTCCACTCTTAAGGCATAGTGGTCAGAGAGAGAGGTCTGAAGGATATCAATGTGCTTAAATTTATGTACATTTGCCTTATGCCCCAGCAAGTCATCTATCTTTGAATATGTGCCATGTGGGCTTGAAAAGAATGTGATTTAAAAAAAAATTGGATGAAAATCCGTAAATATCGATCAGGCCACATTGTCAAATTGTCTAATTGTAGTGTTTAGATTTCTAGTCTCCCTGTTGAGTTTCTTTCCCTGTGATCTATCATTCTCAGAGAGTGGGACATTGAAGTCTCCTACTATAATTGTTGAGTCTCTGCTTCCTTTTTTCATCTTTTCAAGCATTTGCTTGACTTTTTCGGCATGCCTCTTATTTGGGGATTATATGATTAAAATTCTTAGTGGGCCTTTGTCTACCATTCCATGAGCATTATATAGGGTCCTTCCTTATCTCTTTTTATAGTTTGCACTTTGAGGTCAATTTTACTTGAGATTAGGACTGCAACTCCTGCTGTTTTTTAATTGCTCTTTGTTTGGTGTTTTTCTCTAGTTTTTGATTCTCAACCTATTTTTGTCTATAGCCTGGTGATATGTCTATGTAGGCAGCAGATCAGTGGGTTGTGTTTTCTAAGCCAATCTGCTAGCTGCTGCCTTTTAATGCCTGAGTTTAGTCCATTGATGTTCAGGGACTAAATATCATATGTGAACTCTGTGATACTATCTTATACCTTTTTTGTTGAGTGATTTCCTACCTCCCTTTTCTATCAGTATGTGGTGTATATGTGTGTCTATATGGTTCATTCTTGCCTTCTTTCCAACCTTGAGTCAATGTTTTCTTGGGCCGTTTTCTTTTTGTTGCCCTTTGTGTGGGGTTGTTCTTTTTGGTGACTTATTATTTGTCCTCAATGAGTGATGCTCTTCTGCCAATATTAGGTTGGCAAGGATCATTTGTAGCGCTGGGTTTCTTCTAATGTATTCTTTAAGTATTTCCTTGTATGGGAAGACTCTTATTCATCCATCTTGATATATAATTTAGCTGGGTAGAGTATTCATGGATTTGCATTATTTTCTTTCAATTTCTGGAATATGTCATTTCTATCTCTCCTCTTTTTTAAACTATGTGCTTAAAGGTCTGAAAATATTTTTATTTGGGAAACTTTATATGTGACTGCTTGTTTTCCCTAGCTGTTCTCATGATTTTCTCCTTTCAGCAAAGTGTGATAGTTTAACTCTCATGCATGTTCCTTGGTGACTTCTTGGCATTCAATACTGCTTGTGTTCTTTCCCTCTTCTGAATGGTTTTCTGGCTTCTATTCATTAAGCTGGGGAAGTTCTCCTTTAACAATTCTCTCACTATTGTTGCAGATGTTGTTTTGTCTGCCTCTGATTATCCAATTATTCTGATATTGTTCTTCTTCATAGCACCAGACAGAGCTCTTAGATTTTCATTAGCATCTCTGATGATCTTATTAGATTTTTGTTTGCATTTGCTTAAGCCTACTTGACTGTCCTCTAAATCACTGGGTCAGTTCTCTGCCACCTTGAGTCAGTTGGTGAAGTCTGTGAGTCTGTGACTGGTTTTTGTTATTTCATCCCTAAGCTCTTATATTTCCCTTTGGTGTATGGTCTTTATCTCCTCTATCATTTCATCATTTTTCTCCATTGTTTCCCTCATATACAGTATGACTCCAAACAGCATTCTGAAAATTCTTTTTGCCACAAATCAATGTCTGTTTCTTCTATATATGTTGTTAGGTACAGAATATCTTCTGCAATTGTCTTTTGTTTCTCCTCTTTTTTCTTTGAGGTGGTTGGGGCTGAATGTGCTATTTGTGTTGCACTCTTTTAGAGGAAGATAATGCCATTGTCCAGGGAGTTAAAGAGTACTGGCTCACTCTGGGAGACTTGTAGAAATACTTCTTTGAACTTCCTGAAATTTGTCTACTGCTTTATTCTCCTGTGATTTCACTCTTTCCCTATCTAACCAGTATTCTGTTATTTGGAGGGCAAGTTGGATGGTCATATCAGGGAATGCAGCTGGGTGGTTGTGGACCTGCAAGGGTAATGCTGTAGTGGGTGATTTCACAAGAAGCTGTGATGGTGTTTCCCATGGTAGCTTGGGGTGCTGCAGAGGGCTTACAGGGTGCCTGCTGCAACGGACATACCACAAAATGTTGGTGGGTTGCCCATTTCGGTGTAGGTCAGTCAATGGTGAACAGAATTGCTCTGCCCAGCTAGATCACGATGGAGGGTGGGAAGAGCTTCCTGCAGCAGCGTGGTGTATTGATGAATATTGGCAGCTGAGCTGCCTTAGGGGCACTACAGCCAGTGGAAGGAAGGTCCCTCAGTCATGTGGGACTACAGCAGATGGGTAGGAGCTCCCCTAGTCACCCAGGCAAGATTTCCCTTGAAGCAGTTGGGATTCCTAAGCCTTGGAATATGCTGCAGAGGGTGGAGCTCTCCAAGCTGTGAGAGGACAGGCTTAAGTAGCTTGGACTAAAGGGAGTGGTCTGGAGGTCATCAGTAGCACATGAGAGAAAAGGACTGAGAAAGAGAGAGAGAGAAAGTAAGCCCACTGAGATTGTGGGGGAACAGAAAGAGGAGAAGAAAATAAAAGTAACAATATAGCTGAGCCCCAACCCCTGACCATGGGACTAGAGGGCTTAACACCTGGTCCAAGTGGGTGGCAAGCTGTGGCTGTGCTTACATAAATAAACACCCTACAATGGCTCTAAATGGTCCCATCTCTGGTCACAGCTGTGGGGCTAAAGTCAAACCATAATCAGTCTCCACTGTAGTAAGCCAAAAGGACTCAGCTCCTTAAAACCTAGTGGATCTGTGCTTACTTACCTTTACATTGCTTCTACTGTAAACCAACGAGGTGTAATTTTCCTCTTAGTAATTCTTTTGTACTGATATCTGTGGAGTCCCTCTGGTGTGTGTTACTCAGTTTTTATCTTCCCAGAAATCCCTCTCAATAACACTCTTTACAGTAAATTAACAATGAGATTTTGAAAGGAAACCAAATCCAGATCAAACAACAACAACAACAATAACAATGACAACAACATAGGGTTTGGGGCTCCCACTAAATTCTAGCTCCAATTTAAGAACAATTAGCTCTTACAACATAGCCTGCTTAATCCTCACACGCAGGAAGGGGGCCACAAGAACTATGGGTGCTATAGCAAAGTGTGGTGAAGGAATTAGATAGGCCTGGCTATCAGATAAAACAACATCTGGGGCCTTAAAGGCTTGTCTCCAAACAAGCAGCCCTCTAAGTGAGCTGCAAATAAACTCCACATGGAAGAAGCGCCCCATCATGAGTCCCTGAAGGATGGTAAATTATATAATCTTACATCAATGAAGGGAATACTATCAGAGCCCCAATTGTAAGAATCTAGTTTGCAGAAGCTATGGATGACAGTGGAAGTCCAAGATGCCTTGATGAAATCTACATAAAAACAAACTCCTGGTGATTTCCCTCTGTGCATAATAGAGGGATGGGAGAAAAGTGGTTATGCGACAGATTGTATTGAAGAATTGACTGTAGAAGAGCAAAATGATAAATCCGACTTGAAATATTGTCAGAAGATCCCTCCTCTGATGCACATTAGGTCTGATTTGGTTTTCGACATTTTCTGTATTTTTGGTTTTGTTTGTTCATAATGGGGTTTGTCTCACATGTGTTATGTCACTGGGGTCACCCTTTGAATTTTTGTTATATATTTCTTTATTTTTCCATGAAACCCATTTTCAAATGAAATGCAGGGTTGATAAAAGTCCAGAGAAAGCAAATAGAAGAAGCTGGTGATGGGGCGGTGGCAAAGGGAAGGTGATGACAAGGAGCTCAAGAAGGGTACGAATGTGCTTACACTGACTCTGGAGCCAATTGGTCAATACGATGTGATGCGACTCAACTATGGAATTATATGATATCTGCATTAACTCTTAATAAAATGTTCTTGAAATAAATATGAAAACCTAAGAAATCACTATTTGCACTATGGCCTAGCGTCAGTGTAAGGGTTATATGAGTTCATACCTGTAAAGTGTTTAAAACAATAATTGACATGGAGAAAACACAGATTATGTATTCAAATTTACTATTATTTTAAAGCCTTGTCAGAAATGAGAGCCACTAGTGACTCGGGTTTTTTTTGGTTGAAATATACATTATCAAATTTTCTTAATTGTTAATATTCCTTTTTAGAACTCTCTAATAGGTCTTACTACACTGCCTGCTACAATTTGCATTTGAACACAACTAAATAACATACAGAAGTAAATTCAGAAAGGTTTTATTAAATTAAAGTCTTTTATTACCTAGAAGAACTAATTCAATATATTACTTAGCAAAACAATTTGTTTAAAACTAATAAACATAGAAGCAGTAGTATGAGTTTGTGGTTCTTAAGGTGAATTCATTTTCGTGAACTAGAATATATACTTAAAAACAGATTAGGTACAGCTATACAGTAAAATGAAACAGCATAGTGCCTCTGGCTCTCTGAATTCTAATAATCTTGGCTTCTGTGAAAAGATAATTGAATTTCTTATCTAAATATTAAATATTCCTCACCAACTAACTGAAAGTAAAAACTCTTTTCTGGTTAAAACTTTAAATTATCAGCTATAGTCAGGAGTTAATGAATCAAAGGACCACTATCAATCATATATTAAAATAACTTTAGGAGAATCTTGGTTACTTTTAAAAGTGTGTATATGAAAAACCTACATTTCAAAATCTAGAAATAATTGAGAAGCTGGATTCTAAATTAGAAATTATTGCCTTCCAAAATCTCACTGAAATTCTTCAAAACTTATTGACTGTCTTGAGATTATTTAGCTTTTGGTAATTCATACCATGAAAGACTGATTTTAAAATATTAGAGGCAGTCAACAAGATTTAAAATTTTGAGTATCCCATACATTTATATCTGCAGATATATGCACATTTCATTATTAAATTATTTTTACTATAAGGTCTTATGTTAGTTTATATTCTTTAATTTAGGAAAACACTGGAATGTTTAATTTGCCATTTCACTATAAACTAAAAAAATAAAATAGACATAAGCTTTCTCTTAAAAGTTATCACAAAATTGAATTTTAGATACAAACCCTTAGTATTCAAATGAAAAAGTGCTAATTAGTTCATCAAAAGTTCATAAACTTGGAGGGGAAAAAAGTTCATAAACTTATCATCCAAAATATACATCAGCTTCATAGACTAAATTAGCCACTCTCCACATCACAATTATCTCTGTTTCCAATCTTTACACTTAGAACATAATTCTTCATGCTTACCTCAGACTCTGGAATAAAGACTCTCATAAGATAACTGACCCTGGCGGGGGTGGGGGTGATGGTGGGGCAAAGGTACTGATGTACTGGACTTCCAACCATCTCCATTTCAAAGGAAAAACATGTTCATCTATTTTCACAGGGAAAATATGTTCATCTTTTAAAGATTTTTAAATTCCAGTGTATACTTCTCAAAGATATTTTAATATATTCATATATGTAACTCATTGTCAATGATTAATAAAATATAATATTAATAAAATTAATTAAATATAACTTTAAAAAGTTCATGGAATTAAAATAAAATGAAACTGTTCCTCACCTTCTGAAGACCCTCTTGTCTTTGGAACACATGAGTTGAGTAGTTAAAATATATATTTATTAGAATAAATAAATAAATGCAATATAAGTGGGTGGATATTGGGAAACAAAACTGTTCTTTTGGTTGAGCCTATTTTTCAACTCTTATGTCAATTCATCATGTTGAGGGTTGTCTTCTTTTTTGTTGCTGCTCTTCTGTACGAAGCACAGAGCCCTTTTTTCTAGGGACTGGTATTTCCTGACAACATATTCAAGCATGTGAGGTGACCTCTTGCTATCCTGATTTCTAAGGAACGTTATGGTTGTGCTTCTTCCAAGAGAGTCTTGCTTGTTTTTTTTGGCAGGCCAGTGTCCATTCTTTGCTAACACCACAATTCAAATGAATCAACTTTCCTTCAACTCACTGTTCCTATATGTGCATACAAGATCACTCAAAACACCATGTTTGGATCAGGCACAAAGTAATATCCTTCCTTTTCAACTCTTTAAAAAAAGTTTGTGCAATATATTTATCCAATGAAATGCACCGTTTGATTTCTTGATTGCTGTTCCCATAAGTGTTCTTTATGGGTACAAGCAACACAAAATCTTTGACAGCTTCAACCTCTTTTCACTTGATCAAATTGCATTTATTGGTCCAGATGGAAGAGGTATTTTTTTTTACATCGTGTTGGAATCTATACTGAAGACTGCAATCATGAATCTTCATTAACAAGTACTTCAAACCGTCCTCCCTTTTAACAGAACTATAGTTAGATTAGCATTTAATGGCCTATCATTTTGCCCAATTTTAAATTTATTCTAATTTTCATTGTTTTCTACTTTATTTTCCATTAAGGTTTTTCTTTGTTCAGTTTAGGGTTTGTTTGTATTTTTGTTGTTTTATTTTGTTTTCTTTATAGGAAATCTAGGATAGATAAATATAAAGAATTGGGAACTGGATTAATAATTTCATATGTGGAGATTTTGGGAAGTGAGCACTAATCTTTGAATAGAAGAATGACAGAAATGTTCTAAAATTGATTGTGGTGATGATTGCACAACTCTTTTTAATATGTTACAATTCTAATAAGAGAAGATGAAAAAGTATACTTTGACTTCCAGAAGAACTAACAGATAAAATTGGAAAGAATTCTGATCATAATGCTCCTTAGTAGTGAATATGGGGAGACTTTGTTGCATGTACTTTTGTCCTCGCTTCAGGAGAGCCCCTTACCAAACCAAATGAAAAGAAAAGAAAGTTTACTGCCATTAAGTCAATTAGGACTCATAGCTACCATAGACAGGGTTTTTAATGTTTTGAATATTAATTTGTCTAGCAGTTAGACTCACCTTTCTCTGATGGAGCAGCTGATGCACTGGAATCTCTGAGTTTGAGATTAACAGTCTATTTAGCCTAGACCAGTTAGCAAAGAGAAAATCCTCAAGGAGAACTCAAACAATGAGTTTAAACATAGGACCAACTGTGAGTATTCTGTCAGTATTCTGCCAGTGTTTTCTTCTGCTGTATTACCTAGGGACACTATGTGTAGGAACCGACTTTGAGACACCTGGCATCAGATTGTTTTAGATCTCTGAGCAGATCACAATCTCTTTTAAAGTTAGACTCTTTCTGCCTTTATAAAGCTTCATCTTTATTCTAAAACTCTAGCAGAAAGTGTCTACTCTATGTTTAACACCTGTCTCTATATATTTAGATAGAAGATAAATAGATAGAGAGTTACAGATATATAGGTGAATGTAGATAGAGATACCGATTATGATATATTCCAATATTGATGTAGATATAGATTTGAATATGGACATGTACTAAATAGAAATAGATGTGATGTGTTTTTTTTCTTTTACAAAATTAGAAATATTTTTGAAGATAATTATAAGTGCATTGTCAGTAGATCTCCTGTGACATAAAAGAATATTTAGATGCTAAAAAAATGAATAAAGATGAATGCACTTTTTAATTATGTTCATGTATATAAAATGGAATGAATAAACAAATCAATAGTTTAAGGCTGAGCCCCAGTGGCGTAGTGGTTGTGCGCGGGACTGTGGCCCACTGGGTTGGAGGTTCAAATCCAGCAGCAAGGCTGGGCCTCCTACTCCCACCACCAGAGGGCAGTGATGCCCAAAAACCAAAAAAAATTAATAGTTTATATAAAAATGAACATATCATATGACCACAGAAATTCAAACATTCGCATTTATTCTTCAGAATTTATTATTTTTGATTATTCAACTCATTTTATCTTATAGATGAAAAGCTACTGAATTGAAATCAAATATGTTTGAGATTCTATTAACAAATTTAGGTTCTTTATTATTTTTTTGTTGTTGTTGTTTTTGGGTTTTTTTGTGGGCATCACTGCCTCTGGTAGTCGTGGGCACTACCCAGCCGCTGCTGGATTTGAACCACCAAGCCTGCAGGCCGCAGTTCCGCACTCTACCACTTAAGCCACCGGGGCTCAGCCCGGTTCTTTATTTTTTTAAATGGTGGTTGTAAATTGAAAATGCAAACAACCCATTTTTAAGTCAAGTATATATAGAAATTCCAAATTTATAGCTATCTAAATGTATTCTGACACATAGTGACCCTATTATATACGATTCCAGAGACTGCACATATTATGTGGACAAACAGCTTTATATTTACTCAATAGTCTGATCCACTGAATTTACAGTTAGCAGTCCTACTTTAAATTCGCAGTACTACCAGGATGACCGTAGATATTAGAAGATTCTCTCTACATTTAACAAAAATATATAGCAAACAAAATGCCCTATATTCATCAAATTATCTCATTATCTTAAATATATAGTTCTGTTTAATTGTCCATTTCTCTCTTTAGTCTATCCCACCGTCTTGAATTGGGGTATCATCATCATCAACAGATTGTGAGAAGAGATAAGTGGCTTACCACCTGAGGTCGTGAAGAGTAGCTGTGCCATCTCTGTGGCCTTGATTTCAATCCTCAATTTTGGATGCATTCTCCAAGATAACAGAGGTGGTGGGAAAGAGCGTCCTGGGTCGGAGCCCTGTGTCCTTGAAACACTACAGTCACACACTGGGAGAGAGCTGTGCAGGACAGCATCCTGCCATAAATAGTAACATTGACAAGGAGTCAACATTTGTTGTTTTAAAGACTTTCATTTTTTGTCAGCATAGCTTAGACTGTCATAAAATGTAAGTATCATGAAAATTAAATTAAACAACATTTGCAATATATTAAAACAACTACATCTTTCAGCATAAATTTCATTGTGTTTCAGTCACATTTGAAAATTAGTATCTTAATGTTATAGTGTGTTCCAAGTTGTTTGCTTTCTAAGCTATGCAATTACATGTTATCTTTTTAATTGAAAATAAAAACAGAACAAAATTGTTACAAAGTAATAATTACTGAAAAGTCTCTATGAGGACACTACTTTATAAGCAGAAATAATTTCGTGTTGTGATATTACTCTCATCACCTTTCTTTCACTGTCTTTTCAGTATCATCATAAATACTGACAGAATTTCCTAAGCACCTCCATTGTCAACTGTAATTTCCTCCTATCACATATGCTTATCCTCTCCACCATAATTTAATTTTAACAAATTCCCTGAAAATTATATTCTCCAGCAGGGATAATAGCTAAACTAAATCTGAATCAAATATTTCAAAATATAAAGTTAAGTAAAAAATAGCATAGACATGAGATTGTCGTAAATCAGAATCAACTAGGGAGTCCACATAATGTTTAAGGTTACCTGCTAGTCTTTAATTGTATGGAAATATATTGGTTATTGTATACATAATTTTAATTTTTCCAATAATGCTACTTTAAAAATAAATTATATATGTCTGAAATTTTTAAGTGTAGAAAATAAACAGTACTTCAGTTTCAGTTGTAGTATTTTTCTTATGAGGCTTGATTTCATTAAATTTAAGTTAATTAATATGGTAATTATATAATATTAATTTTAAAAGGTATTTTATCAGAAGAAATTCATTTTCAAATGCAATTTTATTAATACCGTATCCAAGCAAGTGTCCATCTATTTTAATGAAACATAATTTTGAATATATTCAAGTTTATGATGCTAGTGCTTTTAGGTGTCATAAGAACCCATTACACAACAGAACAAAACACTGTCCTGTCCTACACCAGCCTAACAAATATTCCTATGTTCGGACCCATCACTGCAGTCCTGGTGTCAGTCCCTCCCATTGAGGGCCTTCCTCTTTTTATGCTGCCCCTCCTGCCCCGCTCCCATCTTTACTCCCACCCCCCCGCATTATCAGTCATGATGTGTCTCTCCAGGGAGTGGTCTCTCAAGTACATTCTTGCCTATAGGAAGCACTGTGGCCATACTTCTTTCAAGACAGATTGTAGTCTTTTCGAATGGTACTTTCCATGGTACCTTCAATATTCCTCTTCAATTCTACAACAGAAATGAATTGTTGCTTTTTTTCTTCTTTATTTAATGTCCAGATTTTGCATGCATATGAGACAATTGAAAATATCAATGTGCTGGGGTCAGGCACACCTTACTCTCAAAGTCACCTCCATGTTTTTAACACTAAAGAGGTTTTGTGCAGCGGATTTGCCCACTTCGACCTGTCACTTGATCTCTTGACTGCTGCCTTCATGAGTATGGATAGTGTATCCAAGCAAGACAAACTCTTTGATAACTTCATCATTTTCTCCATTTCTTATGATGTTACCCACGGCTCTCATTGGGATGATTTTGGTCTTCTTTGCATTAAGCTGTAATCAATAAAGAAGGCTGCAAGCCTTGGGAAGTAAAATAGTCCAATAGTGTCCACAGCTTTGAGCGATATTAATTCATTTTCAGTCTTTTTACTTCTCTGGAACAGGATAGCCGTTGATTAAGGATAAACAAATAAGCTAAATTAGACTTTACCTCCAAAGTAGTTTGTGAATTCTAATCGACTCGTGACCAGTCTAGATTACTATCCCCACCTTGGGGTTAAAATTCAAGGAGATGAACACTTTATGGGGGTTCTTCCCAGCAATAGTAACCAAATCTATCCATAATGATTTTTAAAATTGAATTTTTGAATTCAAGTCAAAAATAATGGAGATCAGAAAACATCTGACTAGTTCTGATTATCTGTCTCTGTGAACTACATGAAAATTACCATGATATTGATACACATATGCACACATATCTGTTCTTCTGTACACATAAAAGCATAAGTGAATACCAGCCCATTCCTACTTAAGATCATGCAGGTGTCAGAACTAGCATGAAAAGTGATTATTCTCTTCATCCTTTATTTTTCATTTAAAAATTTTGCACTTCTGTTTAATTTATATACAATGAATTTATTCTTTTTAGATAGTGTTGTATGATATTCTTTTACAAGTGAGTAGTATCATTAAGTCAGAATCAAAATAAAGAAGCATTCCTTCCATACGCTGCAGAAAATTTTGCAACCTTTCCTTTTTTAGTCAACACCTCACCTCCTCCAGATTCTAGCAACCACCTATGTTTTCACTCTCAGTGGTTCGACAACTAATATCCAATAATCCCCCATGACTGGACAACACAAGCAGTTGTCCTCTCAAGCCAAGTAGTTGCAAGCCTACATTGTAGGATAAGATTCGGGTGGAATGAATGTGCTATGTTTACTCAGGTCACAGTCCTGATGCAATTCATAGCCTTGAGATGTGCCCTGCTTCCAATATAAATGCATCTGCCTCATGGCGCTCCATTCTGTCCTTCAGATTTAAAACAATGTCCTGCTATATTGCCTAATGATCCTGGGAGGAATACTCAGTGACCTGGCATCTGATCTTCCTACCTGAAATTCATCATCTCTACACCCAGCACCATATATGTATGTGTGTATGTATGCATGTATGTAAACCCAACTCACTGCCATCAAGTCAGTGCTGGCTCACAGCGGTCCCCCAGTGTGCTTCTGAGACTTCAAGTGTTCATGGGAGCAGAAAGCCCAGTCTTTCCCCCAGAGCTGCTGGTATTTTCTAACAGCCAAGCATGTGGACAGCAACCCAAGGCATAATCTCTATCCACCAGAGAGAGATGCATGTGTGTACACACATGCATGTATGTATAAGTATACATATGAAAGGTAGTTATTATAAATTACTCTACAGATCAATTAAATTTGAGGAAAGTATATAGTCTATAACATGGTAAGGACACAATATATATTAATTAGTTATCATTATTATTGTTACCTTTTTCCATATGAATAAAAAAGGTAACATTAAGCAGACCATAACAAATCATAAAAAAAGTTCATAACACAAGGTCTAAATAGTAGTGGCAATAATTTTGTCCACATCTATTTGGGATTTTAGCTACTATCCATTTAATTTTGAAATATATATATATTTGAAATATATATAATTGTGAAATATATATATTTACATTAATAATTAAAAATGAAGACTTCTTGGAGGAATGGGGAGTGGAGAACTGCTTTCAATACAATAAAACTAAACACACTGCCACTTAGTCTATTTTAACTCACACCAATCACACTGCACCATTATTATTGTCTGCTTGTACGCAAGTTGATTAATACATCTTAGAAAAATATATGTAAATATTAGAAGCCAGAATTCCTGAGGAGGAATACTTAGTTTAGTAAGAAGGTTGAAAAGTTCTTTGATATTTTGTGGTAGATAATAGCTATACTTAAGTGGTCAAGGGCTGATCCCTGGTGGTGTAGTGGTTGTGAGTGGGACTGCAGCCCACATGGTTGGCAGTTCCTATCAAGCAGCAGCTCTCCAGGAGCAAGGCTGGGCCTCCTACTCCCTCCAGGGGACAGTGATGCCCACGCAAAAAAATTAAGTGGTCCATAATGATCACAAAATGAAAATAAATGAGTCATTCATCCTAATCCATTATAATTCAGGAAAAATAAGTCATGTTCTTGGTAGTTTGCTAGCATTTTGATTACATTTCACATGTTTGTGGAAGAAACATGCACTTCATGCATAGAGAATGAAAAAATTAAAGAAATCTTGGGTTCTATAAAACTTAATGTTGTTATCCCTTCCCGCCCCCTCCTCAATGCACATGGCTAGTGCCTCTGCAATTAGCATGGATAGTTGATTTTATAGAACTGCACTATTGACAGAATGTATTCTTTAGTAAGGAAATTCTTTCAATAGAATGAGAAAACAGAAAATAATGATGACATTAAGGGAAAATAAGATTTTCAGAGCATGCTTTGATTGCAAATAGGTCACCTACAAGTGGCTTTGTTACTAAATCTCTTTTACTTCAAGATGACAAAAATACACTAGACAAATATCTTGCTAAAAATTTGGATTATGTTATATAGATCAACTGAAGGACTAAAAAGTGAGATGTTACCCCCTTTTATATACACTAACTTTAGCTTTATTTTCATTTTAGAAAGAAAAAGGAGAGTAGTTAAGGCAACATCCTAGAGACAGACAGTTTCACAGACCTATCCCCCGTGGCCCTCTAATCCCACTCCTGTCTCTATCATTCAGGAAGAAACAAGACTACCTGCTTCATTCCAGCAAGCTTACAGCTCCCCTAGCTAAGCTGATAGGTTGTAAAGTCAGTATTAAGTACATTAGACAAAGAATACAGCTGTATATCTTGTTTCTGAGAATCTTTGTAATTAAACTTGAATGTGTGATGTCCTTGAAGATTTTTCCTCTTTTAAATCTCTTTGAGTTTAGTGTGTTTAGATGAAGCTAAGTACTTAAAGAATGTGTCTACTATTAGATTGCAAATTCCTTTAAGACAGAGATTGTTTACATTTTTATATTTTCTGCATGGAAAACAGTTCCACCTACAAGACCAATATTCAAACAATATGTATGGATATGAAATTAAGGAAAAGGTGGATTTCCTACCAAAAACTAATGGCTACAGGAGTACCAAAGCCGCACTTTATACTTGATTTTGTTTAAGAACATTTTTAAGTTACATTGAAACTGTTACTTTCGTGTCATTATATATGATACATAAAATATGTAATAGCTGACTTGCAATATCATTTCTGGAACTACTTTGTGATGTTTCACTCTCTGCCATTGATGCCACTACTCATAATAATATGATTTATTAAAACCACTATTTTTAATAAGATAAAAATGCTGAATTTCTTTCTAAATATAAATGCCATGCATGCTAACATTAAGATCTGTAAAATAACCTTCTTAAATGTAACAGTGAGCACTTCACTTAGGGTTATGATACCATCTTTGGGAGATCTGCTCATTGATTCATTGTTCTTTATTAGTTGATGTTCTTCAATGCCATCCATAAAGTTATCTGTCATTAATTCCTCTAAAGTGGACAGCCTGGGTTTTCTTCATAGTCTGCTCTTAGTGTGGAAGCTCTGCTAATACCTTTTCCGTTTGAACGACCCTGATGGTATTTGAAATATCAATGACATAACAACACCGCAACAAAGCAGCACACAAGCCACCATAATATGACAAACAGAGACAATCTGTCATAAGAGAAATATAGTTACAATGCTTCTTAGAGACATGTGTGGCAAGAATTTAGTCTCATGTTGTCAGGAGAGACTATCCCAGGAGAAAGAGGGACAGAGACAAAGAGGAAGACAGTGACAAGAGGGATTGGCACACGAGGATGCAAGGCCAGGCTCAAACATCAGAGCAGTTGTGCCGATGACACAGGACCAGGCAGGGATTCTTTTTATGGTCCACAGTGAGTCAGAAACAACTCAAATACACCCAGGGACAACAAGATGTGGTTCGAGTTCATCTTTACTTTTTTATGAATTCTAAATTCACCATCACAGATAGCTTTTAGGAATATTCAGGGTTTTAGAAATTAAACTTGAGGGCTGAGTCAGAAACAACTCAAATACACCCAGGGACAACAAGATGTGGTTCGAGTTCATCTTTACTTTTTTATGAATTCTAAATTCACCATCACAGATAGCTTTTAGGAATATTCAGGGTTTTAGAAATTAAACTTGAGGGCTGAGCCCCGGTGGCGTAGTGGTTGTTTGCAGGACTGCAGCCCACAGGGTTGGCGGTTCAAATCCAGCAGCAGCTCTTCAGGAGCAAGGTTGGGCTTCCTACTTCCACCAGGGCAATTATGCACCCCCCCAAAAAAAAAACTTAGAAGCTTCACCCACTGTCTATATTTCTAGTATAATGACAAAGGTAATAAAAGCATCTACGAGTTCTTTCTAGTTTTTTCATCTTCTATCACTCCGATCAGCTCTTCATGCCTGTGATGGTTCAAAGAGAGTGAAACAAGAAGAAACACTTCTTCTTTTCTTCTTCTTCTTCTTCTTCTTCTTCTTCTTCTTCTTCTTCTTCTTCTTCTTCTTCTTCTTATTGTTTAGTTGTTTGGATGACAGCTATGATCCCTAGAATAAGAAAATATATAGACCCAAATAGAAAGAATATTCTTATTTTCTCACTCTACTTATAGCCAACTCTTTATTTCATTATTTCAGAATCCATTCATTCAATAATATTTGATTACTAATGTCTATACCTTAGGAATTTCCGGTGGCATACATTCAGAACTGGGCTACTAACCTCAGGGTTACTAGATGAAACCCGCTAGCTCCTCTGCAGGAGAAAGCCAAGCTTTCTAGCCCGATAAAGAGTTCAGTGAGAGATACCACAGCTACAGTTCCACCTTGTCTGCTAGTGTTGCCGTGAGTTGGAATCAATTTGATGGTGGTGAGATTATCTTAAATAAACTAGTAGACATTCATCCCAGGAGAGTTGAAGATTTTTTTTGATAGTTGAAAATTTTAAAAATCATTTTCTTTTTTACTACATTTTTTCTTAATATTATCTTTTTCTAGATTAAAATTTTGGCAGACAACTTAGGAATGTGTATGATGCCATTATTTATATTCATTTTCAAAAAATACATTACTTGTATCTATCTTCTAAAGTTCAAACAGAGTCTAGGTCTTGATACCTCAGTAAGTCTACTTAAGAAAGAGTACTACTTAATTATTTCAGCTGCATACTTTTGCAAACTTTGCTAGCTGAAAGCTTTCGGGTGACTACTTTTTTTAAAGAGGTTGAGAGCATTCCTTCTGGCTATCTGCTAAAAAACGATCACACTTTCATGGTCAGCTTTTTTATTTGAGTAAGTTTGGTATTGTTTTTTAATATATGCTATAAACTATATTCTATTTATTCTAGAATCTGGTTCTCTCCTTTATTTAGAATTCACTTTGGAGACCAAAGACTAAAATTAAGATGAGGAATCAAATACTTTCATTCAAAGTTGCTTTTAGTCTCTAAATATATTATTTTTAAAATAGCTAATGTAAAGAAATATTATAGCTAAAAATTAGCTAAATAGCTGATATAATACAACAGACCAAAACCTGTTTATAATTTTCAAGTCCAACCATAGGTAATTAAAAAAGCCTTCCTGGAAGGACTCAAGGAAAATCTGCTCTCTCTACACTAGACCTAGTACACAGCTAATGGACTGCAGTATCTGGAGAAAGTTGCAGTCAAGAATTCAGTTTCCTTGCCTGAACATACCAGTAAGCATATTTCAATTTCTAGCTGAGACATCTTGATTTGAAGGCTTCTCTTATTTGGGCCCTTGACTGAGACCTCTCTTAGATTCTTCAGTCAATATTACCTTCCTGTGGAGCCTTGAAGACATTTTTCTTTGCCTCTGGTATTCAGTACTTTTCTACATCAAGTTTTTCCTCCTCAACCTAATTTCTGACTCAATCATAGGTCGGCAAAATGGCAAATAACTTTTGTGTTGGCCTGTGTTGGCTATGAGTCAGTCTTCCTGTTCAGAGTTGATATAGTGGACACTCACCAGGTTCTGTTTCATAGGAAAATAATGAAACTCTAAGGTGGCTAGCACCTGAATTCTGGCCTCTTATCCTATCACAGTGTGTCAGAGAGGGTTTTCTAGAGAAATAAAACCAGGACACGAGTAATTCTCTTTATATATTTATATATAGAGAAAAGTATATAAGATAAGAAACAGTTAAGTAATCTATAAAGCAGTACAGATGGCTCAGTGCAACTCACTTGCGTGAGGCAGCTAGAAGACTGGCAGTCCTTCAAGTCTTGAGGGCCGCTGAGTAGTCCTCTGTAGAGCAATTCAGGCTATCTGGTCACAGGCAGCAAACAGCAGAGCAGGTCGCCAACAGTCAGCCAGTTGACAGAGTCCAACAGTCCCCAGCTCAAGCGATGTATATCCCAGGAGCGTGGCGAAGTAGGGCTTGAAGGAACCTCAACTCACAGCTTCACAGACCATGATTAGGTGTCTCACGGGTAGTGTTGCTTGGAGGTCGAGGCACAGGACGAACAAGGCAACTCTCTGGTCCAAAGATCTGAAAACAAGAGAGAGAGAGGGTGGGACTCACTGAGCCCTTCCTATCTCTGCCCTTTAATTCATCCCTGTATTGACTGGTCGTGCTGTCACAACGGACCCACCAATCTTCTGTGGCCATGTTGGCATAGCAAATCTGCCCATCACACACAGACAGTGATTAAAGACTTGACTATTACTTTCATTTTGTCTCTGCTCTTAATGGACTACTCCAACACCTGGCAGCTCAGTTTTATGCAGCTTAGCTCCGATCTTGACACATATGGCTGTGAGTCCAAATTTAAGAATGTCATTAGTGCCACAGCTGGCCTACTCTGACTTCACAAAGGAGAAGAATGACACTCAACAACAGTCCGTGTCGGATTAGTAAGAGGTGATAGTCAGACATGCCTCCAACTTTCTTATCAATTCTGACACCAACCATACATTTTATAGAACTATCCACTCTGCTGAGATTTATACTCCATTTCAATAGCCAGGTGGAACTCACAGATGATACTCATAAGAAAATGATTTCTTAGAGAAATTGACAGTGTATGATTTGAAATCAGAAACTCTCAAGATACAGTTCTTCCATCAGGACTGCCTCAGTTTCACCCACAGGCATGCTTCTCTCTGCTCCTCAGCCTTGCAGCCTTGAGGCCTCTTGACCCCTATCTTGTGCAGGCAATGTTACAAAACTGATTTAGCACTGCTGATTAATTCTCCAAGGGCATTCCACTTTATCATAAGTTCCATCCCAAAGTTCTCAGCTCTAACGCCATCAGTCTGCAAACCTGGCTTCCTCAATTAAAGGCTTAGAAGCAATCCCCTATAAATGACCCTCCCACTTAAAGGCCTTCAGCTTTAATAACTCCATGGACTGGGAAAGTCACTTCTCTATGTTAGACTCTGGCTCTGTTTGGCAACTGATGCCTTTCTGTCACAAAACTGATGTCACAACTAGATCAAGGGAGCTCAGAACCCAAGGATACAGTTGTCCAAAGCATATACATGATAAACGCCTGAGAGCCATATCCAACCTGTCTGACTTTCCCATTGCCAGGACGCTGGGGCCCAGCATGCCTCCGCTCTTTATCTTTTCTTTATTGTGATACCAATCATTCTTCCCCCAGCACTCAACTTTATGCTGAGCTCAATAATTCTTTGTAACGACAGGTAAAACTCACAATTAAAGGTGCTTGTTAGGGAAGTTAGACTTGCAGATGGCATAGTAGGTATGTGTTGGACTGTTGGCTGAAAGGTCAGCAGTCCAAAGCCACTAGCAGCTCTACAGAACAAAGATAAAGTTTTCTACTTCTTTAGAGAGTTACAGTTTCCTTTTAAAAAAAAGTTACAGTATCAGAACACACAGGGGCAATTAGGCCCTGTCTTAGAGGGCCTCTATGAGTTGGAATCAACTTGATGAGGCAACCACAAGTCAGTGTCAGTAAATAGTAAAGATACAGTCATTGGTCCGCAACAACACCTCTCCTCAGTCAGCAGTTTAGTCTCTACCCAAGCCTTGGCTTCTGGGTTCATGGACCAAAAAGTCAGACCAGTGCTCAGTGGTGCTCCTCTGTTCTGTATCCTGGTTTTCTTTTAGGGACTTCTGGTCTTGGACTGGATCCTTTGCTCTGTCTCAGAGTCTCTGACCCACAATCTTTGGTACCTGTGGTCTCGAAGTGCTCTTCCAGGAGTCCTCACTTTTCTCACTGTGTCTGACATGGCTCTTGCACACAGAGGAATGGATTCTATGAAGTTGTGGTTTCTTTTAACTGATCGTATCTCCAAGGAAACGAAGGCCATTATTTGGCTCACATCCTAAGCTGAATTCAGAACTCAATCCCACTTTGCCCTTCCCATTAGTCTAGCATAAAAATCCCTGCAAAGTAGGATTTTAGCCACATGCCTACTGCTGTTGTTAGGTGCAGCCAAGTCTGTCCCCATTATTAGTGACTCTGTGCAGAACAGAATGGAACACCACCCAGTCCGATACCATCCTCACAATTATTCTTATGTTTGAGCTTGTTGTTGCTGACACTGTGTCAACCATCCTGTGGAGGAGGACCTTCCTCTTTTTCATTGCCCCTCTAATTTTCCAAGCAAGAGGTCTTTCACCAGTTATTGATATCTCATGATAACACATCCAAAGTATTTGTGTTAGGCGAGATTGTCTAGCGAAATACAGCTACATTCATGTATGTGTAAGTGTCAAAATACCAGCCCCCAACAGTCAATCAGGAGCAACTTTGTGACTATGGAATATAATACTGACAGAAACACAGTAGGGGTTCCTTTTTCTCTATGTCAGGACCAAGAGAGAGAATTTTTTTCCAGCAAGTATACATAATTACGTGGTTCACAGATATTTCAAAAGGCAGACACATAATACAACAAATATATTACATATTCAAAGACTACTATCATAAGCAAATAATATGATAAACAGAGCTAGTTGATCTCCAACATCCCTGAGTCCTCCCAAAGGGAACAATCTATGATCAGTATAAGCAAGAGACATCAGAAAAGGGCATGCTACATTTTATGGTGGGTTGGGCTATAGAACCTGATTGCTTTTCTCTACAGAGAACCTTTAGGCATAGTGAATGGCCACACTCAGGAGTGATACATCTTTTATGGGAACTTTTTTATGATAGTCATTGAACTGTGTTCAGTCATGAAAATATGTTTTAAGGTTTATTTATATCTAATAACCATGAGAATCTTCCTCCTACAAGTCAACTTCCCAGACTCATAATTACAAGCATAGAGAATTTAGCTGCATCCCCATCCAGTCTTTCAGTTTACCACATATAAGAGCTTTATATCAATCATATATGATGAAGGCATCCTTGCTAAGTCCAACTCAATTTTCTAAGACTCACAGTAGTCCATAAATTCCTCTTCAGACTCATGTAGCACTAGGCTGGTGATGCAGAAAGGCGAACAGGAAGCAGATCACAGGCTGGTGGGAACATGGTACACCAATATCTTAAAGGTTGGGATAGATGGTGTGGCAGTCATGTGCTTCTGTTAATTTTGTGATTGAAATGTAGGGGTGGAGTCTAGCCTGTTAATCTGGAGATAGCCATTGAGTAGCCAATGAGGCCTCTATGTGGCCATGGCTTTCACCTGAGAATTCTGGGAAATCCTGCAATATTTCCCTCATGAAGATGAGAAGCTATCCTCCCCAGTTGTTAGGAGTTAGAGAGTCGATTAATCACGGACAAGACAAGCTGGCAACGTTCGAGAAGCTGGAAGAGCTGGCGGAGAGACCACACAGCTTTGGCCTGATGGAGCCAGACCTCTGAAGCTGGGGCGGCCAGATGGAGATCTCTGACAGCGAAGAGTTGCTTCTGTTGTTGATGGACCCTGAGCCCTGGAGGCGAGGTTCCCTGAGAGCACCGGGATTCTGCGCCCACTGACCTATGACTTTGTGAGGTGGAAGTAGACTTTATAGACTGATTTCGGGCCTATGGGTTAATATCGGACTTATGACTTTGGACTGGACTGGGCTGGGATGCTTTCTCTGTGTTCCATTCCTTTTGTATATAAACCCTTTCCTTATATTGATATGCGTGTCCTTGAATTTGTTCCTCTAGTCTACCCAGACTAACACAGATGTCCTACACAAGCCCATGGAGGCAGAAAGAGTTCTACAGGTAGAAAGACACTCTGTTCATTTACCTCTTATACAAAAGGTTTATGAGATCAAGGAGTTGTCATCAGGTGCAACTTGATTGACAGGTTTGACTTCACTCTTAGCCAGAAGTGACTAGTTGACATACTCTTCAATTATCATAGCACCTGTGACAACGTTTTTTTATCCTTGCTCATAAAGAGAATTCTGGTTGTCCGTCTTCCTAGACAGATTTATTTTTTTCTTTTGGTAGTCTTTGGTGCTGTCAATATTTGTCACCATAGGGTAGTTCAAAGGCATTTTCTTAAAGCATCCTTGTTCAATGTCTGTCTTTTATAGTCACCAGCATAGAGTTCAGAATTTGTAGTACACCACACAAGGAATGTTGGCTAAAAGAAACATATTAATGCACTTCATTCCTACCTCTTCTTTCTTGATGGTAGTGAGCTTCCCTTTTTTGTTTTTTGAAATGGCTTACTTTAAAGCTAGCAATCTATCAGACTGACTAACCACCTCATTAGATTTCCATATACCTTATTTTCATGATTCTAGCCAATCAGTGGTGGGTAGATATGGCTAAAAGTGTGCCATATCAGGTAAATCACTGCATTATATTAACTCATGGAAACTCCCAGGTGACAGACTAGAACAGTTCCATAATGTAATCTTAATAAAGCAAGTCACCATATTTTTCTTCCACAAAGTTTGTGCCTGAATTGAAACACTAATGTTTTGGTTAGAAATAAGTGCTTAACCATTGTGCCACCAGGATGTATACATTCTGATATTTGAGGAAGGGGTAGGCTCATAAATACTGAAAGGTATAGATTTTGTGTTTTTTTCTTCAGCCCTCCTGGCAGACTGATGTACACACTGGGTTTCAAATTGCAAGGCCAAAAATTTGAACTGAGCATCTAATCTGGCATAAACGTTGAAGCTACCAAAGGTTTTATCTTTCCCGGATCCAGTCAATACTCATGAAAGCAGCAGTCAAAAGATTAAGTACATTACATTGGGTAAACACGCTGCAAAACCAAACTCACTGCCAACAAGTTGATTCTGAGACACCACAACCCTGAAGGCAATATGGTGACTCTTTACAGAAGCAGGAAGCCTCATCTTTGTCCCACACAGGAGTTTTGAACTGCCCACTTTGTGGTTGGTAGTCCAATGCATACCCACTAGGGTTCCTAATATGCTGGAATAATGATAAGCTCTTGGAGGACATGTGCCAGGTTGCCAATCCTAGGTCTACTATTTTATCAAGTGTGTTAGTCTGGGCAGACTAGAGGAACAAATTTCATAGACACGCATATAGATTTAAGGAAAAAGTTTATATACAAGAGGGACAGGACATTGTTCCCAGTCCAATTCAAAGTCATAAGTCTGATAATAACCCATATGCCCGAAATCAGTCTATAAAGTCTCCTTCCACCTCACGAAGTCACAGGTCAGTGGGTGCAGAATCCCAGTGCTCGCAGGGGTCTCCACATGGCTCCTCGCTTCCAGGGCTCAGGGTCCATCGACAACAGAAACAACTCATTGCTGGCAGAGGTCTCCATGTGGCCGCCCCAGCTTCAGAGGTCTGGCTTTATCAGGGCAAAACCGAGTGGTCTCTCCGCCGGCTCCTCCAGCTTCTCAGACGCTGCCGTCCTGTTCTGTCATTCATCATCTCTCACTGACTTCCAACAACTGGGGAAGATAGCTTCTCAGCCTCATGAGGGAAATATCGCGAGATTTACCAGAATTCTCAGGAGAAAGCCATGGCCACAGAGAGGCCTCATGGGCTACTCAATGGCTATCTCCAGATTAACAGGTCAGACTCCACCCCTACATTTCAATCATAAAATTAACATAAGCACAGGACTGCCACATCAAGCAATTGTAAGTGTTCAATTATTTAAGAGTACTGATAACTTGATAGCCAATGGCTGTCAGACCTCCTCAGACTCTCCAAGCCCTTACAGAATAAGTGAAGCCCTGGGGCTATACATCTTTACAGAAACAGGCTTTAGTGTCTTTTTTCCTGTGGAGTTTGAACCTCTGAAATTTTGGATAGTAGCTGAGTACTTTTAACTATTGCACCACCTGGACTCCTAGACAGCAGATTAAAATAAGCAAACACACTGCCATATAACCAATTCTGACTTGTATCCCCCGATAGGGCAGAGTAGAGCTGCTCCAGAGGCTACTACAGAGTAGAAAAAGGCTGAGTGTGCCATGTTCTCTATGGGACTGGACTCCTTCCTAATCCTCATGGAGTAACTCATGGGTTCAAATGGCAGACTGTCAGTTAATGGCCCAGCCTGATGCTTAGCTGATTGGACAAGAAAGACCCACTGAAAACTCAATCCCTCAACCACACTTATTGTATATAATACAATTGATTCTGACTCACAAAGATACTTCATGGGGTTTACAAGCCCACAAATCTTCACAGGAGCAGACAGCTTCCTGTGAAGCTGGGTGTCATTTTGAATGACCAAAATTGCTGCTAGCAGCTCAACAGCTAACTCAAGGAACCAGCAGGACCCCTTTCTGTTGACGTATACTTTGTGGGAAACATTCATTCAGTTCAAAATAATGAAGATAAGACTTGGGAGAAGAGATGGAGTCCTGATGATGTCGTGGTTAATACGCATTGGACTTTTAACCACAAGGTCAGCGGTTAGAAACCTGCAGCAGCTCTGCAAGAGAAAGATGAAGCTTTCTATTTCCATAAAGAGCGAGGGTCTCAGGAACCCTTAGAAACAGTTCTACCTTATACTATAGAGTCAATGTAAGTCGTCATGCACTCACTGACAATGAGTTTGTTTTGTTTCTCTTTCTTTCTTTTCCTTTCTTTCCTTCCTTCCTTCTTTCTCTCTTTCTTTCTTTCTTTCTTTCATTCTTTCTTTCTTTCTTTCTTTCTTTCTTGGTAGTGGTGGGGACTACAATAGAAGCTTTAGATAATACCACTCACCATTTTGTACTCACCATTGCTTTATCTTAGTCTCAATGAAATATTCTAAATAAGGGAGTATGATAAAATGTAACTCCCAGTCCTTCTAACAGGACTCCAGTCTCAGATCCTGTTGATTCCACTTGAAACAATTTCAAAATTGTATATTAGGCTAACCACACTCTGTGCAGATGGCAGAAAGATCATATATTGCAAAGAAAGATGTGATATATTCTTTTGAATGCTTATTTTTATACTACACTTTTGTTTCAAATGATCTTTCTTGTTGGGTCACAAGATTAGCATTGTCATGACTACTAGATATCTTTAACCAAACTACTAATGAGAGTGAGATAAAGAATTGCAATGGGAAATTTTTTCAAGATAGCTAGCTCTGGGCAGTTCTGTTCCTTCCTGTTTCTTTTAGCAAAAAAATGATCTGGATCGCTTTTTTATACTAAAAGTTGTGACAGAATGGCGCCTTTCTCCAAATACATATTAAAAATGACTATTTAAATGAAAACTCCCGAAGAGCGAAACCATTTCCTCCCAAAATACTGCTACCATAATATTATTTCTACTTTTTTATTGGGTTTGTGGAGAGCCCTGCTGTGTTTTGTGAAGAGATATAGTAATCTGATGTTGTCATCTGTAGAATGAGACTATGAGACTATATGCTTTCTAAGGTGTTAGTTCAGAATTTCTTTAATTTTGTGCTCGTGAGCATCTGTATATTGAAAACCACAGATGAAAACAGTTGAATTCTTGACAGAATATTTTAATTTCTAAAAACGTGTTATGTAATCACCTAAATTATAAGCATAAATGAAATAAATGTAAACGTTTGGAGCCAACAGCTTTTGAGCAGGTGATGTATGGTTGTTTTCTGCAACAACTCACCTCATGCAAAAGATAAATGACTCCCATTTTTGGAGTCTGGAGGTGTCGGTTGAATTCCTAGCTCTCGCACCCACTGGCAGGTTATCTACACCAGTCTCTTAGCCTCCTTGAGCTTCTATACAATGTATAATAATACATCTTCAAATACAATGTATAATAATACATCTTATCTTCCTTCAAAAATGCAAATAAAATCATGAATGATGTGTGCAAACATTAATGCAATTATTTTTTATTTTTTTAATTAATGTAATTCAGAGGCAATTATCATTGATGAAATCTAGTAGGTTCCACACTGGAAGATTAATTACCAGCAAAAATCTTCATACCGACATAATAAATGCTTAATGATGATTTCTGTGATTGCCATGTGGTTTTAGCTTTGTGCCTATGTTCAATAATCCAATGGGAGAAAGATGCGGCAATCTGCTTGAGTAAAGGCTCACAGCCTGGGAACACCCAGTGAGGTAGGTACTACAATGAATCAGCATCGACTCAACGACAATGAAATAAAAATTGATATTGCCAAGAAGCCCTGTTGGTGTTGTGGTTCCACATTGGGCTACAAAGCACAGAGTCAGCAGTTAGAACCCACCCACCACTGCATGGGAAACAGACAAGGCTTACCATGCCTGTACATCTCGAGAGCCTCACAACCCTAAAGGGACAGTTCTAACATACATGTACACATGCATATGCAAGTACATTCTTCTTTCTGAATTCTTGCTCCTTTTCATCTTCTTTCAAGTACATGAAATCCCTATAATCATCCCAGAAAAAAATTAGTTCAAAATTTCACTTCCTAGAAATAATAAAAGGGAAAATCAACAGCTGTTTAATTTTTCTGAGTTAATTCCTCAAAACGATTCCTTTATTCTGACTCTTAGATCTTATTTCAATGCCACCCTTCCCACAAGACATTAAATCTTCTTCAGCGAAAAGTATACATATGAAAATCCAATGCACATTGAAAAACAAAGAAATGAAAGAACAATTTACAGAAGATGGATATGTTGGTAGTAGCATCTCATCTAGTTCCTCATCAAAAGTGAACATCTGCTTCCTTTCATTATGATCAACTTTTGCAACTTCAAATGGCCATATGACTATATTTCCATTTATTGAAAATGAAAGTGCTCAAGAAAGCTTCTGCAATCCTCCAAATAAAAGTAACAAATCCAACCAAACTTCACAGCCATTGTGCCAGTACTGACTCGTAAGCACCCAGTAGTGCACACCAACTGTCCCTTTGGGGTTCTGAGGCTATCAATCTTGAGAAGGGCAGACAGCCTCATCTTTCTGTCAGAGAGCAGCTGTGGAGTTCAAACTTGCTGGTTTGGGGGTTAGTAACCTCACACAAAATCCACTACACTGTCTCTCAAAATCATTACTATGGAATCAGTAATGGCACCCTGTGATTTTGGAGACTAACTGTTCACAGGAGTAAAATGCCCAGTCTTTCTTGCTGAGATGCTGTTGGTTTCAAATCGATGAGGATCAAACCATGAGGATCACAGACTAGTACATAACCATTACACAATCAGGGCTCCTGTATTACATCATCAGAGTTCCTCAAAATTCTGATAGTTAAGAAATAATTATAAAACTAATAGTAAAAATAGTTTACATATGATTTAGAAAAGATAAACATTACCAATGAATCAAGATTTAAGTGTAAAAAATGAAAAAGACTTAAATTAAATGTATATCAACAATTACTATAGTATATGAGATTTTTACAACCACATTTTTTAAGTCAGTATATGGATGGTTACAGAAATCTGCTCCTATATTGGGTTAAATGTTGGATTGCTAATCGAAAGATTAGGGATTTCAACCCACTGGCTGATCCATGGGAGAAAAACAAGGGAATATGTTTTAGTGAGAATTTGCAGCCTAGAAAACCCCATAGAGCAATTCTGTCTTGCATTATGCAACCTGTGGGTTGCAACCCCTATGGTGGTCAAACGATGCTTTCAGAACAGTAGCAAAATTACAGTTATGAATAGCAAGAAAATGATTTTATGGTTGGGGGTCACCACAACATGAGGAACTGTACTAAATGGTCATGGCATTAGGGGTGTATTGAATTAGAATCAACTTGAAGACAATGGGTGATTTGAATGGTCTAAAGCTGTGTTTCCCAAAGTAGGCAATATCACCCATTGTGTGGCTCTAGGATGATCCAGGGAACTGAAAAATCAGACAACTACTTTTATCCAGACTACAGTATAAACATTTTTTTACTGTCAGGGGGGATGTTGGATGTGTTAGTCCAGACTGACTAGAAAAACAAATTCAAAGACACTCCTATGTGTATAAGAAAGAGTTTTACATAAAAGCGTAATTGTATATTAAGAAAGCATATTAGCCCATATGTCTGAGACAAGTCTATAAATTCCTCTTCAGACTCATGCAATACGTGCAATGACACCAAATGTAGGAAGATCACAGGCAGTGGGTGGAGAGTCTTGTGGATCCAATGGTGGTGGAAGTGTCTTGGTGCTAGCCTGGGTTCTGGCTTCACTAGTGTGCCTCCATGTAGCTTGTCAACAAGAATCTTATGCAGAGAGATTGTGCATCCTGTCCCCAAGGAGGAAGGCAGGAATTCCCAGAATCCTCCAGAGAATCCTCTGTTCCCAAAGAGGCAATGATTGGCTATGGACTGATTGATAGGCTAGACTCCACCCCTATAACCTATCAATGAGTCAACATGAATTTAGGTAACTATCACACTAATTTTCTTTTTCTTCTGATAAGTGTGGGAAAGCTGATTAAGCACACACACTGAAAATTGCTATTGAGTCACTTCTGACCCACAATGATGCCATAGGGCAGAGGAAATACCCCGCTGCTTTTCAAGACTGTAGCTTTTTAAGGTTATAGAAAACTTTATTTTTCTCCCATGGAGTGTCTGATGGTTTCAAACTGTGGATTTGGCTGCTGTAACCACCCCAGCATTCAGCCTACTAGCCACCAGGGCTCCAAGTCTGAAAACCCATGGTATTATGAAAAGAAAGTAAATTCTGAAATACTTCTCACTTCAGAGAGATGTAAAAATATGTCAATTTACTCCATTCAAGGGATATATGAAATAGAATTTGATATGTCTGCTACATAGATTACTACAAGCTATATCTTCTACCTCTGAAACATATATATAGACTATCTTAAATAATTATATACTGTAACTGCTATTATAGAGGCTAAAGTGATTACAAATTTATATGCAGATTATACAAAAATATATGAAGTCTTCAAAAAACAAAGACACTTCATCTGGATGAGGTAGGCCATCACATGATGCCATAACGGTGTCCACATATGTACAGAGACTTAGCCGACTAAGTGAGACATGGGAGCTCCAGGGAAACTAACAAAATCATACTTAGTGGCTTATCAATATATCACAACTGCTGTGGACTCCGGAAGCAGGAATGGGACCACAATCACTGCACACCATTATTCTGGAAAGGAAAGCTTGCAAGATTGGTTCAAGGTTTCTGATGAAGGCAGTCAGGATATGACTCTTGTTCATTCAGAACTCAGTATCTCAAATTCTATCCAGGTTACACCCAAGCATATTTCTAGATGCTAAGCTGCCTCTCACAGGAGTGGTAACAATCTACTTTGTAATGCGCTCTGCTTGAGGGTGAAGCTATTCACATAGCCAGTTAATGTATTAAAAGAATCCAATGGTGACTGAATTTATATGGAGACTCAGATGTGGATTTAGGGCTCTCACTATAAACTGTTGCTTTCTGCAAACTTAATGCTTAAAATTTAAACTCTAATACACTGTCAATTCAGTTTGAAGAGATTTTGTTAAATATTTCTATATAGAACATGTGGACAGGTCAGCAAGAAATTGTTGTTCAGGGATGCTGTTGTCACTTCTGACTCACAGTGAGCCTATAGGACAGATGGGACCATACCACAGATGTAATCCTCACAATCTCAGACTGCCTCATCTTTCAGCTGTGGAGAAACTCATGGATTTGAACAACCATCCTTTTGATTAGTGCTTTAATGATTGCACTATAAGATCAATAAAACAAACTAATTTGTTGTCATTGAGTTGATTACAACTCAATAGTGACCCTGGCATAGAACTGTCTCTGTGGGTTTCTGAGACTGGAACTCTTTGCAGGAGTAGAGAGACACATCGGAAGCCTCTGCTTTCTCCTGCAAGGCTGCTAGTTTCCAATTGCTAGTCTTGCAGTTAGAAGCCTAGAGTATGACCACTTCACCACCAGGGCTCCAAAGCCACTGTCATTTTAAGTCAATTTCCAATATTCTTTAGCAAATGGTTGTTATACTTGAATCACCGACCTTGAGGTTCCACACCACCATTATTCTACAATGTCACCAAGATTCTTTATAAAGAAGAATGCTGTTCAATGCCATTGAGTCTGTTCCAACCCCTTAGTGATCCCTTCCCTACAGAATGAAGCGCTGCACCATCCTTACAATTGTTCCAATGTCTGAGTCCTTTGTTGCAACCAAGGTTCCAATCCACCTCATTGAAAGCTTTCCTCTTTTTCACTATCATTCCACTTCAGCAGGTCTGATGTCCTTCCCAAGGGATTGGTCTTTCATGACATCAGGTCCAAAGTATATAACAAGAAGTCTTGCCATTCTTGACTCTAAGGAGTACTCTTGTGATTCTTCTGAGACAGAATTGCTTGTCCTTTTAGTAGACTAGACAACATAACTCACTCCTTTATTTTTTGAAATTCTAGCCAAATTACAAAAAAAAATCAGGTTTATTCCAACTCAGAGAAATCCTATAGAAAGAAGTGGGATTGACCCTTTGAGTGTCCAAGGTTGCAATTGTTCATGGGATTAGAAAGTTTGATGTTGCGCTTGAACAGCTGATCTTGCCATTAAGATTTGCAGTTAACAAGCCAACATGCAACCTACTATACCACCAGGATTGTTATCAGAACATATTAAATCATAATCTTAATTCTCACAATATCCTTGCTATACCTCATTGCACCTCTATCTGAATTTTACCTAATTCCTTCAATATATTCCCATTTCATACTGTTTTAGAGTACTTTTTTTCTGTTTGGAATACTCTCTACCTTATTTCTGATTGCTAAAATTTTATTCTATCCAAAGCCAGCTCTAGAAGCACTGTCACATAAAGCCTGCCAGATTTCTGCTCTTCCCCAATTTCAACTTGCTATGGCCGCTTTCTCCTCACATCACACAGACCATCTGAAAATGAAATTCCATTTTGATGGGATTATGTGCCATCATGCCAGAGTAGCACCCATATTTGGAAGATACTCATTAAATGTTCAACATGTAAAAAAAAAGAGAGAAGTCACTCATTTTTCTTTCTTGCCATGTATTATGTCTCATGGAGGATTGTGCAAATTATAGTCATATAGCACATATTTATAAAATTAAAATACCTTATTATACTTGAACATCATTAACACAAAAATTTGATCAATATTAGTTCTGTATGCTATGAGGAGCCCTGGTAATGCAGTGGTTATGTCTTGGACTGCGATTCTCATAGTCAGCAGTTGGAAACCACCAGCCACTCCACAGGAGAAAGACAGAGTTGTCTGCTGTGAAAAGTTGCAGAAACCCACAGAGGGGTCACTGCGTCAGGACTGATTTGGTGCAGTGTATGTGCTGTTTCAAATTACTAATGGGAAGTGCATGTGAAAGCTGAACGATTAGTAAGAACGGCTGAAGAACTGAAGGTTTAAAATAATGCTGTTGCTCAAGAATATTAAATATACCATGGACATCCCCACCACTTGGCTGTCAGTTTATCATACCAAGGCTTGTGTGCTACTGTGATGCTGAAAGCCATATCACTGCTATTTCCCATGGCAGCAGGGTCACTCAAAGTGAACAGGTTTGAGGGGAGCTTCCAGACTAAGAACAGGCGATGAAGAAGGGCTTGACTACCCATTTCATGGGAAGAAACTGCCGAAACATTATAGCTTCAAAGCATAGCTTCAAAATATTGCCTGATATTGAAGACCTAAAAAACAAAAGCGGAACTTTGCTGGAGACAGTGCCACAGAATGGGCTGTTTAAATCTGAGGCCACTGGAGAGGTGACTGAGGAGTAGCTGACTTCTCAGAGTTGAGTCAGCCGCCATGTCAGGAAAAGCCTGTGGGAACAGAGCCTTCAAGATCTTCATTTGTTGATGGAGCATGACTCAAGGTAAGGAGATACCGCTACATAAATTTGCTAATGATCAAGCTTCGATATTTGAAGTATGAATGTAGGAAAATCGGAAGTGGTCAAAAATCAAATTGATCATGTAAACATCTATATTCTTGGCTTTGCTGAACTGTAACAGACTGCTGTTGGTCATTTTGAATCAGGAAACTCTATGACTTGCAATGCAATCAAGATGCATTGACAGTTATTGGTGATTGGAATGCAGAAGTTGGAAGCAAAGAGGATGGAACAACAGTTGGAAAATGCTGAGTTGGTGAGAGAAATGAAGTCAGAGGTTGCATGCGGGAAATGTGCAAATCCAACATGTTCGTAGCAAGTACTTTTTCAACTACACAAAAAGAAATTATTGGCCAATACATTTCTGATTTAAAATTATCAGAAGGCCATAAAGTGTATTGAAAGTTTGATAGTAGATAACACTAAATGTTTATTTACCCCCAAATCTCTGTTATTATGGTTTTTAAATAGAACAAAATGAGCAGACATCATGTCCCTTGTTTTTGCTTGTTTGATGTGCCTCATTTTAGACTGTTGCAGATAAGCGAAATTACTTGGTATGCCTTTTCTACTAGTCTTTGTAACTATCATAAAAGAGTGGGTGGTAGCATACAAATAAAATTTATGGGGCCAATATGAATCGATTGGTCAGTTTTGTCATCTACGAAGCAGAGAGAAAGAAAAGCAAGAAAGAAAATCCACCAACAAAGTGGATGCAAAATCTCTGAGTGAAGACAATGAGACAAAATGGTGGGCTTACCAGCGCCCCAAATGAGAAAAACTAAGTGCCTTCAGGCAGAATGCTGGTTTTCAGAGCTGGATGCTTAGGGAACTTAAGAGCTCTTTCCCAAAGGACTATGTGGCCAGTAGGCTAGGAATCACAAAGAGATGTGTCCGCCAACATGGATCTGTGGACAAAAGGGCTGCATCTTAAATTGTTTTTAGTCCTGACTTGTACCCTGTTAACTATTGTCTGTGAGCTCTGTGTTCCTTTTGAATGTTGGACATGTGTGCCTCTTCAGAGATGCCTTGGAAGAAAGGACTGGTGATCTATTTCTGAAAAACCAGACCGTTCCACCTTGACACACATGAGGTCAAACTGAATCAGAATCAGGGAGTGATCGGGAAAAGGTAGCCATTTGTTCAGAAAAAGTGAGCAGGTAGGAAGAGGAAGAACTAGACCTTCTTGGACAAGAGATCTAATGAAAATCAGAGATCTAATGACTATCAGCAAAGTGTAAGACAAATCAAAATTATAGATATCATGAAAGACTAAATATTTACAAGAGCAAGTGAACAGCACTGGTTGAGTTTAGCAAATAGTTGAAGCGTATCCATTAGATGGAGCAAAAAGATGCATTTAAGAATTTGGGTGGGCATAAGGTCAATTGCTGGCTGAGTATCAAAATCAGAATAGAGAGGTTAGAAATGAGGGATACAGGAATTGGAATGAGCTATTTTTTATGATGAATTTCATGATGTCTTTTGATCATGAGGGAAAATATTTGAGTCTGTTTAAATCATTTTGGGAAGAAAAAATAGAGAGCAATGAAAGGCAGTAACAAAGGTGAAAATAATCATTATACTAAACAACCTGTGGAGAAAGGGAGAGATGTGATCTAAATTAAAACTGGAAAGACTACCATGGGAACTGCCAGAATATATTTCACGCTAACAAGAGGAAAGATAAAAAATAAGTACAGGTTTAGCCAAAACTCTTTATTTGTTGTAGATTTATAGAGGGTAAGCCAAACGATGGAGATGGAACAGAATGAGCAGCATTTTGCTCGGGGTGCTTGCTGAATCAGAACTAACTTGGTGTCAGCTAGCGATAATTCACGTAATATGCTTATTGATAGAGACTTTCCCACCTGTGGATTCTATGAACATTTAAAAACAACCCCTAAGTATTGAATGTCAGATTTACTGACAGCTCCTACTTGCCCTGTTTTATTATATGAAATATGCCCTTGGGGAAGTGGGGAGGGAGGGGGGGAAAGGAAAAAAATATGCCCTCACTTTGGCATATTTTGGCAAATGACTGAACAAGTCCTTACCAGCAAAATAATGTTCATCATAATTAATTTTACTTGCTGCACATACAATTTTTAAATTATTGTTTTAAAAACCTCCCACACTTGTCTTGCACTAAATAAGGCTAACTAAGAACCATACAGACCTGATCTGTATTATCTACAAATTCTTGAAGACACAGGAATCATCTTATTCATAAAATACCAAGTATTTGTGGAAAGGAAATACAGCAGGTGAACATTAAAGAATTTCTGCCTGTATTTGAATTCCAGTTTGAACTAAGATGCATGGGCCATATCTGATCTCCTCTGGTTTAACTAAGGAGATGGAGAAATCATCTCCTCACCTAGCCAAGGCCAATTTCCTCAAGGTAGAAGTCAGACCTGCCTCTACCCACCAGCCTTTTGCACTCTAGCCTATCAGTAACTGTTCTTCCATCACACCATACTTCTCTACTGAGTTCAATAGTGCATTGCAGTGCCTCATAGAACTCATAGGAAATCCTCTTGATTGTGAGGATTTACTAGGGAAGTTAACAGTGCATCACAAGTCAAGGACATTGAGGATAACATTTTTTGTCCATAACAGCACCTCTCCATAGCCAGCAACGAATTTTTTCTCGGGTCATGCGGTTCCTAGCTTTCTGCCTTCTTAAGTGCAGGAAGTCAGCCTGCTGCTCAGCCTCCCAGACTCATAGACTTGACATTTTTCTGTTCTGTCTCATGGTCTCCTTGTTTCAGTCTGTTCTGAGCCAGCCGAGGTATGGCCTCTGCTGCCTGTCACTTCAGCTAACCATTTCCAATGAGCCGTGCTGCTGGCTCTTCTTCCCTGGTGGTCCGAGGATTCTCTCTGCCTCTGATGGCTCTCTAATACTCAGCGGAATGGCAACCAAATCTGACCATAACTCTACTAGTACATAACATGCTCTATTTTCAGGGCTCCACAAAAACATTTGGTGGATGTTAGAGATATGGATGGCCATATGAAAAAATATCACTTCACCACACAAATTGATTTGTGTTTTTCACACACACACACACACACACATATTCACAATAACAGTGGTCATTAAGTAAGTCTCCTTCCACACAATCAGAAATTGTGGATTTCTTTTGTCGAGATGAACTTCGGAATTTAGCCAAATCCCAGAAGGCTGGGTGGATTTCATGCTACCCCTCCTTCCTAAATCCTGAAACCTTATACCCATTGCTATTCTGTGGGCTTGGACTGGCTATTATTGATACGTAAATCACAATTTACTGTACTCCAAGGGTTGTGTTTATATGTTCTCTCATTTCCCCCAGTTTATATAGACCTAAACCTCTCCCCAAGGCGCATGCCCCTGCTCACACATGCAAATGCGTACGCACGCACACACGCTCGCTTACTCATACACACTCACACATACATACGGACACGGTTTTCACTGACTGTGCTAAAAATAGATTTCTTTAGCAAGCATCGAAGTTTAACACCTAAAATGTGAGAATCTTTCTCTGAAGTAACTCGTGGATAACGATGCTTTGCTTTTCGTCGTTACAACATGTGTTTTCCTGACATATCTATTGTTTTAGAAATCTAAGACTAGTAGGATATAAACCCACTATTTTTATGTTCCATCTGCCAGATGCCAAGATGTCTCTAGAGTCTCTAAAAGAACAGAAGACAACATGGTTCTTTTCATTTGCATTTTTGTTTACTCGCGTCAGGCACGATGATAGCTGAAATGAATAGCCACTGCTCAGGAAAGAGAGTTTCATTTCTTTTTTGCTACTGGGCTGGGATCAGGAAAAAAAAGAAAAAAAGAAAAAGAAACTGGTTTCAAAAAATGGTATCTTACTGTTATTTTAATCTTTCAAAATTTTTCTATGACAAATTTTAGGTAAAAAGAAATTTGCCTATACCTAACCTACTCTCAGGCTATAAATGAAATAACTCTGAATGTGACTATGTTCTTTAAGCCACAGGCAACCCTTTTAGTAAAATAAGAGTTTTTAAATGTGTTACTTGAAACATGTGTCCATTAGAAGATTGATTAATAGATTATGGGTGTAATAGAGCGTGAAGGTGAAGGAAATTCAAGAAAAGGAAGTGAATCAATTTCCCAATTTGTTGCGATATGTCTCTATGAGAAAGAGTCAGAAAACAGTTTCACTCCTCTCCCTCCTAGAGTTACCCTGCACTGCACCTGGGGAAATGATATTGTGAATGTAAATAGATTATTTTAAAAATAATCTTTATAGTTGAAGATAATAATATTAGAATGCTAATCGAATTACTGTCTGGGTAACTCTCCCTTCTAATGACCCTAACACTTTGACTGGGCTTCATCCTCCTGGGTGGCCAAAAGAAAAAAATGTTCAAAAGAAGTCACAAATAAAAACGGCAGAAATTTAACAACAATGACAAAACAAACAAAAGGCCTATTTCAGTCTTGGTTTTTACTGAAACATTTAGATATGTAAAACACAAATATATAAAATTATATAACACACAGCACAATTTATCTTATTTATAAGGCAATCTCTAATGTATGTGCCACCCCCCCCCCCCACCACCACCACCACCACCAGGAAGGAGTCCTGTACTGTAGTGATTACACACTGGACTGCTCACCAACCGAGAGGCCAGCCATTCCGAACCACCAGCTGCAACCTCACAAGAAAAATGAGGCTTTCTATTCCAATAAAGTGTGACTCAGAAACCCACAGAGTTGTCTCGACCCTGTCCTACAGAGCTGTTCTATGTTCAAATCTACTAGCAGGCAGCAAGAAAGAGCACATAATTGTTGATCCACCCCAATTGACAGCTTAGATTTTTGCATATAAATTGGCTCTGGCATCAGTCACTTAAGGAGTAGCTCCCACTGCTTGGTCACACTTTCCCAGTTTAGCTTCTGTGGATTACCTTCCCTATTTGGCTCAACTCTCATCATGGTCTTAGCTGTGTTCACTAGTGCAGTGGCGAAATGCAATCTTTGCAAATTTTACTCTTGTGTTACCCTTTCAACAATTGCTTTCAAGTTAACATCTGATTTAATCATGTGTATTCTCTATTGATTAAATAAAGATATTTCTCTTTTCCAACATATTTTTCTGATCTACTCTTCCACAAAAAAAGACAATTCTAGGATTTAGTGTTTATCTTGAACCAGGAATTAATTAGATATGGGACTCTCTAAAGGATGTCCTAAAAAAAAAATTTCAATATCATGTTATGTTAGACAGGGTTCTCTAGAGAAACGAAACCAGAACACTAATAATTTTATATATATTTATATAGATAGAAAGATATATAAAATAAGAAATAAATAGCTAATTAATCTATAAAACAGTATGAATGACTCAGTGCAACTCACTTGCATAAGACACCAAATACACTGGCAGTTTTTCAAGACTTGAGGGCCACGGAGAAGTCCTTGGCAGAGCAATTCAGACTATCCGGCCACAGGCAGCAAACAGCAAAGCAGGTCACCAACAGTCAGCCAGATGACAGAGTCCGACATTCCCCAACTCAAGAGATGTATATTCCAGGAATGTGGCAAAGCAGGGCTTGAAGGAACCTCAACTCACCATGACACAGTCCATGGATTAGGCATCCCACAGGTAGTATAGCTTGTAAATTGAGACACAGGGTAAGCAAGGCAGCTGGCTGAACACTGGTCCAAAGATCCAAGAGCAAGAGAGAGAAAGGCAAGGATCACAGAACCATTTATATCTCCTCCCTTCAATTAATCTCACAGGTGTTCATTGGCCATGTAGTCACAACAAACCTATCTATCACACATGTCATATCTGAAGTGGAATGATATCACCTTTTCTAGTCCTCCTAACTGCAAATCTGGGGTAAGAGGCTTATGGAGACCTATTTCCTAATATAATGATTCTCAAACCTGATTGTGCACCAAAACACCTGGAAGCCATACTAAACTCCAAATGACTGAGCCATCACTATAGAACTTCTAATCCAATGAGCCTAAGAATTTGCATATCTAATTAATGTCCAGTTGATATCCTTGCTGCTAAACTCCTTAGGATCCCAAATTTTGAATATCACTGCATTACCTCAATTAGTAAAACTATAATTTTCTAAAGCAATTGTAAGAGGTTAAGTTCTAAATATTCTCAGAATGAATTCTATTCAAGCACAGAAAGTGACAGTATTTACAGATTATTGTTTGATTTACTGTTACTTTATTCCTTTTTCTGCTAGGAAAGAAAGATACAAAACTATGTTTCACCTAGTCTACTGTCAGTTGTAATACTCTCTATCAAATCAAATGAAACAAATCCCTTCCTTCCCAAGACCCAAACAACACTTTATTTGCCTGAAGATTGCATTATATTCCTATTTTTATAGTGTGTATTTCTAAGATGCTCATGGTCACTGAAGCAGGTTAATTATAAGCTCAGCAAAAATTCACATTCCTCTTTGCTGTTTCATCAACTGTAGGGAATTCATTCTTTGTGTATAAGAAACTAAAATATTCCTTGAATATAAGTTGAGTGTGTATTATTAGGAAAGGAAAAATAAAAAACAACTCTCCCTCTCAAGCACAAAAGAATCTGATTTCAAATCTTTCTATCTTGGTCCCTAAACAATCTGATATTTTATTAAAAAAAAAACAACACTTCAGGCTCTTGGATGAATTGAGAAGATAACTAGAAGCAACAAGTAATGTGGTGCTGCTTCAGAAATCCCATGAAACGAAGTAGGGATTTTGAGTTATGTTTTGAACAAGCTATGACATTGCCTCAGCTCATTTTTGTGGAACTGAAAGCTCGCCTCTACAGATTTCTGAGACAGAAGCGAAGCACCACTCCTATTACTACAGAAATAAGCTTTATGTGCTGTACACGTCAAGGTCTCTTGGATATGTCAGGGAGATAGCAACAGTAACAGAGAAGAGTGGTTTTGCTTCCTTATAAATGAACCTGTACAGTGGCTTTCCCCTTAGCAAAGCAAGTCTGTGCACGCTGTAGAATCATATTGTCAAAGAACATAATGAGCTTTCATTAAAATATAATAGTCAATCACTCTTTAAAAATATACACATGATAAAATTAGGGCAAAGACACAAAAGACACCACTGCCTGGCTGTGTGTCAAGAATGTGGATCCCACTGTGTCTCTATCTCCCAGGGCCCACTCTATCCAGCCATCCTCACTCCAGTGCAGCTCTGGGCACTCCACAAAGTCCAGTCCCTGTAGAGGGCTCTCTGGGCTCAGCAGCAGGTTGAACTGGGTCTGAGCAAGCAGAGACTATGGACATTTGGGGCTTAGGAATCAGGACTTCCTAACATGACAGTAAATTTGGTGTCCAAAAGTCAAATGACTTATAGTGAAAGTGTCAAATTCCATTAGACTAGGAGACTACCAAGTGTTCGAACCTAAATTCCTCTCACTGAATTTGGTAGTATAATCTGCAGGAAAGCCAAATTTTGTGAGCTACGCAGCATCTCTACTGAAGGGACAGACTTGTTGGTAAAATCTAGGTTAAAGATATTGTCTAAGAAGAAAGTAATGCTTTCCAGGATAGTGATATATCAAGATCTAGTAGCTTGAGCAGTTCCTGTTGCCCAAGAGGGGAACAATTACCAAAAAGACTGATAATACTAAAAAGAGGAGGGGAAAAAGGCAATCAAAAATAAGATAATTGGGGGGAGAGGGAGGGAAAGGGGAACCCATCACAAGATTGGATCTATAGTCCACTGCCCAGAGTGACAAATAACAGAAGTGTGGGTGAAGGACAATGGACAGTGTAAGACATATTATAACCATAAGAATATATAATGAATCAAATATATATATATATATATATATATATGGAATCACATGAGTGAGAGGGTGGGGAAGGAGAGATTAACAAGTGGAGCTGATCTCAAGGGCTCAAATAGAAAGAAAATGATTTGGAAATGTTGATGGCAACATATGTGCAAGTGTGCTTAGTACAATTGAATGATGGATTGTTACAATACTTGTAAGAACCTCCAATAAATTATTAAATAAATAAATAAGGGAAAATAAGATAGATGGAACAAAACTAGAGCTTATAAAATAAAACAGACAGCCATTATGGTGGGACTCAAACTCTTTAGCTGCCACAAATTCCCCTCTTCTGCTACTAGGGCACTCAAATATAAAGAATCGTGAGTGGTCAGCTGGGACAGACAATTTTTTAACCTGTACAAGCACACAGGTTCCGGGTGTCTATTATAAATACCAATTTCTTCAATGTTTAATTCATCTAGCGGAGCGGTCGTGGTATAGTGATCATGCCTTGGATTGAGCTCCTCAAGGACTGCGGTTTGATACCACTAGTTGCTCCTCATGAGAAAGACGGGGCTTTGTGCTCCAGTACACTCTCAGAAATCCACAGGAGCAGGTCTACCTGCCCCATCAGGTCACTGTGAGTTGACATCAACTCAACGACCGTGTGTTTGGGTTTTTTTTTTAGTTAGTTAGTTATGAAAGGATAGAGGGACAGAGATAAGAAAGGAAATCGCTTGCATAGAAAGCAAATGATAAAAAGCAGCACATGCTCCATGTTAGCAAGGGAGAAGCCTCTTACAGGTTAGAGGGATGCAGTAAAATTTGTCACAGCAGCTGCTCACCGATTGCTTAAATTCTCAAATCTTAATGTTAATTTTCTTTGTTTTTTCTATTTTGTTTCAATTTGTTTTTTGAGGGGTGGGGGGGTTCAGATTGTCCTTTTAGTCCTATCCTGCAATCTTCTAAAGCCCACCCACCTCCACCC
>PVJH01000814.1:36196-197307 GCA_004026705.1 Nesogale talazaci | reverse complement strand
TCCTCCTTCACCTTTCTGCCTGTTGGGACAGGGACACTGACTCTTCATTTTCAGAGCCCTGCCATGTTTCCCCTGACCTTGGATCCACATGGCTCTGCAGCAGCCAGTCTGGTCTTCCTGCTCTCTGCATCACTGCATGTGGCTGCATGAGTCTGAAGAGTAGCGTTTGGACAGTATTGGACTTAGGGATTCGAGGTGGCCTAAGCTGGGATGCTTTCTTGATATATAATTAATTCTTGATGAAAAGCTCTTTCTTAAACATATATAAGTGTAACTGGATTTATTTCTGTAGTCAACCCAGCCTAATACATTATCTAAGAAAGATTCGTCTGGATTGCTTTTCTTATAGTTCCAACTTCTCATCTTCGGAGAGTTTTTTGGTTCTGGATATTTTTCACTTGTTTGTGCCACTCTGTCTTGCTTCTTCACATGAACTGAAATTGTCTGTCATCTCTGAGACGATGTAGTTGTGCTGTATTTGTGTATAGTTGATGATCTAGTGGTATTAGGGTAGGCAGTGGCCTTTTCCCATTCGGTGTAACTGCTGTGTGACGATAGCTGAATCCTGTGGGGGAGCAGGAAAAGAGGAGGGGGACAAATGTACACATTAAAAAAAACAGAAGACACCTATCAAAAAGAAAAACCCAAGCCAGAAGAGGCTGTTATCCATTAATGATGAATATGAGCACATCAAGGTCAGGCCCTTTGTCAGGTGGTTCCCAAAGAATATGCACTTCCTGTCAGCCTGTATTCTATAGCCTGAGGGGTCCACCAAGGGCAGACCACTTGTGGTGAGTGGGAAATTGCCGTGCCTCTGGTAATCAGGACACTGAGGAACTAGGAGTGCTTCACGGTTTTTGCATCCTTACCTGGTATGCTTCTAGGCTGTGGTTAATTAGGACTGTGCCCCGTTACTGTTCTCTCCGAATGTATTTTACCACCTTGTAGCTTTGCAGATAGAGTGAAGCAACTACTGGAAATATGAGGCTGAGGCTTGGGGCGGTGGCAGCCACTGAGTGGGCATTTGTACAATGGTTTCTCAATGGCACCCCACACTCTCTTTGGACTGTGCTGCTGCTCCTCTTAGGCTCTAGGACTCTATAGGCTTGGGGATGTGCAGGGAGTGCTTCAAACCACTGGGGTGTTGCCAACTAGGACAATGACGGGGCGCAGAGAAAGAGCCTATCTTTCTCTTTGTCACCTACTAGGAGTGGATTTATTTTTCGGGGTCACAGCACACAGCGGAGAACTTGCCAGTTTATTTTTCCTCTGGGTGTGAGTATTTAGTTCACGCATCTATCTTTTTTTTTCCCCTCAGGGCTTCAGGCTTCCAGATTCTTCTTTTTTATTGCTTTTCTCACATCTTTATTTTAGAGGATCTGTGAAGTAGGTTTATCTAAGCCACTGTGGTAGTTACATAATCATGTGTCAATTTGTCATAACTAATGAGTCCTCTGTGTGGACATGACCTTCCCCTGAGAATTCTGGGAATTCCTGTACTTCCTCCTTAGAAGTGAGGTGGGAGACAATCTCTTTGCTCACACCCTGTAAGACATCCCTGTGAAGAAGACACATAGAGAGAGGCTGGTAGAGCCAGAACTGATCCACGTGGAGACTCCTGCCAGCACTAAGATGCTTACATTGCCACTGGATACACGAGAACTTCCACCACTGGCCTGTGATTGCCCTGCACTTGGAGTCATTATATATTTCATATCTGAAGAGGGCTTTATAGATTGGTATCAGACATATGGGCTGATATCAGACTTATGGACTCGATCTGAACTGGGCTGGATGTTTTCTCAATATTCAATTACTCTTGGATATAGAATTCTTTTTTATTGACATATGAGTGTCTATGAATTTGTTTCTCCAGGCTACCCAGACTAACATAGCCACCATCTTGGTGAAAGTTTTAAGTGTTTTTTTTTTCATGATAAATGTAAAGCCATTCATCTCAAATTGGCAATTTCCATCATATTAATCCATGTGATTAAAAATGGTCAATACCAGTTCAATTTACTCACTGATTCCTACCTATCAATCATTATGCAATCAATTTAATATTTGATAAATCTGATTTTCCTAGATTCATATTATATGCATTACATGTGTCCCATTTATTCATGCATATTTCAGTAGTTTTTTTCTCGTTTACATTTCCATGTCTTACTGTGGTGGCTTGCACATTGCTGTGATGGCAGAAGCAGTGATGTGAACGATATTTTAAATATCAATAAGGGCATATACAGTGAAAAGGTTTCAGAGGAGCTTCCAGACAAAGAAGAATCCATGAAGAAGTAATAAATGGTCTACTTCTGAAGGATTAGCTACTGAAAACACAATGTGTGAGAAAATGATGGACATCTTGAATTTTAGGCAAACAGTTTGTCATCGGATACCTCATGGGTCTAAAACTTGAAAAGAGTCCATGAGCCAACAGCCTGGTAAGGTGTGTTTGCTCATTAGTGATCAATTGGTTCTATTGGCTGAGTGGAAGCAGGGAAGGCACAGCCAGAGAATGATACTCTGAGTTGGATGGAGCAGGTTTTACTAGCAGTTATGATCTGTTATCCAGAAATTAGATCTGAAAAACTTATTGGTCTGAAGTTTAGAGAAATTGTATGAAGTCCTGAACTTACACAGACAATAACCTATGCTACGGGGGCAAAGATGAGAAAAAGAACATGAAGGGGCCAGTTGGTCGGAAGTGCAAGGAAGTGTGGGGACTTTCAAGCCTGCAAAGGAGTTACTAAGAATTCAACAAAATGCAGAGAGAAATGCAGCAATTTGGCAATTTCTTGGAAGTGGGCTTCACTTATGCATGTAAATACTCATAGTTCCAACCAGAGTGGATGATTTTTCATTTCAAGGGACATGTTTGCTTCCTCAGAGTACTGGGATGATAAAGAGTGAAAACTCTGAAACTGTGCAGATATAAAATGGCTGGAGGTAAAGGCAGGAAATGCCTGACTTTTGTACTTTTACATAAGTATTTAGTCTAAGAGTGAGGAGTACAAAAGAGAATTCCAACTGCATAGTTCCCTCTTTTCCAGATGAGTCTGGGAATAAGAGGGCAGTAAAGCATGACGAGAGGAGTATGGGATTCATGTGTTTGTGATTGGCAGCAGAGTCCACGGTAAGAGTGTAATTGTGGAAGATGTAACTGAATGTAAGTAAAAGAATGTGGCTCAGAGAGCCTGGGCATGGCCTGTGGGGCAGCAATTATTTGGTTTTCTAGTCATAGTCTTTATGACTCCCAATAAAGAAATGAGTGGAAGTATGCAACCAGGGCTTAATGAATTCTGATGTGAGTAGGAGTCAATTTGCCATTATATTGAATTTTAAACAAGTCATTTCAGAAGCAGGAATGAGGGTTTTCATTGCCACATACAATGAGGAAGTAGAAGTGACCACTGACCATGCCTTTGTACATTTTTTTTCTTTTTAGTAAGAAATTACCAAACACAACTATGATTGCACAGGCAACAGGAGAACTTCTAGGAAGTAAATGCTTGTGATAACAAAACTTTATCAAACTAAAAAGAGAACCTACAGATTAGACAAACTTCAAGAACTCAACACCAAAAATGACACAATCAAACCAAAAGAAAAATGGACCAAAGCATGAACAAACAATTCACTAAAGTGGACATCCAATAGGCCACAAGCAAATAAAAAGATTTTTTTGATCATTAGTCTTTAGAGAAACACAAATCAAAAAGTTACTATTTCATTCCTGCAAAACTGGAGCTAATACAAAACATTTTTTTAATGGAAAATTTTAAATGCTGATGAGGTTGTAGGGATTTTCAAACCCTGCTTCACTGCTGGTGGGATTATAATTTATTCAACCACTATAGAAAATTGCATGATACGTCCTCAAAAACTAAAAATAGAAATATTGCATTATTCAGTACATCTAGTCCTAGATATTTGCCCTATAAGAACTAAAACTTGTGACACAAAAACATTGTCCAGCTATGTTGATTGCCTTATTCATAATAGTTTTCAAAAAAGAAAACAATGCAACTGCTTATCAACAGCCAATTGAATGAGAACACTGTGATACAAACAAACAAGTAAATAGTAGGAATATTAGGTTGCCATAAAGAATAAAAAGAAGTTCTCATAATGTATTCACAATGTTTGATTTATAAAAACTTACCACTCCCCTGAATTGTGTGTGGATGATTAATGAATAGAATAAAGAAAAAAATTCTGATGGTACATGTTAGAGAAATGCATGGCGAGTGTTACTTAACTGCTTCATTTCTTGAAATAACTTTAGTACAACACAGTTCTATAATAGAATTACAACTAAACTTATGTCATCATAACAGAATTACTGTTAAATTTTTAACTGTGAAAAATATTAAAAATGTTGGCATTATTTAAAATTATTTTAGTCATCAATTCCATTGAAAAATATTTATTGAAAACCGTAACTAGACGGGCAATAGTTAAATTATTATGTTATATGTCAGGTGATGGTGAGTATATGGTGCATACTAATTTAAGTAAAGAGCGTTTATTTAAAATAGGTGAGGTGGTGAGGAAAGATTCCAGCAATTAGACCATATGTGGCAGAGATTCAGAGTTGGTGAGAAAGCAGGTAACAGAAACAGAGAGAAAGAAAGCAGTCAATAGCGAGACAAGGGACAATATTTGTAGGATATAGGAAAAGGGAAGGAATTGTGGTCACACAGTGATTAGATGATGGGCTGCTTACCAAATGACAGAAGAAAGCTGGCAATCTCCTCCCACAAAGAGTCGCAGCCTTGGAAACCCTGTGGATCCGTTCGCGCATGCTCTGTGGGGCTGTTCTGAGTTGGACTCCATTTGACATCATACAGTAAGATGGACAATATAAACGTTTTCTATTCATTACTTCTTCTCTGTTAACACGTGGCAGAGCCATTAATCAGATGGGTTATGTTTATTTTGTTCTTGATAGCCAAGTCATTAGAAGCTTTGAGTGGTTCACATGACCTAGACTTTATCAGGATTACCTGGATGTGGGAGTCTTCACTATAAAAACTATTATAGAAATAAAGAAACTAGTTAGCACATAATAAAAACAAAAAATCTTTAAAGTAGGATTGGTATTGTTTTATGACAATTAATAATAAACTATTATTTATTGAACCAAATTTAATTTACAGATGATCCTGGGCATAGTCTATGCAATGAGTTCATGATTCACATGAGGGGAGGGGGGGAAAAGGCATGCAATTGAATAAATCCACTGAAATTGCTCTAAATTGAATAGAGAATGAGTTATTATTTCCAATTTTTCTTAAAATGCAATTATGTTCAAGAGAGCAGGTAAGTAACACAAGCTGCAAATCAAACAAAGTCATTAGCAGGAGGGCACACTTGGTCAGCCTCTCATCTCAGAATGTCCCAAGAACAGCCAGCTCTAGGAGGATTGAGTTCTTCCTTAACATGCCCCAGCTTTTTTTTTTAAAGGCATTTCTATGGCTGTGCCTTAGCATATGTTATTTCCTCCAACAGGAATGCCTTTCTAACTCCATTTCTCTAATTAATGCCTGCAACTTTATCCAAATCCCTCTGTAAGACTCTTCATCAATACACTTTCTATGATTTATGTTGGCCCTTGCTGAGCATGGCCCTCCTTTGCAAGCATAAGTACTAAGGAAAACACAATTTGTAGAGCATTATGCATGAGTTGAAGGGCTGCAAAATCGAGTGAAAAAAGCTACTGACTGCACAATCAGAAATCAGAATCTTAATTTAATTCAATTGTTGGATCTTATACAAGCTGTCTAGCCCCTCTAATGTCACTTTCCCGTGTTTACACAATGGGGATAATAATCCTTACTCCCTGTGGTTGTTGTGAAAAATCAATTAGATGATAATAATCACTCCCTTGTATTAGGTACTTAGAATCTGGCTCCAGAAACTACACTCTTAATCACTACCCAATACAGCCTTTGTGATAACATTTGTAAAACACCTAATCCAATGTCTGACCTGTAGTAAATATTAGTATGCAGAATAGTTGTTTTTTTATCCTGCTTTATGTGCCCTGAGCACTGTGCTACTTATCATCCAAAGAAGAAGACAATTTATGGAAAATAGAAACTGTATTTTTTTTTCTGTTTTGCCACTTGGACTGATGAAGAGCGATGCACAGCCATTAGAAACAAACAAATCCGTTGCCATCAAGTCAACTCCAACCCATGACAAGCCTGCACGACACAGTAGAACTGCCTCTGTGGGTTTTGGAGAGTGTAGATCTTTGCAGGAGTGGAAAGCTCCATATTTCTCCCATGACACGCAGTATGGGCAATGAATAAATGCATATTAAATAAAAGTTTTGCTTTTGATGAAATAATGAATGGTATATTTCATCACCTACAAAATTATTGCAGATTTGTGATCACTTATACGTTAGTAATTGAACTTACAACAAAGCTTCCTCAAGCAACCATAAACTGGCTAATTCAGAAAGAGCTCTGCAGGAAAATCAATAAACTGTTTTCATACTCCTACAAAATAAATTTATGAACCTTGATTTCATGATATTCCTTCTACTTGCCTTATATTGTACAGAAACTCCAGGTCTTTGAGATCATTGAATGTACAAGATAGCATTTCCTAAATGAGAGATGTCACAAGTATAGTTATGTCTCAAATAATTGATGCAATGTCTGTCTTCTCATTTTCACTGAAGATACATATGGGGAACATATTTAATTTGTTCATACTTATTTTATCCTCAATATTTAAATGAATGCAAAATCTTCTTTCAAGTATTATTGTTTGACCGATCAAAATTTTTTATTTTTTTTCTATTCTATAATTTGTTTTATTCTTTCACATGGTTTTTATACAAAAAGTAAAGAGTATTTTTTTTGCCAATGATAAATCACACGTGCACAGGTAAACATATTAATATCAGTTATCAAAAAGGTAATAATAGGAAAGGACAGATTGAATGTAAACATGTTATTTCTTATTTAATATAGTCAAAAGAGTCTTGCCTTAAAAGAGACATTTGTGTTAATTTTGTAGAGGGTGATTTCGCTTGCTGTTGATTAAAATATTACATACTTAATGCATTTTAAGAATGTGTGCTGGTAATCCAAAACGTAATAGCTCCCTCCCTTACAGAAAAAAAAATCCTTCAATACTAAATCATTACAGATGTTCTAACTCAGAAAGACGATGAGAAATGACATTAAAATAAGTAGCCCATGATGAAGTATTCTGCATTTAGATAAACAATGGAGTATGAGGCTTCAGAGGATGGTGATCTGGTAGTCTCTGGGAAAATGTAGACACAAATCATTGTTTCCTGTGATTGTTGTAAAAGCTTGCCTTTTTGGTCACAAGTTGTATACAACTTGTTTGATTTTTGTTAGGGATCTCGAATATATATATAGATATTCCACATGAGAAAGAATTCACACCAAAGTCTGATTTGTGATCCAAATGAGTTTTATGAAAGTTTCAGGTTTACATGGCACCCACAGGGTCCTTCACCCTGTTGAGAAACTGATGGAGAAAAGTCACGAGATAGGCTCCAGAATCCTGCCTTTCCTTTCCTTTGGCAGGGAGGCCCGGTTGACAACCCTGGTCAAACCCATTGGCTGAACTGAATTCACCTGGCCTAGGTGGGTCAATCCAGGTGTGGCACTTCTGGCCAGAAGCCTGAACCTCTGAGCATGTGCAGTGTGCCATTCTCTCCTGGCCCATAGGTCAAGCATGTGCAATGGACACCATTTGTCTTAGATAGTCTACCTAACATTTTCACTGGACTTTTGAAGCAGTTTAGTGGTAGTAGACTCCACAGTGGCCTTCTGTTTCATGTTTGCAGAATACATTTAGAGTTCCAAAAGTCAGCCTGCTCTCTGTCTTGGGCAGAAACAGTGACAGGCAATCACAGAATGTCATTCACAGAAACAAGTCTAGCCACCATGTAAGAGATTACTACTCTGAAAAAAAATGAATTCAAAATTATGAGGGCAGAAGACGCAAGGAGGTAGTGTGGCTGCAACAGAGTATTTTAAGAAGAAACTGGTCTAAAGTAAGAAGGAAGGATAAGGGGTGCTCAAAATGTAAAAACAAAAATCATTCAATAGTAATAGATTTCTTTGCACGTAAAGTTTAAAACATTTGGATAGTTGATATTTCTACTGACTCTCAAACTGTCTTTTGGATCAAGTCCTGACGATGTTTAACCAACACATTTGAAATGTTCTGGTAAAGCTCGTCATCTGAACTTTTTACACAATATTGGAATGTACAAGTTATCTTGGTAATCATTGTCCCAATTCTGGATTGTCCAATATTATAGTTACTTACAGCTAAGGAACTGAATTTAAATTTATTTCATTTACTTCACTTAAAGTTTTAAAAATGCTATTGAGTTCAGTTATTGGAAAATTTTTCAAAACATTCAAAACAAGTTGAATAATAGCACATGTAAATTTTATGATATTGTAATATAGATCAGATATTTCAATGAAAATTTAGCATCTATATTGAACTATAGTATCTATAGAAAACATTCCAAACTTATATTCTGTACAAAAATAATGAAAAATGGTATTGGTCTTTTAACATTTATTACATATTAAGATAACAGTACATTAGAAATGTCAGAATAAATATATTAAATTATTTTATATTAACTTGTATGCTTTTGTCACTACCAGAACATGTGGTTAGTATTATATTTCAGCTGATAACACAGTCTTATACTGATGCTTTACTAAGACGGTTCTCCATCCAGTGAAACAAAAAGATCAGTTGTAGGGTGAAGGAAGTAAAAAGAAAAAAGCAGACTCAATGAATATGGTCATTAGAAAATTTAGTGACATCTATCATGTACTATCAGTGTCTATAGAGAGCAGTTAAAGAAATAAATATTGAAAGTGACCAACTCCTAGAGCACTGAAATGCTTAACTTTCTCGGAATTTTCTTTACCTAGACTTACTATTTTATTACATTTTTAAAAAATAAGATGGGGAGGTGAATGACTTTAAGGACCACATAGGTGTTTAAATATAGGTGTTTAAATATAGGTGCCTCTCACCAAAGTTCTACTGTAACTAGAATTTGTTCCTAATTGCTCAATTGTACGTTTGAGTGGACATTTTGGTTTACTTCATTTTTCCTGACACAGTACCATCTTGCTCTTGGACTACTTATGCCAGAAAGTATATTGCCTTAAATTGTTTTTTATTTTATTTTCTAATTTAGATTGTAAGCTTTAGGAAAATGTGGAACATCTCCTTGTTGTCTCCATATGCCCCCAAAAGATCAGTGTGAACAATACATTGCATATCGCAAATTCGAATATATAAGATTAAGTATAAACTAACCACCCAAAAAAATGAGGTAATTACTAATTTCATTGATATGCTTGATTTCTTTTAATCCTGGCCTCATTTACTGAGAGAAAAAAAGAGTTTACAAATGAACTCAAGTTCTGCCCATAGGTAATTATCTAAATTAACATTGTTATTAACAATCCAAAATTTGCTATAGTTAGTTTATTTCTGCAGCTTCAAGCTTTTAAAAATGTGATTACTATGGTTCATTTCAATGATTCAATAGTGTAGAAAACAAAATAGAATTTCACTATGACACAGCAGATTCAGTATGAAAATAGAACACCGTATTACTGACTTCCTCAACATATCTCAGTACTTGAATTAGAGGTATTTTGTTGAATTCTATTTGCTGATAAATAGTTAATATGTCTTAAATAATTGTTATTTGTATATTTTGCTCTAACAGGTCCCTTACTAAATGTGATTTTAGATTATCTAATCTCTCACCAAAGGAAAGTAAATGTACAAATATATGAACATACATTCCAAACGGCAATGGATCAAGTCCACTCTGATTCATAAGGACTATCAGTCAGAGAAGAACTGCTCCTGTGGGTTTCTGAGACTTTACATCTCTTCAGGAGCAAACCACTTCATATTTCTCCCCCAGCATGACTGGTGAGCTCGAACTATTGCCCCAGTGACTAGCAACCCCATGTCTACCCTGGTGGTGTAGTGGCTTATACCAATCTGACTCCACCAACCTCAGCAGGAGAAAGATAAAGATTTCTGCTCTTGGAAAGGCTTGGAGTCTCAGAAGCTCACAGGAGCAATTGTATTCTGACCTATAGAGTCAGTGTGAATCAGTGTGGACGTGGTGGCATGGCTGCTGTTTAAGTTCTCCAATCTTGGATGTTACTGCGATTTGTAATAAAACATTTTATTGAGGGCTTACAGCAATCCATTTACCCATTCTGTCAAGCACGTTTGCACATATGTTTCCTTCATCCTATTCAAAACAATCTTTTAAATTGATCCATGGGTGTGGCAGTCATGTGCTTATGTTAATTTCATGACTGAGATGTAGGGGTGGAGTCTAGCCTAGGAATCTGGAGATAGCTACTGAGTAGCCAATGAGACCTCTGGGTGGGCATGGCTTTCTCCTGAGACTTCTGGGAAATCGCGCTATATTTCCCTTGTGGAGATGAGAAGCTATCTCCCTAGTTGTTGGGAGTTAGTCTCAGAGGCAATGAATCATGGACAAGACAAGATGGTAGTATCCGAGAAGCTGGAGGAGCCGGTGGAGAGACCACACCGCTTTGCCCTGATGGAGCCAGACCTCTGAAGCTGGAGCGGCCACATGAAGGCCTCTGCCAGTGATGAGTTACTTCTGCTGTTGATGGACCCTGAGCCCTGGAAGCGAGGAGCCATGTGGAGACCCCTGGCAGCGCCAGGATTCTGCACCCACTGACCTGTGACTTCATGAGTCAGAAGGAAACTTTCTAGACTGATTTCGGGCATATGGGTTAATAACGTACTTATGACTTTGAACTGGACTGGGCTCCTCTTGTATATAAACCTTTTCCTTATATCTATATGTGTGTCTATAAAATCTGTTTCTCTAGTCTACCTGGACTAACACAATTGGTATCAGCTCCTTTTTATCCCACCCTCTCACCCTGATGAACTCTTGATAAATTATAAAATATTATTATTTTCATAGACCACCATGTTTCCATTGTCTGTCACCAATGGGGGGGTATGCTATAGATTCCCCCTTTCTCCCTCTTCCTCCCCCCACGATCCTCTACCCTCATGGTATAGCTACCCCCATTATTGTTCTTGAGAGGTTTATCTGTCCTGGATTCCATGTGACAAGAGCTCTTATCTCTCCCAGTATACATGCTCCAGTATAGCCAGATTTGTAAGGTAGAACTGAGTCATGATGATGGTAGGAAGGAAGCATTAAAGAACTGGAGGAATGTAGGTTTCATCGGTGTTATACTGGATGGCAGTGATTTTAACGTAACATTGGGATTGTACAATTTTGATGAGTCAGACACGTAAGGCCCATTCATTAATTCCCTAAGGATCAGAGAATCCTGGGTTAAGAACCTTTAATTTAATTGTAAAGCAGGTTAATTAGTCTAATCATTAAAAAATAACAAATTCTGATTATAACTTAATATCTAAATCAAATAATAGACTATGTAGCAACCTAAAACATCTAAAGAGATTAGCCTTCTGTAAATTTTCAGTACGTAAAAGAGGATTTTAAAAGTTTGTGGAACACTAGAGTCAAAAGATGAACTTTCACAGCTCCTAATATTTCCCTGCCATATTTGTTACAAATAACCATCTTTGTATACTATAAGTATGCCTCTTATATTATATAATCAAGATGAACACTACAAATCTTATAAATAAAAATAAATAGCATAGCCACTTCCATGATAGCTATAAACATACACAAACACATAACTTAATTCAGAGCTGCATCCACAGATATTTCCATATAATCTTTTATTACTTTGTGTTTTCAGAAAGCTGGATTTGACAAATAAATAAAATGATAATAAAATATTTTAACATGGGTACTATTGCCATTGTATCAATTGATTCTATCTAAATAATTTAGAGTTATGTTTCTAAACAAAAGCACAATATTAATCGTATCACATTTATCTAAAATAGTTTCTCAATTCATAGTTAGAAAGCTTAAACATGAACTAAAAGAAAAGCTAACTAAACTAATATCTAAACTCACAGCAAGTTATCTAGCCATGTATGCATGCAAACAAATCTCTTATTATATATATACTTGGTGCTCATATATGCATATCTATATTTATGTAGGCTTCAAAGTAAACAAAAATAATTTTCTAAAGTTTTTGAGATGAAAGAATTAGTTATTTGTTTGTGTTAAAATGCCTAGATTGGAAAGTAAAAGGGGATCTGCAAATTCAAATGTCCAGATTAATTAGTCTGATATCATGATCGGTAAAACACTCTACGTATTTGAGATAACATCAGTATATAATGGGTTAGACTTGTCATCTTAAAAAGAGATACATGTATAAATAAATGCTAAGGGAAAAGAAAAAGGTGAGAATTATGTATTTAGACAATGTTTTTCATCAAAGCATTGATATTAAGAAATCTGTAAGAATCTAAATATCCATCGGGACTAAAGGAAATGCATTGCTATCAGTCAATTCCAAGACCTATTGGATAGGGAGGAATTGTCTCTTTGAATTTCTACTGGAAATTTTTATGAGAGTAGAAAATCTCTCCTTTCCCTTACAGTGGAGGTGGTTTTGAACTGTGAACCTTGCTGTTAGCAGCCCGACATACAACCATCACAGCATCAAGCCTCCTAAAAATTTATCTACAGGATATAATACTTTTTTTAATTTAATGGAAAACTATGTACCGATTAAAATATGATAGTAGGTACCTATTCATTATCAAAAGACAATATACAGGATATTCAAAATTAGTGTATATACATTATATGTTCAACAAGTAAAGGAAATATGCAAAGTACTTCAAATTGTTACCACTGTGCTTAACATTCTTTTGACATTTTGGTTAGTGTTTCCTGTGTCCCTCTATAAAACTTAGGTTTCCATTTTAGTACAAATAAGTCAATAAATAGTATTTTAAGAGATGTAATTGCATACTAAGAGATTAATATTGTTTCCAAGTATAATTAGATCATTCTTAAATACAAAGAGTTAGGTTGTCTTTTTCTTTGCATCAAAATGTCTGCAGCTTAGTGTTAAGATTAACCCTGTCTTAATAAAATCCAATTTGTACAGAGAATGTTTTCCTAGCTACAAGGCAAAAGATGATCTGAAATGAAGGAAAGAGGAGAGCAAGTGATGGTTGTGCTATCAGAGCTTCTCGAGGCTGGGTAAAGGAAAGACAGTATCTTTAAAAAACAGGGTGTTCTAGGCCCTAGGAAAGCATACGATGTTGAACAAAGGTCATCGGCCTCCACATCAGCTCATCCAGATTAAATGTCCTGCCAAGCTCCTCAGCTCCCTTTGCTCACAGAGCACATTTCTGATTAATCATTTGATTACTCTAATATCTTGATGGAAGAAAGCATGGGCCTGTGAGATTAGAGAGAACAATGTTGACCCCTGAGTAATTGTAGCTCTTCCATAGCAATCACACAAACCCCAGTTTTAATTTTAAAACTTGTCACTCATTGATAAATAATTTTCCCAGAAACTTTTTATATTTTCAATTTGTTTACTTATTTTGGTACTGTGGAACCATTTTGTGTATTCTGATTAGCCATATATAAAATCATAAGAGCATAAAAAATGAAATGAGTTCCTGTATCCAAAAAAATTAACCACCTAGGGGGTCATTCCCAAGTTATATATATGCCACTAGTTTTCCTGAATTGAATAAGGAAACTGGGGCAAAGTTAACACCTAGAAACTATGGTGCTAGCAAAGAATTCTGAGAGTCCCAGGGAATCTGAAAGAACCAACACACAGAGGTGCCTAGTGAGCACAGTAGGAAGCATGTCAATCTCCTAATCTGAAGAACAAACAAAGGTGTCTTGGAAAAAGTACAGAAGAATGCTCTTTAGAGGCAAAGGTACTGAGACTTCATCTCACATACTTTGAACATGTTATCAGGAGAGACCCTGGAGAAGATTGCTTGGTAAAGTTAAGGAACAGAGAAAAAGAGGAAGGCCTTCTGTGGCCGTCAGGTATTCAAGATATCAAATTTCATGATTGAGATGTAGGGTGGAGTCTAGCCTGTTAATCTGGAGATAGCCATTGAGTAGCCAATGAGGCCTCTATGTGGCCATGACTTTCTCCTGAGACTTCTGGGAAATCTCGCTATATTTCCCTTGTGGAGATGAGAGGCCATCTCCTCAGTTGTTGGGAGTTAGTCTTAGAGGTGATGAATTACAGACAAGACAAGATGGCAGCATCCGAGGGGCTGGAGGAGCCAGAGGAGAAGCCACACAGCCTTACCCTGATGGAACCAGACCTCTGAAGCTGCAGAAGCCACGTGGAGAACCCTGCCAGTTCTGAGTTGCTTCTACCACCACTGCATGCTGTTGATGGACCCCAAGCCCTGGAAGCAAGGAGCCATGGGGTGACCCCTGCCAGCTCTGGGACTCTGCACCCACTGGCCTGTGACTTCGTAAGTCGGAAGTAGACTTTATAGACTGATATAGGGCATATGGGCTAATATCAGACTTAGGACTTTGACCTGGACTGGATTGGGATGATTTCTCGATGTCCCATTCCTCTTGTATATAAACCTTTTCCTTACATCCATATGCATGTCTATGAATTTGTTTCTCTGGTCTACCCAGACTCACACACCCTCGGTGATACAGATTGACCAAGCAGCTACAACAGTGGGCGCCAACGTAAGAAAAAGGGTGAGGATGGTTCAGGAGTGGGTGATCTCTCCTATTGTGTGCAGCGTTGCTCAATTGGAACCGATGCCAGGGCACCTCACAACACAAACCATGCAAGCTGGAAAGCTTCTCTCTACCAACATCTGTAGACACAGACACTTAAACCTCTGCTATTTCCTCTAAACTCTAAATTACCTTGCTTTTTACTTTGTTTGATGATAACAATCTTGAGACCATTATAGAAATATACCTGGAATGTGCCCTTTTTATATAAATCCATGGTTTAATTCCACTATATGTAGGGTGCTTCTTGAGGGTGCATGTGTGACTGTCTTCAGTGTGCTGATGCTGTGAGTTTCATCCACCCCATATTCTTATGAGCCTTCTCTCCTGTTGAGGAGACACTGAAGACTCTGTGAAGGTAAGGTGAGGTAAGATCGTGTTCGATTTCGATCGCTAATACATTACACAGCAGTGGCTGTCCAGCTGACTCCTGCTCCTGGAGGTGCCACCGCCACAGGCTGCACCTGTCACTGTGCTGCACAGAGTTTGAAGGTGGTGGCATTTCTGAAGCCTGGGTCTTTTCTTCCAAGGTGCCTCTGGATGGATTTGCATTCCCAAACTCTGGGTTAAAAATCAAGTATTTCACAATTTGTGTCAAATTTATAATTTGTAATAAAGATATCTTAGAGCAGTGGTTCTCGATCTGTGGGTTGTGACGTCTTTGGTGGTGGAATAACCCTTGCACAGGGGTCACCTTAGACCATGGGAAAATACATATTTCTGATAGTCTGAGGAACTGATACCTCATTTCCCTATCTGTCTTCAGGAGGGTCTTCCCACATGCAGATGCATCCACATACAAGTAGACTGTTACCCATGTTCCAACATGCTTCAAGACAAAATCTCATTTATTTGTAATTAGAAATAAATATGTCACAATCTATAATTGCATATTGTTTGGAGAGCATATGTTTTAATTATGCTCAATTTGTAACAATGAAAACACATCCTGAATAGCAGATATTTACATTGCTATTCATAACAGTAACAAAATTACAGTTATGGTGTAGCAATGAAAATAATTTTATGGTTGAATCATCACAACGTGAAGACCTGTCCTAAAGAGCAATAGCATTAAAAAGGTTGAGAACCACTATCATAGAGAAATGTCTCTTTTCTAGGACTGTAATTTTTCTCTACTACTTTAAAAGCCTCTTTGCTCACTCCACTCCTGATGTATTAACCTTGAACAAGGGAGATCCATGAGAAGGTAGTCTTCCACAGATAAACATCTAAAAGGAGAAAGGTGACAAGCTTCTAGGAATGGTATGACCTCATGAATAATATTTTCACTTAACAAGGCCAGTAGTTCAAATCCACCAGCTTCTCCATGAATGAAAGATGAGGCTCTCTGTTTCTATAAAGATTTTCACCTCTAAATTCTATAGAAGGTTGCTCTGAGTTGGACTGAGTAACCGTCCCTTACTAAACTTTATCAGTCCATACCCTAACACTAAACTCAGAACCACATTTTGCCAGTAAATCAATCCAAGCAACTGGAGAAAAATGCAGCAGAAGCTGAGCCTTGATACATAATCTCATGTGTTGTGAAGTGAGTGGGTTATGAGTTGAGCAGCTAGTGATTGCAATAACTGCTCAGAGGAGGAAAAATGAAGGTTTCTGTTTCTGTAATTATTTATAGCCTCAGAATCTAGTAATCAGTTCCTCTCTGCCATGTAGGATTTATATGAATAGAACATGAACTGATGGCAATGAATTTGGGTGAATGGCACTGATCTAGAAAAAAAACACCCAAGACTGAATTTTCTTGTGTAACAAAAAAGAAATATAAGTAACATAAGCAAAGCACAATAAAATACACCAGAAGTCAAGGTGAAGGTTGAGGTTCTTTAATTAGTAAGACTATTTGTCTTTGGTGAAATGTGGAGGTACTGTAGATCCTACATGGTAAAGATGGCAAGAGGCTGGCTTTCTAGACTAAACTTATTGCCACATATAACTAGATAGTGATACTCCAGGTGTTTAAGTTGTTAGATTAATGACTCATTTCATTTTCTTATCACTTATGGGTAATTCCAATACAAAAAAAAGTTTCACAGTGCACACACATACAACACACACACTCAAGGAACAAACACCTTACAGAAAGGATTTGCAAATGAGTCAGAGTCTTTAAACTGTAACTGGGATGTGTGAGGACGCCATTGGAGAGCGATAGCTCCAGGGGCCATCCCTGCTTTCTTATCTCATGGGTCCTTGTTTTCCTCCATCAAGGTACAGACACCATCGAATAATTAATTAATCAGCAGTGTTCTCTGTAAACGAAGAGACTGGAAAGCTTTTGCAGAACTGTTCATCTGCTCTAGCTGATTTAAAGACCAGTGACCTTACACAAATGGTATAGGTCTTTCTGCTGCCAACAATAACCAACCTTTTAGGTACTGTTTTTATATAGCCCTGGACAGATATTGATAAATGGGTCATTAGGCCAATGGGAAGTGCTGGACAGAAAAAGTCTCCTTGTGAAAGTAAAAGTACCTGACATCTGTGAAGGGGGTAGAAGGCCTTTAGGTGAGATGAATCCCAGTTTTGAGAGAATATATATGAAGTTCACAAAGGAGAAAAGAAATCAGCAACCGTGAGCAACCGAATGGCACACATGCTAGAGCAGGATGAGTTTAAGGGAAGAAGGAGGAAGTTGCGATGAAACACATAGGTCAGTAGCATAGCTTTAACAAAGTTTAGCCCTGCACTTATAATTCCTCTTAGGAGCAAAGAGAAACCACTTGAAAAACAGCAAACTACAAAACCTCACTGCCCCCAAGTCTAACCCACTCATAGTCATCCCGTAAGACAGTTTAGAATGGGCCCCCTGGGTTTTGCAATCTCTTAACTCTTCATGGGTGAAGTTTGGTTTGGAATCCGAACCACTGCACCAACCAAGAAATGGAAACTAGTTTATGGCTGAGCAAGTTGTATTAACAGATGATCCAATTTCATATCATTTTATTCTCAAAGTAGAGAAGTTATGTATGAAAGCTCAATGTAAATATATTGTTGTGCATGGGTCACTATGGGTTCAAAGTGATGCAATAGTAGATAGATAGATAGATGATAGATAGATAGATAAAGTATAGATATACTATCAAAGCTCACTGCCATCAAGTCAATTTCAGATTCGTAGAGATCCTGTGTGTACATACATGTATGTATATATGTATGTATGCATGTATGTATATCCATTTATTTATTTACCTCTTACTCACTCTCACTGCCATTGAATCAATGCTGACTCCTGCTGACCCCATGTGGGCGACCAAGACTTTGTAACTGTTTACAAGGGTCGAATGTCCAGTCTTTTTCCGCCGAGCTGCTGGTGTTTCCTAGCTGCCAACCATGATGTAACCACTGCTCCACTATGCCACCAGGGTTTCGTGTATGATTAATTAGTAAAGAGGACCTGTTGTGTGCTAGATAGTAGGCATCAGAAATAGATTAATAAGTAGGGCTGAACCCTGGTAGCATAGTGCTTGAGTGCGGGACTGCGGCCCATGAGCTTCGCAGTTCAAATCCAGCAGCGGCTCTTCAGGAGCAAGGCTGGGTAGCTCCCATGACCACCAGAAGGCAATGATGCCAAAAAAAAAGAAAAGAAAAGAAATAGAATAATGAGCAAAACCATGCTATTGAAGTAGCTCCCATGTCTCGTGTACTTCATATTCTAGTGGGAAAGGCAAACAATACAAAAGCAGATTAATGATAGATAGCAGGATACAAGGGAGAGTAATATTGTAAACAAGCTGCCTAAGGCACTTATGCAGGGGATTCCTTGGTAAAGAGAAGAGAAATCAACTTAAGTAACTGAATTAAGGAGGAAGCCATGTGTGGTAGATAGATAATCTCCTGTCAACTTGTGTGCATGAAGAGTGAAGAGGTAGAATCTAGCCTGTCAATCAGGACATGGCCTGATGATGCTTCCTCTTTGTGATCATGGCCTTTTCATGATGAATCTGGAAATATCCTCTCTCTTGACTGGACAATCAGAAGATCTCTCTCTCTCTCTCTCTCTCTCGCTCTCGCTCTCGCTCTCGCTCTCTCTCTCTGTCCCTCTCTTTCTCTCCCCCCCTCTCCCTCTCCCCACCTCCTCCCCTTTCACCCTCCTGCTGACCAGCCACAAGGACCACATTGAGGAGCCACAGAGAGCTGGAAGCATCATGTGGAGACCCATGTCAGTGCTGAGATGCTTCTGCCATCACTGGATCCAAAGACTTTCCACCCACAGGCCTGGGATCTTCTTGCATTCGGCATCATTGTATGTGCTGTATGAGTCAGAGAGGAACTTACAGGCTAACATCAGACATATGGGTTAATTTTGGACTTGTGGACTTCATCTGGACCTCACTGAGCTGTTTTCTTAATATACAATTGCTCTTTGATATAAAGCCCTTTTTTATAGAAAGATGAGTGTCTCTGGATTTGTTTCTCCAGTCAACCCAGACTAATACACCATGAGTGTCTATTCACAAGAGTGATCCATTTGAAAAAAAGCAGGAATTATAAAGGCATATATGTTAAAAACAGCCCATACACTTGCTATATGGGAAGATTAAACAAATAGATGAACAAGGGCTTGATTGAACAAGGTAATTAAGATTGTATGTTAATTACAGATTTTAGCACATAAAAATACTAACTCTGGATTTCAGTTCTAATTAAATAATTGACAAACCATTTCAAAATTAATTAAATACATGACCAATTATTTAACCAATAAAGATTTTTCAAACTTCTCAAGTTTTACTGATCCTCGGGTGTACAATGAAGTGTTAAGATTAGTAACTTTAAGTAATATTTATTGAGATCTAACTTTAGCTTCATTTTTCTTACTCTGAGCAGCTGGTGAGTTTGAGCCAAGAACTTTTTGGTAACTAGGCCTTGCTTTCACAGAATCCACCATTCTCTGATTGAAAAATGTCAGTAGTATATTACTACTCTCCTGTTTTTATGCTCATTTCTTTCAGTTCATCTTCTGCCCTGCCATTATCTTTTAAATTACATACACCTGAAATATAGACCAGCAACTCCAGTTTTCAGAAAACACAAGGTTTCTTTTTTCTATTTCCATGCTGTTGTCAATTGTCTCTACTCCATAGATCATCCACTCCTTCCAATTATTTATCTAGACACCCATATTCTTTCCTCAATTCAAAGTCTTCCTCCACTGACTCCTATCCAAGAAAGACTTGGATAAGATTTCCCTTATTTATTGTCTAATTAGGTACAAAACTCAAATAAAGCAGCTCTTGTGTGTTGTCTTATCATGGTTTTCATGTCTACATGTATGGAAACCATATATTTCAGATGACAATTCCAAAAATATTCTGATTTTTGGTTACTCAGTACATTTAATTTCATATATATGCTATATTTTAATGATATACATTCCACAGTTCCAAAATTGGTTCATATGATTTTGCATAAGGATATTTCTAAAATTGTACTGTGATGCTATTAGGCTGCCCCATAGAATGACAATTCAAACTGGCTTGAGAGTTATATAAAGAAGGATTTATAGGATTATGCTGGCACCATATGTGTATACTGAACCCATATTACAAAGTAACACAACAGATTTTCAGCAGAGTAAGATTTTTCTCAAGTATTATGCAGTGATAATTGATAGTCAGTTCTTCATTATCCCAGATTCTGTATGTGGTCTTTAGTATTAATTATTTGCAAAGTATATTTTCTTTATAGCTCCCCATAGGGAAATGGAGGAAATAACACTTTATAGAAGCATTTGATGAAAAAGCAAGTGGTGAGAAAATAATCACACTTTTTATAAGTGGAATGACTGCTAACTCCATAAAACATTTATTTTAAGAACTGTGTATTTGCTTTTCTGCACATCTGTGCTCAGCCTTTGGATTAAGTTTCAAGGTTAAAACTTGGATCAATTCAAGAAGTCACTAATTGAGTAAATAGGTCACAGTAGTAAAATCTTTGAAAAAATGTCTTAGATTTCAAGGCTTTGTGAATAATGTTTAGACATTCTCAGCGGTGGAGCACCATGGTCTTTGAATATCAAAAATGAGATGAACTAAGTGTTTACCCTTAAAAAGAAAGTTTCTAAAACAAATTCTAAATACATTCCAAATAATAATTACACAACTAAGAAAGATAATGTGAATAAATATTTAACCTGTTGCAAGATGAGTGATAAATTTCTTAATATAATACTGAAAATACAAACCTTAAAATTAAATTATCCTAAAGTGTTATCAAAACTGTTTAGAGGAAAAATAATTAAATTAATATGCAAATCAAAGCAAGCAAAAAAGTTTGGTCAAATATCATAACGTATGAAATGTGACATGCCAAAGTAAAGCATCTCAAATCAGTGATAAAATTAAACAAATCAAGAGAAAAAAAATTTTAAATTAACTATAAATTTTCAGGAAAATTATAAGTAGCCAGAAGAATAATGCATATTATTCACTATCACTATTAATTACAATCATTTGGGTTAAAATGAGGTATTATACTAATTTTCTATTACTAAAAACCTTTAGATTTAAAATGCCATACATTTATTATATTGTAGTTCTGGAAGCTAAAATGCAAACATGCATCTCACTAGGCTGAAATCATGTTATCGGGAGGGCCATATTCCCTCCTGAAGGCTCTAGGTGCCTATGTTTTCCAAGTTCTAAAGGTTGAACATATTCTTTGTCTCATGGTCACTTTTTATTGTCTTCAAATCCAGCAGTGCAGCAACTCTCTGACCCTGTTTCCTTCAGTAGACTTATTTTTCAGACCCTGCCCTCTCCAGCCTCTCTTCTTTTATAGACTCCTGTAATTATAAAAACAGTAGAGTACAGGATAATCTCTCAACTTTAAGGTCAACTTAAGTTAGTAAGCTTAATTCAATCTTCAGTCTTATTATCTATAACAATAACGCTACAAGTCAAAGGAATTAGGACATGAGTTTATTTGAAGAAGAGATTGTTCTATCTATCATCAATAATATATATTGGTAATTAAGCTGAAAGCATTCAAAAATTTTACTTGATCTGGCAGGATATTGAGATAGATGATATTAATGGAAGAAAATTGGTTAACCAGAACAGAAAAAAATTTAATTTTTCAATATAACATCTAGTTTTTCAATCTATGTTTGAATATCTCCATTGGAAAGTGTGATAGTTAGATTTACTGTGCCAACCTGGCCAACAGAAGCATGTGGGATTAATCAGGTCACGATTTGAGAGGTGGGCAAAGAGATAATAGCTTTGAAAAGTCTGTCCCCTCTCTCTTGATCTTTGATGACTGGAGCATGCTGGAGCACGTGTGCTACTACTTCAGCTAGTTCTCTGCCTCAACCTGTGAGTTACACTACCTGTGGGCCAGGCCAACCCATGGATCATATTGCTAGAGCTTGAGGCTCCTTTAAGACCTGCTTCACCACGCTGCCGTTGTGTACATCTCTTGAGCCTGAAGCTGATGGATCCTGTTGCCTCGCATTGTTTGCATTCAATTACCCATCGAGCCCTGCTTTGCTAAGCTCTTGAAATACTGACTGTTGGTGTCCCACCCCACTGTTTCAAATCTTGAAGATGGAGAATGGCTGTTTGTTTAATCTTGTCTCATGGAGTTCTTCTTTTGCTAGCCAGAGGTCGGATATGGCCATACATTTTACTGGGTTGTTTTAAGGGCATAATATGGGAAGCTAAAGTTTTGATTATTTTCTTCAGTTATGCATGTTCTAAATGGCAAAAAATAATGTGATTAATGTATATTTTAAGTGCAGAGGACAAAATTGCCCCTTGAATTTCTCAGAAACCTTGTTGCTCAGTGAATATCTGACCAAAGGTCAAAATGGCTGACAAAAGCTCCTGGTCCAGACTTCATGTAGCCAGGGACCTAATGCCCTATATTTTAATCAATGAAATAGATCGGATAGTATAAGATAAGATGGATAAGGATTGAACTTGACTCTTTTAAAAATTAAGTTTAAGATTTTGATGTACACTAGTTGGTAAATCCAAGAGGAATGTAATCACATTCACGATCATAAGAATATTTAAATATATACCATGAAATACAAAATTATCTTTGGTGGGATAAAATCTATACATGAACAAGGAAGTCAAGTTAATAAAACTATTATTCAAATTTAAGAACCAACCACTAAACCTAATTATGAAGTAATTGAAAAATTCTATCAACTTCTTCAGATTAAAAGTAATCAAGCATGCCATCAAGCATGCATTGATAATTATTGGCAATTAGAATGCAAAATATTGGAGCAAAGAGAAAGCAGTGGGGGGATATGGCATGGTGACAAAAACAAAGCTAGAGATTCTCTGTAAGAATTTTGCAAGAGCAATGGCTTCATTGCAAATACCATCTTCCACCAACATAAAGAGTGACCGTTTGCATGACACCTGGTGGAATATGAAAGAATAAAATTGACTACATTTGTGGAATGGGACAATAGAGAAGCTCAATATCAGCAGCCAAAATGAGGACAAGGACCGATTCCCATTTTACAAATAGGATTTCTGGGATACCGAGAGGTTCCATAAATGGACACGATCTCATGACTAATAACATAAAAATAAGCACTTGGATTCACTTTGCTCTTGCTAAGCTCAGGGTCATTTCTCCCTTACTATAATAAATAATATAAAGGCTTATATGTCATAGAATATATACTAAATAATGTCTGCACCTGAGGATAACTATAAACCCAAAAGTGAAGGATAAAGACTAAATCTCTTACCACAGACATAGAAGCATTTCAAAATGTGTTTCCTTCTGCTCTTGCCTTGCCAATTCACATCCTTCTATACACCTCAAAATTCTAACAATATACAACTACTCAGATAAAATAATATATAGCACATTTCCATATATTTGCTTCCCCTGCGACCTCTGCCTAGAGTCTCTACCATCTTTCTCTCCATATCTGCCCTCCAACCAATATCTTCCTTTCAGAGTATTCATTTTTCATGTCTCAGCTTAGAGGTTCCTGCATTGTGAGACCATATCTGACTCTGCCCATTTCCACTTCCATTCTCTTTGTACCTGCATGATAAAATAAAATTCATGGGTTTTCATAGTGCCTATGAAGTTTAAGCTTCTCCAATTGATTTTTTAATACATATACTATAATTTATAATTAACAAAGTACATCTATATAATGGTATTTCTTTGATGGATTCTTTATATATGTGTGTATATATATATAATAGTCTTATTACTAATCATAGACAACCCAAGATATTCATTCACAGTCAAATTTGTTGTTTGATCTCAAGTGAATCTAAACAATCATCAATGCTATCAGCTCCTCCTTCCACTCCTCCTCTCCCCCACTTCTCCCTTCCTGTACCCTCAGGAACCATCACTACTGTAACTATTTCTTGCCATTCATGTACAGCACAATCTTAAATACACAAAGGAACATATGTAAATCTAGCTTGATTAATGAGGTAAAGCAAGTAAAAACTGCAATAGTAAGAGAAGGAAATATTTACAAGCTAGAGGATAGTAGTGCAGTTCATCAGTGCCAAACCATATCCTGAATTTATCATCCATCCTGTGCAATCCTTCTGAGAGATGCTCACAAATGCTTCGTAATCAGATATAAGACTAAAATTCATTCTTTTTTCTCAAGGTCCAGAATTATGATTAGAATAAAATAAAAATTTTAATGAGTACTTATTAACCACATGGGCATAAGTGCAGAACAAAACAAAATAAAACCACCATCAAATTTATTCTGACACATAGTGACCTTACAGGAAAGCGAACTGTCCCCTATAGATTTTCCAAGATTGCAAAGCTTTATAAAACAAACTGACACATCTTTCTTCCCCAAAAAAGCTGATGGATTATAATCACCAACCTTTTTGATTTGCAGCTGGGTATATTAACCATTGCATTACCAGGATCCTTTAAGGATATATAAATAGATATAAAATAGCTACCTCAGACATTTGGTAAACCAAACATAAAGAATTTTGTAAGAAAATAACATGCATCACCACTAACGTGACCTGGACATTACCCATCATGCTGAGTAAAGCAAATGCCCCATTTTTATTCACCTTCACAGCACCTTGTACGTCTACAGGAAAATGGATGAGATTCCGGTGTAAGGAGGTAGAGCTACCTATTTAATTAAAGAAATGATGCTAGACTAAAGCCAATCGACTTTTTCTGCCAAAATTGACAACACGCTTGGCTATTTATGAGCACTGTGGTATAATATAAAGAACATTAAACCCTAAGCTTGAAATTTGGATTCTCACTGCTTTTCCACTAATTAGCTAAGTAAAATTGAAGAACTCATTTAACCCCTCTGGCTTCAATTTTCTCTCATATAAAATGAAGTGGTAAGACCTGGGCATTTCTAAAATTATTCACAGGGCTCACAGATCTCATGAATTCTTACATCTTCATCTTTTGATTAACATAATTATGCAAAATCACTTTAGCCTGCTGCGTAATGAGAATCACCAACAAGGCAGAAGATCTACGATGGTCCCAGGCTTGAGGAGTTACAGAGTATTATTTTTCTATTCAACTTTCTAGGAAGAGGTGACGATCAAATACAGGCTTCTTGTGTTTAAAGTTCTTTCTTTCATTTGTTCTCACAGATATAATCTTTCCAATTGCAACTATTAGTGACTTCACTTTCATCCTTTAAACATTATTTGCAAGCAACTTTCTCTGGCAAGTACATTTACACACTGTCATTGAAACTATTTACAATTATCAGAGGAAAGGTGCTTCAAAAAGTTGAGAACAAGCTTTTCTTTCTCTTATTTCTATTTCCATAAACTTTTTGTATTCTACTGTGTAGCTGCTGAATATCCTAACCTGTAGTGGAATTCAAATAATTTTAACAACCAGTTTGATATCCTTTTTGATCATTTTAAGCTTAAAAAGATATACTTTGAAATGTAGTTTATAATTTGTATGTTAATATTTAAATATGGAACAATAAAAGAGGTATACAAATTAGAATATTTTATAAGAATGTTTTAAAAGATTATTGAAAAATATTACATACCTGACCAAATAAGGGGTAACACTGCAATTTAAAGCATTTCCATATTGTTTCTTGATGGGTGTCCTCACTTAAAGTATTTTTCACGTTTATTAAAATTAAAAACAATTTTTAAATGATTTTACTAGGGGCTCATGCAACTCTTCTCATAATCCATACAAACATCCTTTGTATGCAAAGCACAGTTGTAAATTTGTTGCCATCATCATTACCAAAGCATTTTCCTTCTACTTAAGCCATTGCCATTAGTTCCTAATATTTTTCACTTTTATCTGCGCATCACCAGCTGTGTGATTTATCCTCAATCATCTTTTCACTGTAGGAGAAGGATCCCATTCCAGGTAGGCCATTTAAACAATAGTCATTTTGTTTGACAAATTAGAAACAGATGATTTCTCTTCTCTGAACGTATTATGTTCATTTTAAAAAAAAACTCCGTCTTATGCTGCTGGATTTACAAAAAGACTTGTTCTGACAATATTTTTACTGCTTTGAACACTTTGAGGAATTGTATTATGCACTTCAAATTTCATGGAGATTTGGGGTCTAACACAAAGTTTAACTGAATGACTGTTTTAGTTGTTTGGCACTTATTCTCTTTACATTATATATTTGCTTACTAAAGTAATTTACACAAGGGAATAAAAATATAGTGCTTAAGTATACTTAAAAGTATACTGAGTTTCATGAAATATCATAAGCATAATTCTCTTTAATTTTTATGTTTATTGATAAAATGAACATCACTTAGAATACTCTTGCACAGATAAAGGTTTAAAATGAGTAAGGAAGGTAAATTTGTGATCTCCACATTGGGCAGTTGCCCAGTCATCCATCTTAGTTAGAACCCTGATTACAAGTTCCATTTTAATACAAGTTTACTGAACTCAACAACAACAGAAATTATGTGTCAGTTCAGCTAAAGTCATATGACTCCATGCCTTAACCTAAGTTTTATAAAGAATAAATGGAATACAATGTGTAATATATCTATTATTTGTCTCCATCTCTCAGTACCTTTCGACACTAATTAAACCCACTACAGTCAAGTTGATTCTCAATCATGTTGGTCCTATGTAGGATTTCTGAGACTATAAATCTTTTCAAGAAGAAAAGAGAGCTTAATCTTTTTCCTGAGGAGTGACTAATTAGTTTGAACTGTCAAATTGGAAGCTTGTAACCCAACTTGAAGAGTCCTTGATATTAATAAGCATATTAGTTGAAATGATTTGGCTCAGGTAATATTTTGAGAATGATCCATGTATACATTTATACAGATGCATAAAATATATATGTCACTATAACCCTCTAGCTTATTTAAATATTTTGCATTGTATTTCTCCCTAAGTAGAATGTAAATCATATGTATGAAATAGATGCCTCTAAATTGTTTAGGAATATATGTTGAAGGAGATAAAAGAAAATCTTGTAAAAATGTATAAAGTGTGTTAGTCTGAGTAGATGGGAGACACAAATTCATGGACACTCTAATGTATATAAGAAAGAGGTTTATACACAAGAGCAATTTAATATTGAGAAAACCTTCCAGCCCAGTCCATATCAAGCCCATAATTCCATTATTTAGCCTATGTTCTTGATAACAGTCTATAAAGTCCTCTTCAGACTCACAAAATAAATGCAGAAGCCTCACGGGTCAGTAGGTTGGAAGTCTTGTGGCTCCAGTGGTGCTGTAACCATCTCAGCACTGGCAGGCATCTCTGTGTGGCTTCTCCAGCTCCAGAGGTCTATTTGTATCAAGGTAGGTCCATGTGGCTTCTGCAGCTACTGGAGTGTAGAGTCATGTGTCTTGTCTGTAAAGCATCCTCTGGGAAAGACTACAGAGAAAACGTGACTCCTGCCTCCCAGAGGGAAATTCACCAATTCCCAGAATTCTCAAGAGAAGGTCATTTCAACCAGAGACCTCAGTGGCTATGATCCAACTGACAGACTAGACTCCAGCCCTTCGCTCTTAATCCTCAAATTGGCAATGGACTATATGACTATCACCTATGTCATAAAGTGATCTCAGGAAGGGGACTGTAGGAAGGTTTCTGGGGAGTCTTTAGAACCATAGAAAGAAAAAAAGCAGAGCAGAAACATGGAAGCTACAGAGGAAAAGTAAAAGACTGTCCAGCAATAGAGTGTAATTATGTTATTTTAATTGAAGTGGAAGACAACATACTATAAAATGAATCTTGGCAAACAGAATAATGAAGTCTCTAGAAGATACTGGGAAGAGTGCAAAAGTTAAAGGCAACAGAGATAAACATACAATCCTGCAATAAAGGTGATCTTCAAAGAGATGAATGGATAAACGTACAGCCTGAGTGAGTGTGGGAGGGAGAGTGTATCACTGGCTCGGAGCATCAGGCCCATGCTTTGAGGGACACCAAGGTCAACTGGTATGGCATAGTCCTGGAGACATTGTCTATATCCTTCTTTGGGAACTCTTAAAAGCTCCTGACTCATCACCTAAGGTGAAATGATTGGATTTTCTTTGCCCAGAGGGGGAAAAAGTGAAGAAAATTGAGCACATTAGGAAGCAATTAGACCAATGGACTAATGAGTCACAAGAACAACAGCCTCCCTGACCCAGAGACCAGAAAAACTAGTTGGTATTTTAGGGTTAGGGTTAGGGAAAAAAAACTAGATGGTATTCAGTTGTTACTACGACCTGCTTGAAAAGGGGTTATATTAGAAAACAATGGAGTGGGAGAGAAATGTCATATAAAACTCAAAATTATGTAAAAATAGCAGACTTTCCAATTGGATAGAGATAGGTGGAAGCCCAAGTTTTACGGCCCTGAGTCACTCTTTAGTTCTGGAACTGAACCAACCACCAGGGCTTCATTTCTAACAAATGAATTGATGGGTCTATTAGGAAAAAAATAACACTAATGAAATATGCTCAATATAGGAAAATCAATCATTTGAAATCAGAAGGGTAGCACTTTCCCAGGGACAAAATTCAAAAGGATTAAGAAAGAAAAAGGAATAAAACTATTCAATACACGAGGAGGTGGTATAAGGGATGGTGTATTGTGGGGGTTCTAATAAATGAGGTAAAACAAAATATGTATGAGTTATTGAATTTAATATTGATAATCCACTACATAAATCTTTGACAAATTCACAATTAAAATTAAATAATGATACATCTCATTCAAGATAAAATCTAGAACCTGACCACAGAGCTTATACAGTCTAGTCAATGTTGATGTAATGTGCTTCTAACGACACATGAACCAGAACACTGATATAGGTCCCTCATTAGTTTATGACAATGAATTCCAACAGCATTTTGGGGAGCAAAATTGGCAGTTATAGCCAATAACCAAGTCAACAAAGAAACATACATTATATAGTCGGGAGAATAAGACTACTCATTGATGTGCAGCATATATTACTTTGCAGTGATTCTATTTGCAGCATTTTCCACAGACACTATCCATTTGGAAAGGAAGAATGGAAACAGAAAACTCATCAAGGAAGAGGAATGAAGATTGCTGTTGCACTGTGAACTAATGGCATGAAGCAAAAAGTACGTGAGTTGCTAAATGTAAACTGGACTGTCCTGCAAGTTTCCAGTTAATTCACAATTAAAAGTTTAAAATAAAATGAGAGCATGATTACAAAGTGCTAATGATATTCAGAAAGGAATGAAAGTATGTACTTTTTAAAAATTATAAAGTTACTTCTGCCCTGGAAAGAACAACATGGAATCAAACTTCTCATTCAAGGGGGATGAGGAATAAAAAATTGTTAAGAGTCTATGTTACACATTGATTTACATCTCCCCAAAATGTACTTATAAATAAGAATTTGTTTCAGAATCTCCCCTTAAAAGATAGCCCCTTTAACCTTTCCTTTCTTCCCTGTCTTTTAAATGGCCTTTTGTTTTCTTTGTGGGTGATGTCCTTAATGTCCCACGACCCCTTGGTCTTCAGTCATTTGTGGTTCAATTTGTCAGATTTAGTCTTGTGGTGGAATCTAAATTCGGAAGGGATATACTGAAGGACGTATTCTGGCCTTTATTCTGAATTCCCATCTAGGCAGTTGACAGTCTGCTTTGCAGCGAATCACTGGCCTTGTTCAGACTGATGATACAAAGTTTTTCATCATCTCATTCTTTGGTGGCTTAGTGCTGACAAATTGGGCTGCTAACTTCGAGATGAGCAGTTGGAAACTGTCATCCTCTCCAAGGGAGCGAGAAAGGGATTTTTACTTCTGTACAGCACTACAGTCTCAGCAAAGCACAGGGACCTTTCTACTCTGCCCTACAGGGTCACTATGAATCAGTATCAACTGGAGGACAATGAGGATTTTTTTAATCATCTCATTTCCCAGATAAAGGTGAATCTATTTCTGTGCATTGCATCTGGCTAGGTCTACGTGTGTATTGTTGTTAGAAACCATGGACTTGGTGCCAAGTGCATAGTAATATTCTTCAACAAAGAATGAAACAAGGCCCGGTCCTGCGCCCCCTTCACAGGTGTTCCTATTCTTGCTCACATTGTTGTAGGCCCTGAGTCAGTCAACCTTGTTGGGGACCTTCTGTTTTTTTCACTGTCCCTCTATTTTACCAAACATTATGCACTTCTCTGACAACATGTCCAAAGTATGTAGGGCAGGTCTTGCCACCCTTGCTTCTACAGAGCACTCTGCCCATACTTTTTCCAGGTCAGATCAGTTTGTCCTTTTAGAAGTCCATGATGCTTTCAATATTCTATGCCAACATTATAATTCAAACACACTAAATCTTTGTGGGTTTTCATTAGTCAATGTCCAACTTTCACATGTATATAAGGCAATTGAAGACACCATTGCTTGTGCAGCACACGTACGTTTTCAAAGTAACAGTCCTCCTTTTCAATACTCTAAAAAGTTCTTGTGCAGCAAATTTACCTGACGCCATTCATCTTTTGATCTCTTGATTGCTGCCTTGATGACCATTGTTTGTGGCTCCAAGCAAGAAAAAAATCTTTGATGATTGCAACCTTTCTCCATTTATCGAAATGTTACTCATTGGTCTAGTGGTGAAGATTTGGTCTTCTTTACATTTAACTATACTGAATGATTAAATCCTTGATCTTCATCAGCAAGTGCTTCAAGTCCACCCATGTTCAGCAAACAAGGTTTTAACATCTGCATAGTGTAGGCTGTTAATTCTGATAGCCTCCAATTCTGATACCTTTTTCTTCTTCCTTATTCATCTTCATACAATGCAGATTCTCTGATGATTTGCTCAGCATTTGGTCGAACAAATAGGGTGATAAGATGCAGCCTTGATGCACAGCAGTATTGATTTTAGATCAAGAAATATTCCTTTGGTCTGTTTGAATAATTAAGTTTGATCCACGCGAAAGTTCCACATGAACACAATGAACTATTCTGGAATGAACATTTTTCTCTATTCCCTTCTCATTCCATAGTTTGTTAGAGAATCTTTCAAGATTGCAACATAAGGATAAGATTATTTCTTAAACTGTTTCAGCTTGAGTCACACAGTCAAATGCATTCACATAGTAAATAAAACATAGTACATAGCTTTCTGGTATTCTCTGCTTCTGGCCCAAGCAATGATATCACTAGTTCCAAGTTCTCTATGATTCAGCCTGAATCTCTGCTTCAATCATCGCTGATTTTCAGCAAAAATATACTTGCATGTGATATCAATGTTAGTGATTTATAATTTGGGCCTTCTGTTTTGTCACCTTTCTTTCGAATCTGTACCAATATAAATCTCTTCCAGTATCTTCAAATTTCCTGGCATATATGAAAAGTACTTCCAGTGCTTCATCAGCTTGTTGAAACATTTCAATTGGTAATCCATCAATTTCTATACTGTTCTTTTTGACTAATGCTTTCAGTGCAGGATGAATTTTTCTCTTCAGTCTCATTGATTCTTGTTTATATGTGACCTGCTGAAATGACTGAATACTCACTACTGTAGGTCTTTTTGGTGCAGTGACTTGTGCATTCTTTCCATCTTCTTTTGATGCTTCCATTATTCAATATTTTGCCCATAGAACCTTTCAATAGTACAAATCAAGACATGAATTTTTTCTTGAGTTCTTTCAACTTATGATATGCTGAGTGTGTTCTTTTTGGTTGTCTAACTCCAGACTTTTGCACATTGCATTATAACATTTTGCTTTGTCTTCTCAGGCAGCCCTTTGAAAAAAATTTTCAGCTCTTTGACTTCTTTTTTTTTTCCATTTGCCTTAGCTGTTCTATGGTTATGAGCAACTTTCAGCATCTCTTCTGATATCCATGCTGATCTTTTCTTCCTACCCTATCTTTCAATGAACTTTGCCTTTTTTCATGAATGATACTCTTGATATCTGCCCACATCCAATCTCCTCTTGAGATGTTCTCAAATTTTGACTGGGGTAGATTCAATGTCACAGTTTAACTCTTGTGAGCTTGTTTTAATCTTGTGAGCTTGTTTTAATTATATTTAGCTTTAACCTGAACTTACATAAAAGCAATTGATGGTCTGTTCCACATTCTGTCCCTGCCCTGGTTACAGCAACTGAAACTGGGTGGAGCAGTTACATAATCTCCTGTCAACTTGAGTGAAGGAGTGCAGTCTAGTGTGTCCATCTGTTCATAGCCAATTATGTCTCTGAATGAGTATGATCTTCTTCTGCACATTCCGAGAAGTCCTGTCTTCCCTGCTGGAGTCAGGACACACGTTCTCTCTGCTTAATTTTCCTGCTGGTAAAAGAGCTATGCTGATGGCAACCAGACACCTGGAGCTGGCATTCAACATAAGGGTGGTTATCAGACTAACACACTGAGCTTCCTCACCACCTCTTCCCATAGATGTAGTCAATTTTTTGTTTCTATTCAATCTGGAAAAATCCATATGTATAGTCACATTTTTCTCTTTTTTAACCCTAGTCTGTATAGTCATCTTTTGTGTTATTTATAAAAGTACTTGCTATGAATTATTTGTTGGTCTAACAAAATTTAATTGGGTGATCTCCAGTTTTGTAGCTATCACCAAAACTATATTTTCCAATTACTGTTCTTTCCTCTTTGTTTTCAGCTCTTGCATTACAATCACCAATTTTTATCAATGCACCGTGATTCTACATAATTAATTTCTGACTGAAGAACTTGTTAGAAACCATCCATTTCTTCATCACTGCCTTTTGTGGTTGGTGAATAAATTTGAGTAGTAGTTATGCTAACTGTATTCCTTGAATTACAACAGATAAAATCCAGCATTGTATCAGCATCATATTTCAAGATTGATTTTGAAATACCCATGGTGACATTGAGTGCAATGCTATTCCTCTTGTGTCATTCTCAGCATAGTAGATCATATGGTTTTTCTGATTCAAATGGTCAATATCAGTCCATTCCATCTCTCTAATTCCTCGGATATTGATTTTTATGTATTCCACTCATTTTTGATGACTTCCAATTTTCCTAGATTCATACCTTTCACATTCCAAGTTCTAACCATGAGATTTTTGCAGTTGTTTCTCCTATCCTGAGTCAGCGGATGCCCCATCAGCGGATGAAGATCCTGAAGGCTCCAGTCCCACAGGCTTGACCCCCCTCACGTCGCTGTGGTTGACTCCATTCGGAGAAAGCTGCTCCTCCTCAGTCACATTTCGAGTGTCTCTGATCCAAGAGACCTATACGCCATCACTCTCCCTGACGCTGTTCTGCTTCCACTCAGTAGGTATTCAGTATCTGACAGTGTTTCAAAACTTTACATAAGGTTTTGTGAGATCACATTCTCTAAAATGGGCAGCCAATTATTTCTTCTTAGTCAGGAAGAGCTGCTGAAACCTGTTCAATTTGTGATTTGAAGCACCAGTAAGAGCTTCCAACATCAAAGCAACAACACGTCATGACCAACTGAGAGACGAGTGTATAGTCACTTAACACAAATGCCTCAACAAATAGCTGAACCCTGGAAGCACTAATTCATCGGGGACAAGACATTTGGAAGATATCTACCTGACAAAAAATCCATGTCTGTGCCAATTCCAAAGAAATGCGACCCAACGGGATACAGAAATTGCTATACAATGTCATTATTATCCTATGCAAGGAAAATTTAACTCAAGCTAATTTTAGAAACAGTTGCAAAGTAAACAGTGAGCTCCCAGGAATTCAAGGTGGATTTAAAATAGGACAAAGAATAAAAATTATCATTGCTGACAACAGATGACTCTTGACTAAAAATAGAGAATACCAGAAAGCAGTTTACTTGTGTTTTATCAACTAGACAAAGGTATGTTAGTCAGGGCTCTTTACAGACCTGAAACAAGGGCAATTGTTAATATATGTAAAATATACTTAAAATTATATATATGGATAGGTTTATAAAGCAAGAAGGATTATAACATCGAACTAGTCCATGTAGCAATATGGAGGATTGAATTCAACTCACTCCCTGGGACAGTTAATACACTGGACAGTTAATACACAGTTAACAATACCTCCAGTTCATGTGGGCTGCTGGGTCCAAGGCCAAGGAAGTGGAAGCAGACAGCAAAGTCTTCCCTTGGGCAAGGCAAGCAGTCTGCCCACAGGAAGCAAGAAACTGGGTGGGTCACCAATCGTCAGTAGCTCAGGAGCTTAGTGAAATGGGCCTGCGTGGGATATCAAAGACAAGCAGTGCAAGACAGCAGGATCCATCAGCCTCAAGCTCAACAATGTACGTAAGCACCCGCAGCATGGGGAAGCAGGTCTTGAAGGAGCCTCCAGCTCTAGCAATAAGATTCTTAGTTTGATCCAGCCCACAGGTAGTATAGCTCAGGGGTTAAGGTTGAGAACTAAATAAAGCAGCAGCTTGCATGCTCCAGCACATTCCAATCACCACAGAGCAAGAGAAGGCGGGGAGGACTTGCAAAGCCATTTAGACCTTTGCCCTCCAATCAAACTGTGACCTGATTAATCCCACATGTTCCTATTGTCCGGGATAGCACAATAAACTACTTATTCAAAAGGTATTTGACTGTGCTTCATAGCAAATTATGGATAACATTGTGAAGAATAGCAATGCCAGAACACCTCACTGTGCTTATTTGCAATCCGTTCATGGGCCAAAGGGCAGTTCAAACAGAAAAGGGGAATCTGAATGGTTTAAAATCAGGGCAAGTATTCATCAGGCTTGTTTCCTTTCACCATACTCATTCAATTGCAGGAAAACTGGACTATATTAAGAAGAATGTGGCACCAGGATTGGAGGAGGCCTTATTAGCAAATTTCAATATGCAGATAACACAATCTTACTTGTTACAAGTGAAGAGAACTTGAAATATTTGCTAATGAAAATCAAGAATTGAAGTCTTCAGTGTGGATCACAACTGAATGTCAAGAAAACAAAAACCTTCACAATTGGACCAAAAGGCAGCATCATGGTGGAGGGGAGAAAGATTGGAAGTGTTAAGGATTTCATTTTAATTTCATTCACAGTCAACATTTATGGAAGCAGCATTCACAAAATCAAATGAATTATTGATTGGTGCAAGTCAAAACCTCCACCAAAGACCTTTTAAGTGGTAACGAGGTAAGATATCACATTTAGGACTAGGTCTTCCTGACCTTTCTTTGTATATAAAAGCTGGAGAAGATAGGAGAAGAGCAAAGAAGAATTGAAAGTTTAAATCATGATGTTGATAGGGAATATTGAATATACCATAGATTATCAGAAGAGTGAATACAGCCAGCATGCTTCTTAGAAAAGATTTCATCTCCTGTGTTTTGCACTTGTTGTCAAGAGGAACCTGTCCCTGGAGAAGGACATCATACTTGGTAAATACTTGATCCACAAATAAAGTCCATGGGTAAGGCTGGATTGACAAGAAAAACAAATCCAATGACCCTCATATATGTGTGAAAAAACTTTATGTCAAGAAGCTTTATATATCAGGAAAATATTCCAACCCAGTCCAACTCAAGTCCAAAAGTCTGATACTAGCTGAGCCTTGGTGGCGTAGTGGTTGTGCGCGGGACTGTGACCCACTGGGATGGAGGTTCGGTTCCAGCTCCACAGAGCAAAGGCTGGGCCTCCTACTCCCACCACCTGAGGGCAGCGATGCCAAAAAAAAAAAAGTCTGATCCTAGTCCATCTATCCATCTTATAGACTCGTGCAACTATATGAAATGATGCAGGACTATCACAAGTCAGAGAGTGCATCGTCTTGCAGTTCCAGTGGAGCTGGAAGAATCACAGGGGTCTGGTAGATCTCAGAGTGGCCCGCTATCCAGAAGGCAAGGGCAGAGGGAGGGGTCAGTCTCTAGAGAGCCATTGAACCTCCAAAAGAGACCATCAATCTGCGACCTGAGTGACAGGCTTAACTGTACCCATATCCTCTTTTAGGTGCCACGCCGGCACACAAAAACCTAACGCAGATCTTCTACAAGACAGATCCACACGGCTGCTGCAACAATGGACTGAATCACACGAATAGTTTTGCATTTAGGCCAGGGTCGGGCAGCATTTTATTCTGTTATACATAGGGTCTCTAAACATACTATACATGATGACGTGTAACAATAGCCTTCTGGTCTGACTTCACTTCTTTGAATTTAACTGACCCAGAAGATCCCTTGAAAAGTGTCTATTTTCCTAAAGCCTTTTTATGAAGGTACTCTGATGAGGTTAAGACAAGTGTGTCTGAATCTGGATCCTTCCACTGACCACAGAGATGTGTTTAGAAACATTTTGTTTGCAATAAACGTACGCATATATGGACTGGAATTATAGAAGTAAACCCTTTTACCTATGATCATATGCAAAGATGCATGAGAACATAATTTACATCATTTTAAAATATATTCCTACAGATAATTATATAAGAGCTGTGGCTTGCTTGAAAAATGTGTATTAGGCTATCACAACACAAATCAGGTAGAAGATGATTGCCCAAGAAACAGTGTCACCCTTGGAAAGCCATAGTTCTCAGTCAAGGAAACCAATGTAGAAACAGATGAGAGTACTGGCCCCTCTGCTACCCCAAGGAGAAGAGCTAAGATTGCAAATGAAAAGAGCACTGGTTGAGATTAACGGTTTTGACATTTAGAGAGGCATGCTTCAGGCTTTCTTCAGATATTGCAAGAAGCAGAAACAAGAGAGAGTCCAAGGGCAACTCTAGAAAAAAAAACCTTTTAAAAGACTGATTTTCTTCCCTAGCCAAAAAAAAAAAAATTCCTCTAATGTTTTCTAGGTGATTAATTTAAGGAGGTCATTTTAGTAAGGCCAACAAATGCAAACAAATTATGATAAAGTGATGTTTTTAAATGTGTGTATTGGCAAATATTTACTTGAGTGTATTGGGTTTAATTGATTGAGGGGGAATATTTGCTTCAAGATTATGCAGTAAATACCCTTGTTGGCCTTGTTGAAGTGCACACCTCATGACAAGAAGTATCTAAATTGCTTATTCGGTTGTTAAGATACATGTAGAATTGAATGGTGTCTTCAGGAATCTAAAATATAGACTATGAGGCTGTGTGAAAAGGGATCAGTTACTGTCTAAAACCTGCCTTACTCCAACAAAAGCTCTGCTAGAATGTCTAGTTACGGGAGTCTGTCACTGAAAAGGTCACGGGCCTGATCTCAACCAAAACCTCCAAGCCCAAATCCATTGCCATCAAACTGATTGCTACTCATGGCAGCCCTATGGTACAGATTAGAATTGGCCCATGGATGTGGAGGTCTATACCTTGTGGGGGGAGCACACAGTCCCATCTTTCTTCTGCTGAGAAATGTTTCAAACAGCAGCGCAGTATCACCACGATGCAAATGGATGGTCAGCTTCGCAGAACCTAAAACCACCATGATCTTCTCCCTCTTTTCTCTACCAGTTTGTAGAAAATAAAATCTCTCCCATACTTGTTGGTAGACAGCAGAAGATGTCCGTGTTGCGGGTTATGCTCATTTCCCTCCAATAACCAATGAGGGTTTGGGAACTCTATAGTGGGAATGATAACAATAGAGTATGTTCCAAATCCTGTTTTTGAAGTGTTCTAAATCTAAATGATGCAACAACTAGAAACAGAATTCAAGATTTCATGTACAGAAAAATGGAAGCCTCATCCTTCCTTATCTTTGAGTGGGGGGAGTCTAAAACATTAATTTATCAAGAAAAAAATCTATCTAGGCAGTATAACAAAGTGGAGAATATGAATAACACAATAGTTGGCATGGGAGCCATATCTGACTTTCTCTGTTTTCCATCTGCCATCTTTCTGACACCCACCATTTTTCTCCCAGCACTCTTTTACTATGTTACTGGTTACAGCGACCACACAGAACTCAAAGACAAAATTCCCAAGGATGAGAGTTTATTAAAGAAGAGAACAGATTACCACAAGTCAGACTCTGTAACCAGTAAGAATGTCATCATAGGTCCACTGCAACACCTTTCCTTCGACAGCATGCAAGGCTTTCTCTCTCTCTCTCTCTCTCTCTCTCTCTCTCTCTCTCTCTCTCTCTCTCTCTCTCTCTCGTTCTCAGCCACTTAGTCAGGTGGTCCCTTGTCCAGGAAGCCACCCTGTCGCTCTGCCACACAGTCCCACAGTCTCGATGCTTCTCTCTTCTGTCTCATGACCCCTGCCTTGATCTCTGGTCTCTGCTTGGCTCCTTTGCTCTGCCATATTCTCTGTGCCGCAGCACTTGCCACTTCAGACAAATCTCAAGCAAGCTCTTCTGGTGGTCCCAGGTTTTCTCTTTCACAAACAATGGTTTTGACCCAAGTGGGATTTCTGTCTTTTTGAAGACCATGCATCCAAAGAACATTTGACAGATATTTTGACATAGTAAAAATCTCTGGTAAGCCATGGTCTATCTACTGCGCTTTTCACAACACGGTCGGAGATTGAAACCCACAATCCAGCCTTTCTAGGGGCAAAAGCAGAAGCTGTCTACTCCTGTAAAGATGAAAAGTCCCAGAAACCCACAGGGGCAGTTCTAGCCTGCCAGCTACACATCAGAATCAACTTGATTTATGTTGCCCTGTGCTGCTAACTAAGAGATAAGCAATTCAACCCAAACAACTGCTCCATACAAACATGGTGAGACTAGTTACCCCAGAAGCCCCAAAGAGCTTGTGAACTGCTAGCCAGTATGCCAGCAGTTTGAACTTACCTGTCACTTCATGGGACTATGTTGAGGCTCTGCCATCCTTAAAGATTTACGGCCTCAGAAACCAAAAGGGGCAGTTCTATTCCCATGAATATGCATCACTGAAAGTCAGGATCTCTTTTACAAGAGGGGGACAAAGATTGTAAACTGATTGTGGGGGGAGAACATGGGGAAGTGAAATAAAGAATCCTAACTGACTTACACATAAAGAGAAAAAAATCTAGGTAGAGTAAAATGTAAAAAAATAATAATAATTTTTAAAATGTTAAAAAAAATAATTTGTTGGACTGAGCCCCAGTGGCATAGTGGTTGTGTGCAGGAATGTGGCCTACAGGGTTGGCAGTTCAAATCCAGCAGCAACTCTCCAGGAGCAGGGATAGGCTTCCAACTCCCACCAGGGCAGTGATGCCCTCCCCCCCAAAAATAAAATAAAATAATTTGTTAAGAAGAAAAAATATAAGGTTGCTTATTTTTTATTGGTGTAGAGAGAAGATTTATAAGTCATAAAATAATCACAAAATAAAAGATTAATGTGCATGATTACATAAAATTTATATATCATATAAGATCACAGTCTTAAAAACAGGGATATGTATTAATTATAGTAAATTGTGGATATGATTTAAAACAATTTAATTTTAATAGATAAGTATGTGAAAAGTAAATAGGAAAGAGAACATGGAATTTTTAAGAACTTTCATAAGTTTTTGAAAAAGCTTAATCTAACTAGGACTACAAAAGTTAATTTTAAAGATGAAGTGTTATTTTCACATGTAGAAATGATAAAGTTTTAAAATTATGAATAATTTCAGTGCAAATAAATATAGACTAAAATTAAGTCTCTCTCTAAATTTGTACACGTGTATATTAGTACTTTCATTTTAAAAGAATGTCAGTATACTTTAAAGTCTTACAATGTTTGTCCATATTGACTCAGGAATGTCACCTTTAGGAACTTATGTAAAAATAAAAGCTGTACACAAGACTGTATTGATGAACAAGGTTGTATTGAGAAGGTCCACTGTAGAATTATAAATAATAGAATAAAATATATAAACAATATTGATGAAGTAGTGTGGAAGCCTCATATGACCTTTTCCAGCTGCAGAAGGCAGAGGGCAAATCTATCTGTAGGTCTTCACAAGAATGCTTCATAAGGCAGAGAACAGACCTGCCTCTATGTTTTTTCATTCTAGTCTGGCATCATATGTACCTCCCATGGCTCTACCTCTCTGCTTGGATTGATAATCCATTGTGATGATCAAATAGAATTCACAGACAATAACTACTCAGCTTATGAGGTTTACTAAGGAAGCTAACAGCTTACAAAAGGTTTAGACACAATTCTTTTGTCCCCAGTTTCTCCTCTCTGGTCCTCAGCCTTTTGTGGAACAGTCCTTCAACTCAGTTCAGCTCAGGGAAGTCTTACAAAGCTCCTTTAGTGTTAATAAATGCACAAAGGGCACCAAATTCTGTAGGCCAGATTTCTGCTCAAAGGATCTCAGCTTAACTTAGTCTATGAGTCAGGAAGCCTACAGCCCCGTCTCACAGGCTTGGCATTTTTCCTCTGCCACCCTTCATGCAGCTATCACAGGTATACTTCATTCCTGATTTTCTTTTCTTGCTGGTTGTGATAATCTCAGTTCTTGCTTCTGAAACGGTCCATACCTAGTTGCAGGGGAGTGAAATTGCTTGGTATGGCTCTTACAGCTGTAGCCACTGTAATTCCTAACCAGTGAGTTGGTGGGAGCATGCCAATAAACTGCAGAAGACTCTCCCATGAGAACTAACAGTCGTGCCTTTCCTCTGAGGGTCAGTGAGTTATCACAAAAATCGGGGAGACAGGTTTCCATGGCTGCCAAAAAAGAACCTCCACCAGGGTTACACATACAAGATCTCTGTCTGGAGTGGTAGAGACGGCAGCGATACCAGAGGCCAGGGCTTGGAGTCCATGAGACCAAGCAAGGAGTCACACTACTGAGACCATGAGGATGAGCACATATCCTGACCTATGGAGGCAGAGGCCGTGGGATGGCGTGGTTGACAGATCCAAGACCAGAGAGCATGGCCTCCCAACATGACAGAGGAAGGGATACTTTCGAAACTTCAGAAAAAGGATTATATCCTTATCATGTTTTAACCTTTTAGCTTTCCTAACGAAGCCCTGTATGTGATCACTGGAATGGATATTTGAAGACACGGAGAAGCACACTGCCAGGAGAGGAACAGTTGCTATCCGAAGAGTATAAAGGAAGAATGGAGGGTGGAGGCATGCTTGACCTTTGCCTTATAGCATTTGGCCTTGGACTGGTGCGGATGTTGAGTCTTCTTTCTTGAGATAGCAAAAAGAGATCAGATTTGACCCCTATCCTCACCAGTGGAATGGGAAATCTGACCATTCTCTTTTATTAGAGCATTCTATTCACTCATTTGATAGACATTACAAGACGATGGAGAGAAGAGCCATATCAAGTCATTTTACTTCACCATAATTGGTGAAGCAACAGCACTGTTGTTATATGATGCTATTATAGTGTGTCTCTGAAACCGATATATTGATTCAGAACCCAAACCAACTCTTTGCCACCATGTGGACTCTCACCCATAGTGATGCATCCATGATTTCCAAGACTATCGATCGTTATAGGATCGTATAGCTTTAATGTTCTTCTGCCAACCAGTTCATAGAGTTGAACTCCTGACGTTGCTGTTAGCAACCCAAGACCTAAACCAAAATGCCACTAGGACTTTTTGATATATCACATGGCTATTTCTTCTTATTTTTCCCCAAAATATATTTTTACCTTAATAAGCTACTTTCAAGTCAATTGCAACTCATGGTGACACATAGCTTAATTTTTTTTGGGGGGGGAGGGGACATCACTGCCCTCTGATGGTAGTTTAATTTTTTTTACATCCAAGAAGGAATTCCTGAAAATGTTTTCAATCTGAATTTTGTTTTGTTTTGTGGGATAGGGTATTTAAATTTTAACTACATAAAAACAAACAACAACAAAATGTTACTGTCAACCGGATGGTGACCAAAAGAATATTGTTTTCCTGACTGAAGAAGTCAAATCCCTCTATGTTTTAAAAACATACAAAGGACTTTAACAATTAATTTAGTGGCCATAGTCCATTTTTTCCTAATCCCATTCATTGGAGGGCTTAATATCAGACTTATTGGCAGAACATAAATAGAGGCATCTTTCAAGAAAAATATTTACATGAGCTTAATGTATAAGACTATGCTGAACCTGAATTCAAATGTATTAATTTACAACAAGAAATAAGTGCCATACAAATCATAATACTTGAGAGTCAATGTGAACAGGACACCTTACTTCTGCAGACCTTCCCTTTAGCTGACCTATTTAGAAGGTTGCTGGATGAGCCTGGACTCTGAATAAGAGGTTAGATTAATAAAGTCTTTAGTGGTATTAGCATCTACCCAATGGTGTGGTCTTTCCAATACCACTGTAACAAGAACAATTCCTTTCCTTTATCTCCACACCAGAAGTGACCCTGTTAAAAGGTGGTATATTGGTATCACTGATAGGAGGGGGAAGAGAGGATGTCCATTCCTCAGATGAAGAGCCTTCCTACAAAAGCACAGGCTTACAAAACATAGATAAAACAAAGAGAGCTCTAATGCAGGTTTCCAAAGCTCAGTAGAAAAGAAAAGGATGCCTAGCTGAAGAGGAGAGATAAGGGTTGCAGTTTGCCATTGCTACAGAAAGGGTCTGTACCCAGACACAGCTTAGCCTGGCTTTATCCCCATGATCCACTGGTCCTTGAGGAAGCAGGCTTCTTTTGTGTCTGGCAAGAGCAGTAGCAACCAATGTTTGCATCAACCACTCTTCGCCAACTGCCCAGATAGCCAAGAGTCTCCACACTTGGCCAGCTAACTGAAATCTTCTCTCTGAGCATCTCCAGCTAAGCGGAGATAAGCAGGCAAACCTTAGTGAGCACAACCAATTGCTTACAAATAGCCGCCTAGCTGTTCAGTTAAACCAGATGACATTGCCAGTATCAAATCACTTTGACCTAAAAGCACAACAATTCATATGGTTCAATATATTTAAAAAAAAGAAGAGCAAACCAAATCACTGCTATATAATCAAGTCCAATTCAGAGCAACTCTATTGGACAAGGTAGAGATGATCTGTGATTTTCCAAGACTGTGATTCCTTATGGGCATAGGAAGCCTCATCTTTCTCCCACTGTATGTCAAAACTTATGATAAAATCAACAATTCTGTTACTTCTTTAGCAAAAGTAAGACAGCAAGTCGGTAAAGAATATCATCAAAACAATCCAATTTAGATTTCAAGCATAATGACTTAGCCTACATTCCAATCGCTCTATGAAGAAATTATCAGTCAAATTCTCACTTTATCTTTGAGCTAATTTATTCGCCTGTCAGTTGACCAAAAAAAATGAGAAAGGGGCTCTTTTTTTTCCCTTAGGCATAAGTCTCCAAGAGAAGCCCTACAGAAAGTAAGTTAGCTGAGACTCCTTCCCCACTGAGCATTGTTCTGATGAGCAGCTCCAACGCTGTCCTCTGCTCCTCCATTTCCTATGTCGTCATGGTTCTTCTCACTGACATGCTGTTAGTTCATGCAAAGGGTTATATTATTATCCTCTTGCTGTATTACACTCCTCTTTGGGTGGGGAGGGGATAATTTATATATCTCTCATCAGATGCATTAGCTTTGCAGTACAGAAGTGAAAGCAACCTGATTTGTACATTCTCAGAGGATTCATCAATACAGCCACTTACCAAGCACTATTAAAAGTAATAGATCACTTATCAAGCTCTACTATGGACTACCAGAGCAAAGTTGTAAATTTTTTGCATGTCTTGACTCATTTCATCTCCTCATTAGAATTCTAAGTAGGAGATACAGACTTTAAGCCTAGGAAGTCTGGGCTTCAGAAGTTGTAGCTGTTCGCCTAGTCACCATTATACCAGTGTAAAAAAGAAGAATACAAACAAATACTTCCCTGAATTTTCCTATAGGAAACATACTTAATGCCAATAAGCAAGTAGAGGATTTTTAAAGGCTATTTGTGTTTTCAGGTATGTTGTCAGTTTCTCCCTAAGAGAAATGAAAGTTCTTTGATGGATGAGGCTTAAGCTCTTTTCATCACTACTACATGTATGGTGCCTGAAATAGCCAGAGGAGGCATTCATTTCATGGCTAATCTTGTGTCTCTTCTTATTTTTACACTTGATTTCTTTTCAGGAAAATTAAAAGAAAAAGGACATGGGTATGGTCTTGTGATTGGGAGAAGGCTCAGGGTTCTAAGTCTCTCCATTGCTTGGTTCCTGTCTCACTAGGAAGAAAGATTTAAGGTGAGGGACAAAATTCAGACATGAGTCAACAAAAAGATCAACAAAGGGAGCAAGCTTATTGATGAGGAATATTTGGGGGGGGGGTGCATAGGTTCCTTAGCTAGTCTAAAAGGCCTGGTAAAATGTACATCTAATGGCAGACTTTGGGTCTTCTGCTATTGGCTGGCCGTCTGTAGTGTGCCTTCTCTTTTCAGATGTATGTATCCCAGTACCTGAACATCCCAGCCTTCACACTGTGCTCTTGTCTCACACCCAAATCCCATTAGTCTATTCAGTCATCCGATCTTTCTTCCCCCAGCCATCTCATTATCTCCAATATCTCTGGCCTCTTCCTTTGAGACGGAGATATATTTGATTCTGCCCTCACCTCCTTTTTGCTGAAGGGGCGTGTGCCTGAAGCCTGTCTCTTCCTCTTTTGTGTTTAAGAATCCTGCCAGTTTCCTTCCAGTTATCACCTTTTCTCTCCTTGGCAGTTTCTGACTAAAAGTTTATTTCTTAAATTGCGTGGCCAATTTCACCATAAATATTTTTGATAAATAAATGCTCTGAAGTGTTTCGTATTCTCACATGTTCTGTGTTATCTAACCAATTAGCATCAATCCCAAGATAAACTGTCTCAGTGGAAATCACCACATGCAAAAGAATTCAAAAAAGCAGCTGAAGAACAGGGTCTAAGATTTAATTCCAACAAGAGTTGAGCCAGTCTTCTGGATCAGAAGTGCTCCCTGTCCCTCCTTGTACATTAGGCCTTGGATGTTACCAATTAAATGGCACAAAGCCAGCATTTCATCAGACATCAAATATGGAAATGTATGACTTCCATTGATATACAAGATCATCTGTAGATGATATAATCTGGCAAAATTAGAAAGAAAATTTATTGACAGAGTACACAGCACAATTATGTAACCTATGAGTAATTACAGAGTGAGAAGAAGAAATGGAAAGCTTTTAAAATTTCCATAAAATAAGGAGATAAAATAAAATTGACTGCCACCATAAGTGAGATGAGGTCAACAGGACCCACTTACTTTCCTTTGATGATAAATTTTAGATAAAGATTAACATGGACATGAGCTCTCCAGCTTGAAACCAGGCAAGAGAGCTATACTCATTTCTAACTAGAAAATATAGTAAATGAAATAAATTCATCAAGAATAAAATCCCCTGAACTTTTACCATCTTAGCTTGGGGAGAATATCTGGAAAGGTATTTGGAAGTATTTGAGAGGCAAAGGAGATCACACAGGAATGGCCTTGGAGTTGTAGATCATTTTGGTTGCTGCTGCTGCTGTTGTTGTTAAGGGCTCTCTAGTACGTTCCCACTCTTAACAACCTTATTCACAACAGAACAAAATATTGCCAGTCTTTCACCATCCTCACAATTGTGTGTGAGCCCATTGCTGCAGCCACTATGCAAATCCATCTTGTCAAGAGTCTTCCTCTTTTTCCCTGCTCCTTTGCTTTACGAAGCACGATGTCCTCCAGGTACTAGTCTCTCCTGACAAGTCCAAAGTAAGCTAGGGTCCACCATCCTTGCCTCTCAGGCAAGGATGTACTCTTTCCAAGACAGATTTGTTTGTTGCTTGGGCATTCCATGATACTTTCAAAAGTCATCACCAGCACTGTAACTCAAAGATATCAATTCTTCTTGTTCTTATTTATTCAGTGTCTGTTAGGCCAGGCTGACTAGAGAAACAAATTCAGTGACACTCATACCTATGTTAGAAAGAGCTTTACATCAAGAAGTAATAATATATGTAGAAAACATCCCAGTCCAGTCCCTCTCAAGTCCATAAGTTAGATAGTCCCTAAGTTCCCCTGCAGACTCACACAGCATAAGCGATGATGCAGAATGCAGGAATATCCCAGGATGATGGGTACAATCCTTGTGGATTCCAAGGATATGGATGCTTCATGGGGCTCAGACAACAACAAGGGTTCAGCAGCAGGCAGGTGAAAGGAGAAAGGAGCGGGTTGGGGTGAGAGGCAGTTACCAGGGCCCTCCTAATAAGAAGACCATACCCACAAGAAGGCACCATCAGACTGGGACACCTTTAAATATGTAACAGCATGTGTCTTTCCCGTGCATACGAGGCAATTGAAAATACCAAGGCTTGAGTAAAGCACACCTTAGTCTTCAAATAATATTCTTGCTTTGCAACACTTTCAAGAGGTCTTGTGCAGCAAATTTAATGATTGCAGCCGATCCTTTGGTCTCTTGACTGTTACTTTGATGAGCATTGACTGTGGATCCAAACTGGCAAGATCCTTGTCAATGCTTATCTTGTCTCGGTTCACCATGATGATGTTACCTATAGGTCCAGAGATTTATGAATAATTTAATTAGCCTGATGTGAGGGATTTCTTGCATGATTCATATCTATTGTTCCATTCGCTGATTTCTCCAGTCAAAGGAAGTGAACTAAATATCACTTGTAGCCAATACCACAGAATTGCAAATCTCAGGAGTAGTAGGGCCCCTTCTCCTATTCTGATGGTTTGGGAGAATAGATCATTATTGAGGGAAACTGGACCAACCAGATAGTTCTCCCTAGTTACTATCAGGAAAAGAAGAGAGAGAAGGAGAAAAGTAGGCAAATTATGATCAAAATTTTGCCTTTTTTTTTAACATAATGGTTTTGGTCTTTTGAGAAAAAAAAAAACAAACCCTCTTGTTTACAAATTGTCTGTGCTACTGTAAAGAGCAGAGTTGAAGTGAGTTTTGTGTCCAGGAAAATTGAAACTATGTACAGCCTGGTGCCTTTACAGAAATATTTGCACACCAATGGAGGGGAAAATGACAGGACACTTATTAATATGCTATTATAAATGCCTCTCATCATATACTCAAATATGTGAGGGACTTTTTTTCCCGATACTTGAGTCATTTTTGGTGATACAATAAATCTTTCAAGAGACATTTTTCCAATTTTCCACAAGTTCAGTTTCAGACACCATTCTTACTTAGGTATGTGAAGTGGTAGTCTAATGGTCTGAGTCACTCCACTTAATTAATAATCACTGGACAAAATCTAGCTCATCCCAGGATAAAGTTCTGTACAGCATAGTGATTATTTAGTATTCCATCAAACTTTTCAATTTTATAGGACTCTCATAAAACTTTAATGTTCTTCCAGTGCTGTAATCAGATGTGTAAAGGCATAAATTATCACAAAACACTTCTGATTATATGACATATTAAGATTTTAAAAACATATGTTCAATCTGCAATCTGAAAGCAACAGGATGGTGTGTAGTTGATGACTGTAGTTAAATCTGTCATAAACTACATTATTCTTTTTAAATCTGAATAAAATTTCACTGATAAAAATGGTTTATGTTTGGCCATTAATGTGAGCAGGCAGTATGAGTCAACTGTCATGAATTAAGCAAATCACAGCTGTGCACTCTTTATTAAGTAATTTATTTCATTCCATGTTTATCTCTGCTGTTCACTGGGCCATTTTTACCTCATGAAACAGTATTCCATTCTCCTTTATTTGAATGAAAATAAATACAGATTTACAGTTCCTCAACTTTTCACTTCTGCCAAGGAAGAAGAAAGATTTTTATCCTTATTAGATTGTTCATGTAAATAAACCATTTAGGAATATGAAAAGAATTGCATATTGCTATAATAAGGAAAATGTCACTTTCAAGTAGGATCCTCAGAGAACAACAAAGAAACAAAAACAGAGATTTTTTTTCATTGAAAAGTCTAGGTTACTTCTAGAGGGCAGTGATACCCCCAAAAAAGGAAAGTCTAGGTTACTTAAGTGACTAAAAGCACCATGTCTTTCCACTTGTCTTTGAACACTGTGCAGCACCCAGATTTTTTAATGAAACAGTTTATTTTTTAAAATCTCAAATAAATGAGTTATGAATAGCTGCATTTTCCTCTGATTTGCCAATATTGGATATGTAAGCTAGAAAGATGTATCCTCAGTATCACTTCTTAAAAACCTGGAGGGGTTCTTTTAAAAGTTCAGAGTTACAAAGGAGTTATGAACACCATAATGTAAGACCTCAGAAGTTTTCTGTAAAGTTGTTATGCATAAGTTCTTAAAATATAAGAAGTTTGAGGAAAGGAATATTTATTATAAACCAATGAAACTTTTAACCCACCATCATTGGTGTGCATGGGGCCTAGAAGCTTGCAGTCCTTTTATTGTACTTCTGATTCTGTTCTGAGTATCCTGCATAGATTTTCTATTTCTATATTTTCTACAGAATGCTTCCAGCAGAGCTCAGGTAAAGAAAGAGAGTATTTTACATCAGGAGCTTTGTCATTCACAATCAGGAATTACTGTCCCAAGACTACCATGAAGCAGGAAGAACGGAAAAGAAGCACAGAATGAAGATCAATGCTTCCAGCAGAGAACACATTGCAGAGACTGACTTCCTGCCAGACGATCTCTTGATCGGTCTTTTCCAAACAGAAAGAAAGAGCTTTTATCAAATCAGCAAGAGGAGAAGGCACACCAGTGAGCGCCATTCTTATGGCTCATTTATCTTAGCAGAAAGATGTTCCCAGTAAGAAAGGAGAATCTATTTGAAAGTTGAAAAGTGAGGACAGCAAATGGGCTTAACTTTAGAAACAGCAATTAAGCAACATGGAAAAACTGGGTATTCTTTAGCAAGGAAAAAATATCCATGAATATATTTCCAAGAATGATATCATAGGAATCTTAATTAATGCAGAGATCTTGGCTTGTGGCCCCTGGAGTTGCATTGAATAGTCTTCTGAGGTCTCTAAGAATCGAAGGGTTCATTCACATTCAGTCTCCCTGCTTATCAGCTGTGCAATGGTTAGAGATCATAAAACGCTTATCTGTCAAAAAGTGGGTATATTTAAGTAATAATACTCTCAATTCTAATTCAGAACAGGAATTCAGTAACAGAAGAACTCTGAAAAAGAATAAAAAATTGCAGTATCTTTTTTGTGTCTCTCAGAGGAGCCTATAAATCAATACTGTATATTGTAAGTCAAAATCTGAAGAAATAACTTCAGGGGTGGGGAGAAGCAATCCAGGAGATAACCCTGCATATATGGACTTTAGGATTCAATAGGGGCACCAATACCAGAGACTTGGCACAACTAGTCAACTTTAAACATGCTTTATTTCCAAGTCCGAGTGTGCTCAGGCAGAAAGACGATTACAAATCAAAAGGGGCAGGGGAGAGCCAAGATGTATTCTTTTTTTTCTTTCTTAATACAGTATTTCTTTGTCTTCCCTCTGTCAAACCCTGAGCCAATGACTTTCCTCAGGCTGCCCGGGGAGGTGCAGGGAGAGGAACATACAGGGCAGAGGAGACGTGAGCCAGAGAACTAGGGGAGGTGGAGACGGCTCCTTCACATGGCGAAAAGGATGAGGAAGGCCACCATCGGGCAGAAAAGTCCTATGGCCTCAGGGAGGGCAAAGCCCAGAATGGCATAGAAGAAGAGCTGCTGCTTCAGAGACGGGTTCCTGGCATAGCCAACGATGAGGCCCCCAAACACAGTCCCAAGGCCAGCTCCAGAGCCCGCCATGCCAACCATGGCAGCCCCGGCCCCGATGAACTTGGCGGCTGTGCCAGTGTCCCTGGGGACAATGCTGGTTTGGAAGCTGCGACTAGGGAGTAGTGAGGTCAGGAAACTTGGGGCTGTCAAGCTGCTGAAGCGCTCGTCCGTCAGTGTCTCGGGCCATTTCTGCACCCACACAGACAGTTGTCGGCTCAGCAGCTGGGAGGTGCTCCTGACCAGGGCAGGGGTGGAGACGAATTTGGCGCAGCCGGACATTTTTAGGGGTTGAGGGGGCAGTGGCAGGCGAGCTGCTCCTAATGCCGAGAAGACAGAAAGGGGCGATGAATTCTTGTCTACAGGATTAGGAAACAAATTTTAAGGCATTATTTTATGTCTGGTAGAAATAAACTACTTGTTGTCTATTTTCCTAAATTATAAGAAGCATTGAACTCATCTCCAATTGGTATGATATAAAGTAGTATTTCTGATTTATTCTATTCAGTTGTTGCATTTTGGTTTCTTGTTCTTTTTAAGAAGCTTTGTTGCAGTAATATCCATTATCACTCTTTCATGGTAGAAGGCTAAGTTGAAAATAACTTTAATGTTTTCATAGTGTATGTGGTAGTTACACAATTTCGTGTCAACTTAATGAAAGAATGAAGGAGTGGGGTCTAGCCTGTCTTCCTTTCTCTTGATTTCCCCTTCAGAAGAAGTTGGTCTCTCTCTCTCTCTCTCTCTCTCTCTCTCTCTCTCTCTCTCCCCCCTCTCTTTCTCTGAATCCCCTTCCTGTTGAGTAGCCAGGGGAGATGAGCCTATCCTGAGATGGTTTTGGCAGCATTTGAACGACAAGACTTTTCACCCACTGGCCTGTGATTATCCTGTATTCGGTATCATTACATATGCTGCGTGAGTCTAATGAGCAATCTATAGACTAGCATGGGACATATGGGCTAATATCGGAATTATGGACTTGATCTGCACTGGGCTGGGGTGTTTTCTCAATAAGCAATTGATCTGTGATATAAAGTTCTCTCCTATACACATATGAGTGTCTCTGGATTTGTTTCTCTAGTCACCCTGACCTAGCACAGTATAAATATGTATATTTACTATTTTTAAAAAGAAGATAAAAAAAACTTTTAAAAGTTCACTCTCAAACATATTGGATAAATTTTGTTGAGATAGTTTGATCCAAACTTTCTTATCTAAAATGATTTCCTTTCACCTTTAACTTTTTCTCTTTGAAAATAAAGCCTAAGAGCATATATATGACTCTCAATGAAATGACATTATGATTAGCATTGACCTGGATATTTAATTCTCTTCTTCAACATGAGAAATGGGAGTATTGGTAGAATGAGAAAAAGTGCTCTGTACAAAGTGTTTCCAATATTACTACTCTAATGTAAATTCCCAATCAAAATATTCATTAAAACATGCTGTCTTTCCTGGGGTAACTTCACTACTTCTAATAGGTCTGTAGAATTATAAATACAAAGAAGTCTTCTAAATTAACTGATCAGTGTTCTTTCTCAACCCTTGTTTTTATTTATGTATTTATTTATTTAGCACATTTGTACATATGTGATGTACAAATGTTGTACAAATGCACAAATGTACAAATGTTGTACAAATGCACAAATGTACAAATGATGTACAAATGTACAAATGTTGCCATCAACATTTCCAAAACACTTTATGTCTACTTTAGTCCTTGGTATCAGCTCGTCTTTTTCTTTCCTCCCTTTCCTAACCTCCCACCTGCATGAAGCCTAGGTTAATTATACATTGCTAGATTAATTATCCATTACTTACACTGCCCATTATCTCCCTTCACCCAACTTACTATTACCTGTTCCCTTGAGGTTGAGGCTATAGAGCCAATCTTGTGATGGGTTCGCCTTTAACTCTGGTTTATATTAAAATAAAAATGACACCACATCTTAGGAATTTTAAAATAGCAAATGTGTTCACTATTAAACTCTTTGGCAAGATTTATCTGAAATTCTCTTCTAAAAACCACTTAGCAAATAAAACTCTTATCTGGTCTTCTCACAAAGGAAACTAAATTTCTGTTCTCTTCTGCCCTTTGAAAATCGCTAATTGAATGAGAAATTCATAATGGGATTCTTTTGCAGTGTGTCTAAATATGTGGCTTCAAACCAAAGTGGAACATCTTTTAAGCATTAGAAACTGAGAAATTAACCTTAAGTTAAAAATAGATGACTTTTGAAATATTTAAGTTGTCTGTGGTGCTTACCATCACTCTATCCTCAAAATAAATCACTTTTACAAAAATTGAAGAAATGTTAGGGTTAGCCCTAAATCCATGCATTATGATGAAAAACAAAAATCACCCAGCAATGCTTTCACACGGTTAAACCAATTGACATGTCAAGACATTAAAGACTCAAGAACACTTAAGTCGAAAATACAAGATCTAGCTAACAAAATCAAGATAAATGAAAGAAAAAACACAAGACAGTATAAAAAAAGAGGCTATGATCTGCCAATCACTCAATAGAAAAAATAACTTCTTAGCCAGCAAAAATGAGAAATGTGAGAAAATGTGGTCTTAACAGTTAATTATCCAAGAAGCCATTGAATCGCCTGGAAAAAGAAAAACCTACTACACAACACAAAAAGAATTATGGTAACATCTCATGAATCTGTGTAATGAAGTGAAATTGTTTAGTATGACTCTCTACATATTCTTTGTAACTTGATAGGAAACAGCAATCCAGTGACTAGGTAGGAACATGCAAACAAACTATAGATAGAGGACTTTAGGTCAGCTATTGGCAATTTTTGCCATTCTACCGGTATCAACCTGAGCCATCTCAGAAGAAGAGAAAGAGAATCCCATGACCATCAAGAAAAGTGCTGAGGGGATTAGCTATCAGACTTCAACGAAAAAAAATCATATCATTGCTAATGAGGGGGAGTGCAGAGTGGGGATTCAAAGCCCATCTGTAGGCAACTGGACATTCCCTTACTGAAGGCTCTTGGGGAGGGTCCAAGGTATCTGGGGTGCACTGTTGCAACAATGAAACATACAATATTCCTCTTGTTCTTAAATGTTTCTTTCCCCTTCCCTCACCCTACTTTCATGATCCCAGTGCTACCCTACAGATCCAACTGGACCGAGGTTTGTGCACGGGTACAGAGAGGAATTTGAAACACAGGGAATCCAAGACAGCACCCCTCAGGACCAGTGGTAAAAAGGGTGATAATGGGAGGGTGGGGAAAGGTGGGGTAGAAAGGGAGAACAGATTGCAAGGATCTACATATAACCTCCTCCCTCTCCCTGATGGACAACAGGGAAGTAGGTGAAGGGAGACATCGGATGGTGTAAGTTATGACAAAATAATAATTTATAAATTATAAAGGGTTCATGGGAAGAGTAGGAAAGGAGGGAAAAGGAGGCATGCATATTAGGGGCTCAAATAGAAAGTGTTTTTAGAATGATGATGGCAGCAAATGTACAAATGTGCATGACACAATGGATGTATGTGTGGATTATAAGAATTGTATGAGCCTCCAATAAAGTGATTTAAGAAAGAAAGATAGAAATGAAAGAAGGAAGGAAGCAAAGAAAAAAGGAAGGAAGAGGCACTAGCCAAGTACAGAGAGATCTTGCTTAAATTGGCTGAGGGTGCCGAGACTGCAGCCCTGAACAGAGGAGCAGTGCTGAGACTGAGGCAGAAAGTTGGACATCTCAGCTGAATGCCTTCAGACAGAAGGCTGACTTTCAGAATGAGGTTCCCTCTGGGCAGTTATAAGCACTAAAGGAGATTTGTGACACTTTCCCAAGGAGGGCAGATACCCTAGAACCAAATATTCAACTGAGAGATAGGACTGTGCCTGTCAACATGGATAAGGAGAGGTGTTGAGGACAAAAGGATGGTATCCTTTATGTTTTCTAATACTGACTTGAAATAACCTGTTTACTTCTCTATTAGTTTAAGTGTAATCTGTGAGTTCTGTGTGGCCATTGCAATAGTTTTTTCTCACTCAGCACACTGTCTCTCAGCCAGGGAGAGACAATTGGTGTCGAAATAGAAAAAAGGAGGGAGGCATGTCTGCCTTGTTACAATTTGCAGGGGTGTTTTATAGAGATTGATTCTCCTCTCCTTTTATGTAGTCAGAAGAGATAAAATATGGCCCCTACATTCTAAAAGACATTGTTCTGAATGAAATAAGTCAATTGCAAAAAAAATACAAATATTGCATAAAGTCAGTATTATAAAAAGTAAAGAATAGATTTCTGCACAGAAATGTTGTTTGATGGTTATCAGTCTTAGGAAAGGAGGGGAAGAGAAACACAAATGTTAATTATGGTAGGGGGAAACATAATATATAATATGGAGGAATCAATACAATATGAACAAGATAATGAAAGATACACAAGAATAAAAGACAGGTATGATCAATGCTGTAACATTTTTAAAAACTCTCCCATAGTAAGTGGCACATATATATATAATACATAAGTATGGATGAGGATATTTCTATATATATTTATAAGTGTTGTACATATATACCTGTATATAATGGAACAGACAGGTGACACAGTTATAGGAACAGCTTCGATATTGGAGCAGAAATACTAGCCTACTAAAGACCGTTGGATATCTAGGTTCATTGGCAAAACACAACCCGTAAAGATAATGTCCTACATACTACTATGTTGAGTACTGTTTAAAGCCTTAAGACCTTGTGAGTAGCCATCTGAGAATCATCTAAGACCATCTAAGTTCTCTTCTCCTGTGGAGCAATGGAGAATGAAGAGAGTCAAAGACACAAAAAAATTAGTCCAAAGGACTTTTAGCCCACATGAACAAAAGCTTCCTCTAACCTGACACCAGAAAACTTGGTGAGATGCCCTTTAGGGAGTTCCAACTGATAGTGCCCGTGTGCTGAAAATGAAAGTCTGCCTAGTCGTGTGTCTTCCTCTCAATTATAACCATTCTTGAGCCTATTGCGGCAACCACTCTGTTGATCTGTTTCCTTAATGGCCTTTCTCTTGATTTTGTCCCTCTACTCTACCAAGTATGTCTTCTCCCAGGAATGTTTCTCCTGAAACCATATCTAAAGAATGTTAGATGAAGTCTCCCCATCTTTGCCTCTCAGGAGAACTCTAGTAGTACTTCCAAGGGAGATGGATCTGTCCTTTCACCAGTTCATGGGACCTTCAATAATTTTCTCCATCACCACAACTCAATATGAATTAATTATTTCTTGGCCTTACTTATTCAATGCCCAACTTTCACATGCATAGGGGACAATTGAAAATATCATGGCTTGGGTCACACACATTTTAACCCTCACAGTAATATCCTTGCAAAGTACTATAAGGGGTTGCATGCAGTAAATTTACCTAATGCCGCTTGTCTTTTGATCTCTTGACTGATGCTTCAATGAACATGAAATGAACACTGATTGTGGATCCATGCAAGACAAATTCCTTGACAACTGCAAACTTTCCTCCATTTATCATAATGTTATTTGTCCAGGTGTGAGGATTTTGAGTTGTAATCTTCCCCAAGGTGAGTTTGAATCCATCCTGAAAGCTGAAATACTTGATGTTCATCAGCGAGTGCTTCAAATTCTCCTCCCTTTCAAGAAGGAAATGTTACCAAAATCACTTTGAAGGAATCATCAACACTAAGTAGTTTAGATAAAAGGAAGAACTTGATTGTGCTAACATGTGGCTCAGTGGTATACAGAGACCGCCCCAGACCTGGGGTCTTGATAACTTTTACAAGGTTGTTAGAAATGGGCTGCTGAAGCAGAAGCAGGAGGACAGGTTAAAGAGGAGGTGTTAACAAAGTGCAGAGATTTGCACCTTGCATTGAGGCTCTTTGCCACAGGAGAAGTGAGTTGTCCCTGTCTCATTCCCATCCTTGAAGCTCTTTTTAGCCTTACCGGGCTTCAGTTTTTCCCCTTGTCCATATGCTCATAACTTTTATTTAGGGACCTGTACCAGTTCAGCCACAGGACATGAGCTATGGCTTTCCATTCTACCACTATTTCAGTGATATTGGTGGTTGTCCTGATTGTCAATGGGAGGACAGGGGATAAGTATACATCCCCCACAACCACTACGATTCCTCCCCAGGGAGTTTTAATCCTTTAGATGCTGAAAACCGCTCCCAAACCCTGACTGCCACCAAGAGAGTCTGGATTCCATACATTCTGTGATGGTGCTGGCACAAGAGCCAACGTCTACATTCTATCAGTAAATTGCTTTATTGCTTGCCTGCTGTCACTGATTTGGAGTCAGCAATTGGACAGATTAAAATTTTCACAAATCCCACCTTCTTTTGCCAGAAAGTAGTGCAATGTTAATCTTTTGGGGTAGACTGCCATTCCTGATTTTAGTCTGTGAGTTACTAACAGCTTGAGAGTGTGGGCTCTTTCTTTAGCAATGATCTCTGTGATCGCATGTCCTTGAATAGCCTCTCTAACATGTGTATGGGCATTCAATATCCCCAGGACCCAACCTTAGTCCAGTGGCTAGCTCATAATATTAAATAATTCTTTTGGGTAGCCATTCATATTTCCAATTAACTGTAGGATTGTTTTGCTCCTCGATGGATCATAAACTGGGAACCATAATTATTCTCCTAAAGGCAGTGAAAGTGGAAAAAAGGAAGGTGTTATTGTTCCTAAAATACATGCCCTTCTCCCATTGGTTGGGAATAGAGAGTCAGCCCTGGTCTCACAGGTACAATATAGACCTTTGGGGGTGCTGCTGTCCCATGCTTGCTTTAACTGGGTAAAACTCACAAAAAGAGTGGGGGTCAAATTCACTTGAATTGTTTTCACTTTACCAGTAAGAGTAAAGGATCTATTATGTATCTTTTTTTAAATTTAAGGACCTCATTTCCTGGACATAATGTATGTGAACTGGTTTCATTGTCTATTGAGGCAATAAGTTCCTATAATGAAGGTTTTAAGATTCCTTACAGTGCTGAGGCGATCCTTATTTTTCTCAGACAAAGCAGACACATTATACAAAGTCCACAAATCTAATTCCTTTGCTTCCTAAGGTTGCTTGTCTCCCATAACGGTTCTTTCACACACACAGCATTGCATTGGTTGCATTCAATGTAGCAGCCACAGCCTCAATTAACTCTAGGAACAGGTTTTTTTTTTTTTTAAAAAAAAAAAAACATACCTGGGACATACCTGTTTCCCTAAGTTCACCATTTTTAAATTTTTCTTTCTTCTATATTGAGTGAAATAGGTGATGGACGAAGCTTTATTATAGGTAGCAAACTACTTGCACATATAGTATAGCATTCCTGTCCCTTCAATCTGGGTTAATATGGTTCTGGTCATCCAACTTTTAGGAATCAATAGGTTTACTGAATTGTATTCCCTGATTTTGCCACTCCTCTTATGAGAAGGGCATCATTTTCAGTAGTTTGCCTTGAAGTTCAATGAATGCAATTCCAATAAGGACAGTAATTCCATTCCGGACTACGGGGACAATTTGAGAAGGTACCTAGATCTAGTATTTGTAGAGAGTTTGGTTATGCCAACCTCAATGTTTCCTATTTCTCTTGGAGTCTTGGACATGGAACAAAGGAGAGGGAACATCCTGGCAAACAGGATTTTAAAAAGATCAATATCCAGTGTTTTTCTAAGGAGTACACTTTATTTTTAATGAAACTAAAGAGAGTACCTGGTACCGTGTCAAATGGGCCTCTTGGCAGAGTTTATTAAGCCCATTTTTTATACTGCAGTTCATACATCTGACTTAGCCCAAGCTCTGTGGCTGATATGCTGCATGCAGTTTCCAATTTACATATACCCATTATCTTGGCTGTCTCCTACACTACATTGGCAATGAAGGACTATACATTATCAGATCCCTTGATCAGAGGTAGTCTATACCTCAGGATAATCTCTCACTGTAGAATCCAGATTACTTCTCAGACCTTCTCAGTTCAAATAGGTAATGCCCCTGCCCATCCTGAGTAAATGCACTAGAAGACTAGCACTAGAAAATATTGGTATCTACTGCTTCTGGAAAGATCAATACAGTTGAGGATTATGTTTTCAAAGGAGGTTCCCCCAACTTGTATTCCTGATGGCAAGGTGCAGGTTTAACTTATAGTCTTGGTCAGGTAAGTCAATTATAGGATATAGAAATATTTTCCCAACAGGTACTCAGTACCTTTCAGCCCTAAGTGGGTAACAGCATGGAAATTTCCCACAAGGGATGAAGCTGACAATGTTGTGATCAAAATTCTGCCATCTTTAACTGCTGTCATCCTATCTCAATTTTTTTCTCTGAATACAGTGCAAATCCCCAGGGAAGGATATAGGTGTGATTTTAGGCATCCATGGCAGAACAGGGGCAGTGACAAGAGGACTGAGGCCTCTGCAGCTGCCCTCTTTGCTTCCAGGTCTGCTCTCTGGTTTCCTCAGGCTTCCTGGGATTGTACTTTCTGGTGCATTTTGCAACGTATCACAGCCACTGCTGCTGGTTCCCCCACTGTGTCTAGTAAAGTCAGAATTTCAGACATGTGTTTTATTTCTTTTCTTCCTGCAGATAGCAGTCCATTTTCTTTTCCTTCTGCAGTTAGCAGTTTCTTTCTTTGTATGTAGTCTCGTGAATATGGAACATAAAAAAGGCATACTTTGAGTCTGTAGTGATGCTAACTATTTTGCTCAATTTTAAGAAGTGATCAATTTCATTAGTTCAGCTTCCTGAGCAGAAGTCCCCTGTGGGAAGGCCTTTGCTTCTATAGTTCTACTCTGAGTGACCACTGAATATCCCACTCACTGCTCTCCTTTTGCATCTAGGAAGCTGGTTCCTTTGGTGCAAAATTTAATATCCAGGCCATCTAGGGGTTGGTCTTTTAAGTCAGATCTTCTTGAGAACACTGTTTATATGGGGGACCTTCCTCTCTTGGCAACTGCATTGCAGATTCAGAGTTTTACAGTTCTAGAATCACTCATGGGATTTTACATGACAGTCTTTGGTATTTGGTGAGTGTGGAGTTTGTTAGTCAGTGATATCCTTTGGTATTCATAAAGTAAGCACCAAGTGAGGTACTTGCACTGCTAGATCCTGCCCCAGGGTGGCTTATCGACTTTCTGAGCTCGCAGCATCACTGCGAGGTCTCAAGGGCATCAGGGTCATCCACTTGCTATTCCATCCAATTGCCTAGACAGGTAGCTGACTGGTCTTATCCATAAGTTCACTACTTGCAACAACACTCCTACTGCTCTATTATTCCTTTCAGAAACATGCAAGGTGAACAATTTGGAATTTTCCAGCAACCTAAGAGCAGGAGCTGATTGGGATACTGCTTTAAGCTTTTGGAAGGCATTTTGTTGCTCTTTTCCCCAGTGTACTGGCTCCTGTTCACCCTTCTTTGGAGCAATTCTCACAACTGCTTCTTGATCCATGTACAACTTACTGATAGAATGAAGTGTTCTAGAAGTCCCATTCTTCTCAAAGCTGTCCATAATCGGTTATGATCCATATAGTTCATTTGTTTTGCCATAGTCAATGAAACACAATTAGACATGTTTCTGTTATTCTTTACTTTCAGCCAACATTCATCTAACATCAGCGGTGATATCCCTTGGTCCACTTCCTCCTCTGCCTGTACTTCTGGACATTCCCTATAAATATACCGGTGCAACAATTTTTGGATGATCCTCAGTAAAATTTGCTTGCATGTGATATCAATGATATTGCTCTATAATTGGTCTATTAGGTCACCTCTCTCGATATGTTCTATGAAAATACCGAATGGTGCAAGAAACATTGAATTAAGATGAAAGGAATACAGAGTCACTGTATCAAAAAGAGCTAATCAAGTTTCTACCATTTCAGGAGGTAGTGGATGGGCAAGAACCAATGGTACTGAAGGAAGAAGTTCACATTGTAATGAAAGCATTAGCCCAAAACAAGGCTGCAGGAATTCATGGAACAACAATTGAAATGTTTCAACTCGATGATGAAGCACTGGAAGCTCTTATTCATCTATGCCACAAATCTGGAAGACAGCTACTTGGACAACTAACTGGAAGAGATCCATATTTGCACACATTCTGAAGAAAGGAGCCCCAACTGGAGTTAGCCTATAGGATTGAGTGAAACTGTTTCTGTAGGCCTCCAAGATTACAACTCTTCATGGAAGTAGAGAGCTTCGTCTTTCTCTTTTGGAACACCTGGTAATTTTGAACTGCTAAACTTGCAGTTAACCATCGACAACCTGTAATCCACTGGGCCCTCAGGGCTCCCTGTGCATTGACCAGTTAACAAGTATTAAAGAGGCTACAAGATAATATGTTTCATCGATGGCTGAAGTGAGCTTTAAGTGCCAAAAGAGGAAATGGCACACATGTCAAGGCAAGATTAAATTGAAGAAAAAGAAATTGCTTCAAATTGACATACACACAAAATGCACTCATACCTAGAGACAGAATCCTAAAAAAGTAATTTAGCAACTCATCAATCTTAATGGCATCACCCAGCTTTAATCGGATTTCTTTGGGACAAGATTTTTTTTTTAAGTTGCAAAAGCTGTGATCACTCGTAGAGATAGCTGTGTGTTATAAATGTGTGGTGTAAATAGGAGGGGATGAGAAAAGAGGGATATTGAGAGTGGTGAAGGGTAGAAGGATCATAACAGCAAGGTGTATGTATGCCTGTTTAGTGCATTGCACTACCAATGCTGGTCTTTCAAACACTCTCTTAAAAGGGTCAACAATTCTCTCACTTAATAAATTATAATTATTACAGTTGCAACAGCAAAGGCATTCTTCTCATCAAGGACAGAATGCAAAGAAAAATATTGCAATGATGTAACCTTAGAGATTTCATGCTATTGTTTCTAGAAACACTGATGTCTGTTTAGACACATATACACACAACCACACTTAGATATAAGCTATATGATGATGCAAAATGTTACTTCTTACATGAACTTCAGGTAGAAGTGACTTCATACAACATAGCTGCATAATGTGATTTTTCTCCCCATGAACCAGATATTATGGGATCTGAGTCTATCCTTCTTTTCTTGATATGTTGGCTAATGTTTTGTTGGAGTCTTTTATTGAGCAAAAATATCAATAACTATTCAATTTCATCATCTTTGCATTTTCCACCACTTTAAATTACATTTTTATAGGAAATATTTTTAAAGTTTTCATTCTGCTTGATACAATAGCCACAATAAACAATATAAAAACTATCAATATAAAATTTTTTAGCTTTCCATTTCCAGATTTAAAAGGATATTTCATTACTCTTTTGCTAATTAAATCCAATAACTAATCCAAGTATTTAACATTTTCTATCATCTCTGTTCTCTGCCTTAGTCTATAGTTCTATAAGGATATGAATTTCCAAGCAAACAGAACAATCCAGTCTTGGTAAGAATGACGTTTTGAAGGGTGTGGGGAAATAAAATGCAGATACTGTGCACTTTCACTTAAGGAATGGATTCAGTGTTCAATATGTTCTGAATGTTGACTAGTGATTAAAAGAGAGGTTTCTTCAATTGCCATTAGCCATGTCATGCTGAATAAACTCAAACCAAAAAAAAATTATGAAGCAGAGTATGTCAATGATCTCCCTGAGCAAATCCTAATCATTAGATCTTACCCATGTTTTAATGGTCTACAAGATATGAGCTGCCATATTTATGCATCCACCATAGCACTCACCATATAATAAACAGCTTTTCCACGTACTAATCAGTAATTTACATCACACTATAAATGATCCATAATTTATTCCACTTTGCTTAACATAATACCAAGAATATAGAACATATGCCTTACTGCAACACATCCTGAATGTTATACAGTGTGCTCAATTTCAGCTAATCTATTTGTTGTCCTTATCAGACTTTCAAACTTTTAGATAGCATCATAACTCCATGTTTGTGACAGATAAGGTCTTGTGTCTATTTGGGCCAGATTCTCAATTGATTGGCAGTATCCACTTGTAATTAGATTACTCTTTCCTGGTAAGACTTAGTATAACAATCCCCCAGACTGATATTTGACCCATTAACTTGGAACTTGCTCATCCTTAAAACTGTGTGAACCATTTCCTTTAATATATGTAAACACCTCACTCACTCTCTCTCTCACAAACACACAGACACACAGTGAAGCATTTATAATGATAGATGGATAACTACATAATAGGACATGTATTAGTAAAATATTAGTGGAGAAATCTAGGTGGTGAGTTCAGATATGTGTATATATTTACTGAATACATATACACATATATTTGCTAAATATTTAGATTTTCATGGTAAAATATTGGAGGAAAAAAGATTACAGTTAAGTGTCAGTATAATCTTTATTAAGACTTATATATCAGATTCCTAGCTCTTGATATCAAGTCATCAGAAAGATATATTATCTATTGCAATATATCCATACATATCTGTAGCTATATATCCATACATATCTATATCTATGCACACACTATAGTCACATCAGTGTATCAAAAGAGATAAAATCAATGGAATAATGTTTAGATAAACCTAGTAGGGAATTTGCAGTAATTTTTCCAATACCAGAACATAATCAAATATCATCTCTATTTTTCATTGCCAGTTGTGGCGGTCATGCTTATGTTAATTTTATGATTGAAATGTAGGGGTGGAGTCTAGCCTGTTAATCTGGAGATAGCCATTGAGTAGCCAATGAGGCGTCTATGTGGGCATGGCTTTCACCTGAGACTCCTGGGAAATCTCGCAATATTTCCCTCGTGAAGATGAGACGATATCTTCCCCAGCTGTTGGGAGTTAGTCTCAGAGATGATTAATCACGGAAAAGACAAGATGCAGCCTCCAAGAAGTTGGAGGAGCCGGCGGAAAGACCACACAGCTTTGCCCTGATGGAGCCAGATCTCTGAAGCTGGAGCGGCATGCTGTTGATGGACCCTGAGCCCTGAAAGCGAGAAGCTAAGGTGAGACCCCTGCCAGCTCCAGAATTCTGCACCCACGGACCTGTGACTTTGTGAATCGGAAGGAGACTTTGTAGACTGATTTCGGGCATATGAATTAATATCGGACTTAAGACTGGACTGGACTGGATTGGGATGCCTTCTTAGTGTCATATTCCTTTTGTATATAAACCCTTTCCTTATATCTATATGCGTGTCCATGAAATTTGTTCCTCTACTCTACCTGGATTAACACAGCAGTGCATTTATTTTTTAAGCAATGAACAGGAATGCATACCAGAAAAAAGAACACTTCACTGCCAGCATGTCAATGGCGACTCCAAATGGGTTTGTGAGACTGTAGCTGTGTCTGAGTGCGGAAAGTGCAGTCTGTCTCCCTCAGCGCTGCTGGTGCTTTTGAACTCCAGACCATGCAAATTGCAGCCCATATAATAACACTGAAACAACGAAAATCAGTAAATGCAATTTGACAATTAGTGCTTCAGTAAAGAAAATGTTTTGTCTTAATATTGCGTCAATTTTCTAATTTTGTTGTGAATGTGCACTCTTTAATAGATCCTTTTGAATTAGTCAGAAATTATTATAATAATAAATAACAAAATAAATAACAAAATCAAAATGCTAACCTGAAATAAGAGTCCATCTTAAAATGGAAAATATCAGAGCACCATATACAATGGGAAAGTATTTGTAGATGAAGTTTCACAATTTAGATCAGAAAAAAATTTACTGTAATCAATGAGCCTTGAAAAATCATTTTTGGTTTGCTTTTTTTCCCCCTTTTTGCTCAAGTATTCAAAGCAACGAGTTGAGGAATGTGTGTAATAATTGGAAAAAGTCCATCAATAATATGTGCTTTGTAATTCATAGTATTTGTCCTTGCACAAAATTTTCAGATGCAGAGTTATAAATATAAGCCATAGAATAGTTAACTTTGCAGTAGTAGCAAACAATTTTCAGTGGCTTGGACTTATTTTTTAGCTACATAACATAGACACAGTGAATCAAGGGTAGTTCTGCTAAAGATGCCATATTAAAGCTGGAAAAGTATATATATATACACTTTTAGACTTTTAACTATTTTATCATTAAACATATTCTTAAAAAACTCATTAATTTTCAAGAATGATCTTTCTTATTTCTCAAGAACTATGTTCATATGGAAGTAACAGATGGTAATGTTTAGCCTAAAAATTCTTTTTCCTAAGATATATATCTCTTAGATTTTGTGTATTATATGATACTTGTTCTTCTGCACTTTTACATAACACTCAAAAAATCAAAAAACATTCTTTCTTGTATTACAATATTTTTAATGGATATAAACCAAAACCAACTTGTGATAGTTGCAGCAGTTTCTCAAAAATGTACTTTTCAATTGGTAAACACTCTTTTCCCTTTCCCTTTCATTTTTAATAAATAGTTGATTTCTCTATCAAAGTTGTTGTTTTAACATATGTCACTCTGATTTAAGCACAAAAGAGAAAGCAAAACAGTCAAATCCTCACAATGTTTTTAAGATGTGTTTTCAAATATGGCATATGACATCTGCTAATACACAATTTACAAACAGCAACAAAGGACACAAAAGCAAAATTCCTTAAGCAAATTCATAACTTAAGAAACACAAAAATAGATTTGTCTGTTTGATAATATAAATAGTCTTTGTTGTATTTGAGATAAAACTTAACAAAGATTAGGACTTCACTCAAGTTTCTACTCAAAATAAGTAGGTAAAATATTTATCATAAGAACAACATTAACTAAAACAGCAAGCATGGAAACTTATAGAGCACTGAATTGCCACCTAACTTGTCGACAACAGCAATAGTTAAGATTTATTGTGCCACCCTGTCCAATGAACACATGTAGGTTTCATTGAAGGGCAGTTTAATTCAGGGGCAGAAAGATAAATGGCTCAGTGAGCCTCACCTTTCTGGTCTCTTGTTTTCTGATGATCAGACCTGTGTATGACTACCTTAGCTAGTTCTCTGTCTGCAAGTAATCCCTAAGGAGAAGTCAAATAGACCTATTCTGATGCAGCCCTGGGTGCTGGGGAAGCCATGTGAAGACCCCTGCCTGCACTGAGGTACTAACAAGCTCACCAATTGGATTTGCCCCCTGCATTCATGTGTTTTTGCATGTATTTTGTAAGATTGGGAAGGATTTTGTAGATCAGTGTTGGACAAATGGGCTAATGTTGGACTTATGGGTTTGAACAGAACTGGATTGGGATGCTTTCTTAATGCACACTTACCCTTAATGTAAAACTCTTATAAAATATTAGTATGAATTTTGTTTATCTAATCTACCCAAACTAATACATTATGGGAGCAGGAGTGTGATGCTGGAGAAACAAATCATAAATATGGAGAATGGATGGTTATTTGACTTTTGCTTTATGGTAGTGTTTCTTCTTTGACTAGCCAGGGGGCAGCTATGTCCATGTAGTTTACTGGGTTGTTTTCTAGAAAGAATATGGGAAATCAAAGTTTTGATTATTTTGTTTGGTTTTAGTCTTTGGTTATTTCTATGTGAAATGGAAAAAATAAATGTCGATGTATATTTTGAGTTCAGGGTTAGAACTTGCCATTTCAATTTCTTAAAAACTATGTTGCTTAAGGAAAATGGCTGATAGAAGGTCAAAATGCCTGACAGAAAGCATGGATCTGGTTTATTGCTCTCAGAGACCTAATCCCATATTATTATTTACTTAGAATAGTTAAGAATTTAGACAAGCTAAATAAGGGTATTTCTTGGCTGTCTTAAGAATTGAGTCTAGCAACTGAGTTTAGTAGCTTTGTTTATACTGATTTGTTCTGATTATTATTGACATATGATTGATAGAAATGTTTATTGGGAAGTATGAAAATATCTTGTAAGCCCACTTGCCTGAAGCCATTGATTTGATCTTTAGATGAGTTAACACACACCTGGGAAGAAGGCTCTAAAGAGATTACACCTACCCAGTGCTTTGGAGTAGTCAGGACATTAGAAGGTGAAGAGATATGTCTAGAAGCAGTTGTGACAAATTGAAGAGAAAAAAGAACTCTGAATTTGATGTTTGAACTCTCATAGCCTTTGTCAGAAGCTGGAAAAAAAATCTGAACCATGAAGAAAACTTCTCTCTAGGACTGAATGTTAAAGGGAGCCTACAGAGAGGGTGAAATGTTTGCTAGGTGACCACCTAGATCCACTTGTTGAGTGGAAGGGGGAGAGATGCATCAATAAAGTGATGGGTTGAGTGTGACCACTGACACCTTTGGGCTTGATTTACAGGAGAAAAAGAAGATGAGAGCAGGTTGACTGATCCAAAGTTCATGACCTAGCAATAGGGAGCTAGGCTTACTGAGTATTTTTGACAACCCCATGATCTAAAGACAAGGCAACCAAGGGGCGCCACAATGAGTTGACCAGAACATGGCCAGATGAAGAGAAGTTATTTGAGCCTGTGAACTGATGCATATAGTTGCAGATTTTATGGATGGCCTGTCCTGATTTGACATTGTTTATGGATGTGAACTCACAAGGTTCCAACTGGAATGGATATTCTTCATGTCAAAGAATATAATTGTCTCCTCAGTGCTGAGGAGAATTTGAATACCCATATTTGGGGGGGATAAAGGCATGAAGTTGCTGACTTACAAACTTTCATAGGTAAGGGAATATATCCATAGAATCATAGAATTAAGGTGTAGGTGTTACATAGTAGCAATTGTTAGGCATAGGATATTTTTGTTTTGTTCACTTATAAAATGTTATGTTTAAATGTATGCACTTTAGTTTTATCCTGTTAGGTACAGCTATGATTTTAGTTTTGTTTGCTTGAAATTATATATATATATATATATATATATATATATATATATATATATATATGGCTAAAGAATTTTAAACAGGTGCCAAGTTGGCAAGGGATGGATTGTGATAGTTAAGGTCTATTGTGACATCCTGGCTAATGAACACATAGAAGATTCATTGAAGGGCAGTTTAATTGAAGGGTGGAAAGATAAATGGCTCGACAAGCCTCACCTTTCTGGTCTCTTGTTCTCTGAGGGCCGGACCTATATGTGGCTACCTTCGCTATTTCTCTACCTCAGCTAGCAAGGCTCACTTTCTGCAAGACACCCCTGAGAACCCACATGTACCTACTTTGATGCAGCCTGGGTGCTAGGAAAGCCATGTGGAGCCCCCTGACAGCAATAAGATGCTTACATGTTCACTGATTTGGCTTTTCTCATGCATTTGGCATCATCGTGTGTGTTTTCTGAGATTGATGAGGACTTTGTAGATTGGTCTTGTAGATGGGCAAATGTCAGACTTATGGATTTGGGAAGCACTGAGTTGGGATGCTTTCTAAATGTACACTTATCTTTTATATAAAACTCTGTCTTATAAAATATGAGTGTCTATGAATTTCATTTCTCTTGTTTACCCAAACTAACACCACAATTATAATCAAATGTCATACTGAATTATTGCAGACAGTATTCCAATTGATGAAAAACCAGATAACAGGTTTCATTTACCCCAGATTATACGAATGCACACACCCATGACCAGCAGCAAGACGGGAATAAATAATTCCGTATCATGAACAACCTCCCAGTAACCAGAGGCACAGTTGGAGTAAATATTTCCCTACCCTGAACAACTTCCTAGTAACTCAGATACTCTCCACCCGTATATTGCCAGCAATCTGTCAAGCATCCCCATGATTGATGTTCAAACTAATCATCCCCATAGTCACCCTACTTAGGTTCCACTGCTCTGGCAGCTTGAATTAACCTCCAGATCGTGTACCACATCTTCGTCATCTGAAATATCTGTGAAAGTGCGGGGATTTTTTACAATAATTTTCTGTTCTTTTACTCATATAGATTTTTTGAGACTATTATTGGTTAGGTATATCTCTAGATATTTCCACTTATGTTTGGCTATTATGAAGGGTATTACTTTTTTGTTCTCTTTTTCTGTAATTTCAGTTATATACTGACTTCTCCTTGTTGATCTTGCATCCTGCCCCTCTACCACATTCCTCTATAGCTTCCAACACTCCTATTGTAGAACCTTTGGGATTCTCAATATATAAAACAATATCATCTTCAAATAGAAATTATTTCACTTCTGTCTCCACAGGTATACCTTTCATATCCTTCTATTGCCTTATAATATTAGCAAGGATCTCCAGGACAGTGTTGAATAAAAGTGGGGACAAGGGACATCCTTGGTTCATTCCCTCTTTCAGTGTAATGTTTTGGTCTTTCCTCTATTGATTGTAACTCTGGCTGTTGGCTTTTAATATGTAGCTTTCATAATACTGGTGTAACGTGGGTCTAGCCAGTCCTATAACTTACCATGGGTTTGGAAGGTGCAATTGTAGGGTTAAGATATATAAAAATTATAATAAAGTCATGGGAGAGAGTAAAATGAAGAAGTCAGACATATTTCATGGTAGCATACTGACCTCAGCTCCTCTTGATGGTACACATGGAGGTGGAGGACAAGTGGGCAGGAGAGAGAGCATGAGGTTTTATTTCTAACCAAAGATTATATATGTTTGGGGGGCATTCAAGCCCTCTGATCACAGAAAATTACCAACATCATTGAAAGAAGTCGTAATATAGGTAATACAAGCAATAGGAGAGGGATGACCTTGGGGTGTGCATGAAATAGTACAGGGAAGGAATAGGGGTGTATATGTGGCAAGATGAGTGGATCCTAGACTCAGTAGAGTAGCTTAACCTGAGTGAGTCATCCTTGAGTGACCCCAGCCTTGCCTTCAGGCACTCCTTCAAAGTAACAATATGAGAAGGTAGTGGGCCAACTAGATGACCAAGACTTCCTTAAAATAAGATATTTGTGAGCTGAAAATGCCTCATAAAAAGATTAAAAAGAGAATGCACACACTGGGGGGAAATTGTCAATAATATATACCTGACAAGGGAATAATTTCTAAATTTTACATAAAACTTAATCTTAATAAGAAAAAGACAATTCAATTTAAAAATAGGATTAGAAATAGCTCATCAAAGAAGACATTCAGTCTGGCTAACAAACATTTAAAGTAATGCTGGAAATCAGTCACTCTCCATGGGTCAACAATTTGAACAGAATTAGTATTTGTTTTATAATGTCCCTTAAACAAGATAACAAATTCAAAGTCACTTTTAACTAAACCAGAGGAACAAAATTCACTATCACCCAATCAATTCTAGGATAAATTAAAAAGGGAAACATATAAATAATAACAAAAATGTAATATACAATTGGCTTCTTTAGACAGATTAAATTTCTATACTTACATGAGCTTTCTTCTTTATCCTGACTAGTAAGAATGATATAGCAAATATCAGTGGTCCAATTCTTGCAATTCATCTCACTTTGGTATCTATTCACTTCATTGTCTCTGCTCTATTTAGCAATCCCTAATTTCCTTATTTTGCATTATGCCAAATCTAATAAACCACTTGGAACTTTTTTTCAGAAATAGGATATAAATTCTAAGTAAAGAAAATAAAACAGAAAATAAAAAATATTAGAAACTCTCAAAAAACTCTCATGTGACCTAAACGAAATTTTTAAAATAGAGAAATTTTATTTTTAAAACCCCAAATCTATGATAATGTAGGGCTGAGCCCCGATGGCATAAGTGGTTGAGTGCAGGCCTGTGGCCCGCGGGCTTGGCAGTTCAAATCCAGCGACAGCTCTCAGGAGCAACACCGGGTAGCATCCATGACCACCAGAGGCAGTGATGCCCACCCGACCCCCCCCAAAAAAAATCTATGATAATGTGATAGGTTGATGTCAACTTGTCTGGGCAAAAAGTCTCCATGATATAATGTAAAATAAAGTGGTCGACAATGTTGCCAGAAATGGGTGGGTCAGAAAGCATTCGAAATTAGACTGAGGAAGTTTCTTTTCAAAATAGAGTTGATCACAATGATATCAATGGTTAACACTTTTGTGACTAAAGCCTGAAGAAGCCTTACTGACTGTTGGATCAGGACTCAAACTGAGACTAAACAGGTGCAAAAAATAATAATCAGAATATGAAATATACAAAGAATGTATCCAGGAAAATTAAAAGTTGTCAAAATAAAATAGGACGCATAAGGATCACTATTGTAAAGATTTTTTAGCTGACCTGCACTGGAACCAGCCATTTGGAATCAGAAAATAATATGATTTACTATGCCAAGAGTGGCAGATTTTAAAGGAATGCTATAGCTTTCATCATCAAAGAAGAAAATTTGAAGGGTATCTAAAAGTGCATTGCTATGTGTCATAGGATAATGTCTCTCCAATATAAGGAAAACCAGCAAATACCACTATTATCCAAATGTAGGCACCAACCACTACTGATAGTGATGAAGAAATTGAAGCATTCTAGCAAAATCTTCTGTTAGAAATTGATGAAATTTGCAATCAAGATGCATTGGTAAGTATTGGTAAGTGGAATGCAAATATTAGAAACAAAAAGGAAGGAACGCTAGTTGAAAAATCTGGTCTTGGTGAAAAGAAATAAAGCTGGAGACAATATGATAGAATTTTGTCACACCAATGCCTTCTTCATAGCAAATATGTTCCCCCACAACAGAAGTGATGGTATGCATGTGGAGTTCTACCGACAGACTATGCAGTACTGCAATTGACTCCATCTGTGGGAAGAGACCATGGAGAAGCTCAATACCATCAGCTAAAATGAAGCCAGGGGCGGATTGTGGAAGACCTTCAGTGTTCATATGAAAGTTCAGATTGAAGCGGAAGAAAACTGAAACCACTAACCGGCCATCAAAATAAGACACTGAGTATATCTCACCTGAATCTCAGAAGCACCTCGAGAACAGATCCGACACATGGAAAACTAATGACGGCTGTGAAATGAATGATATCGAGAATGTCACTCTTGAAGAAAGCAAAAGGTCATTAAAAAGACAGAAAAAGAAAGTTCAAAGTAGATGTCAGAAGAGACTTTGAAATTTGTGCTTAACCAAGCAGTAGCTGATACCATTATTGACAGCCCTCACTGTCTTCTACCCTGCAGGACAGCACGGCACAGGGGTAGGGAGTGTTTGTTCTGTTGTACATGTGGTTGCGATGAGTTAGAGGCAACTAGATTGCACCTAACAACTACCAGATGGAAAACAGTGAAAGCCCCAAAGCCATTTGCAGACGTCCAATATGGATTAAGCCTCCATTGAATCTTTCTGACTCTGTGTGTGTGTGTGGGGGGAGGGGGAGGTTCTTTCTACTCCTGTAAAGAGTTATCGTCTCATGAATTCACAGAGACAGTTCCACCCTATCCTACCTGATCTCTATGGGTTGGCATCAACTTAATGGAAGCAAGCTGGGTTTTTAATGATATTTTATTAACCAGGATTGTGAGCGGGCTTGACCTCAGGTTGAGTACATTAGAAAGTGGATTACCGCCACTACTTAGCCTACCCAAAGGTTAGTTTCCCTCAGGAGCTTGCAATGAGAAAAGAGGAGGACCCTTGGTAAGCTAGCTTGCCTGGCATACTTCATGCATGGACTCAAGCTTGAGAACAATTGTGAAAATAGCCAAGGATTAGACTGTTTTCATGTGCTGTAGATAGATAGGTGTGAATCAGAACAGACGGTGGAACCAAATAACAATAGCAATCTATCTTAGGATAGAAACTTGCTCACTTCTGCTCAATCTGGATCTTGTATCTGGTTCTTTCAACTCCTATTGCATATCTGTGATCATAGAAACCATCAGAGGCCTGCAGACCTTGGGTTCACGCAGCTCTGCACCTAACAGGTGTGGTCTTCCTGCTGCATCTCCCTGCATTTTGTTTGTCTGCTCTTACAACTGCATGAGTCAGGAGAGACCTCCAATTCACAAATGACCATGAGGGTTAAACTGGGCTGGATTTACCTACTTCCACAACTGTGTAAGTCATTTTTTTTATATGAATCTCTTTCTGTGTGTGTATCTTGCTGATTCTGCCTAACAGTTAATAGTATGCATGCATTTATATATTTGCTGATACACATAAGTATATAGAAGCTGAATTAAATATAGTGATTCAAATATTTTTTCAAAGTCACAATAGAAAAGATCCAAATAATTATAAATTTATTAATTCTGTTATCTTTCCTCTTTACTTTTAAGGACCAGTTTTTAAAATAGCTGGGTGTTTTTTCTTTACCATGCATATCCATAAATATTTTAGCAACTAGATAGCTTATTTAATTGTTTTTGCCTTCAGCTAATAAGAATGCTGTTATTATTTTGTTTATCATTTTATCTTTAACTACTTTGCACTATCTGTTACATAAAATGCTTGATATTAAGAAAGATGGATTTAGATATTTTTCTTTATGTTTTGAAGCCAGGATCCGCCCTCCCAATTTTCTATTTAGCTCAATGAAACATTAGCTAATGTTTCACATGTGAGAAAAATAAAACTTTATTCAAGGGTAACTGCCACTCTTTAAATATATTATGGCCAAAACTGCTATTGTCATTTTGGTCAGATTACATGTTTGATTCTTTCACTGTGTTATATCTAAAAATAGTTGGCTGAGCTTTAAAAAATCTCATCATTATTCAACACTTCTCTCAAGTTAGAACAATCCCAGCCTTGTTCAAGCAAATTCAGAAACACTTCTGTGTGAATTTGAAACTTTTGTCTGTGTTTAAACTCAAAAATTAAATGTTCTTTGCAATTAACTAACTATATTTATCCTGATTATTCTCACAAAACAACTGTACTGAAATCAGCCATCGGTGATATTATTTTATAATTTATCAATAAAATCGTCTAAACCAAATAAGTACCTGAGTTCTTTTCTGTTTTTATTATGTAATATAGATTGGTAGAGTTACAAGCAACAGTTCAATCAAGTATCTTAGGCATTATCTGTATATTCATATGACTTTCACATGTAAAATTTAGTTTTTAGAAAATTCAAACTATTAGTACTAAAGAAAGGAGCCTTAGTGGCATGGTGGTTAAAACGCTGGGCTATTAACTGTAAGGGCATCGGACAGAACCCACCTAGTCATTCAGTAGGAGAAAGAGATGAAAACTTCGTCCCATAAAGATCTACAGCCTGAGGTCAGTTCTACACTCTCACACACTAGCTTGAGTTTGAATCAACATCATGGCCTTGGGTCTGTGGAGAGCCACGAAACTTTTCAGAGTCTCTCTCTCACATCTAAAAAATTAGTCACTAACATATGTAGAAATTTTAAGATAGGATATCACTTCAGTTTATATCATTAAGATAGCTAATCCTTCCATAACTCAAATAAAACAAAAAATAAAAGCAGTTCCCTGCTATCAAGTGAATGACAACTCCAAGTGGCCTTTTAGGAAAATTGTTACTGTGGGTTTCTGAGACTGTCCCTATTTACTAGAGTGGAAAATACTGTCTTTCTCCTAAGGAGTGGCAGGTAGTTTCGAACTGCCAACCTTTAGGCTAAAACATGCAGCCCTGATCTCTCCTCACAAGTCAAATACACTATTGCTATTGGCTTGGTGAAATTTGATCTCAGAGATTTCCAAACCATGCCTAAGCTATTTCTCAATGATCCAAATATTATGGAAAACTCATTTTTTTAAAAAGAAAAGAAATAGGTCTGATATGATACCTACCTCATAGAAGGGTAAGGAAGATTAAATGAGTTAATAAAGCACTGTAACAGTTTCTGGAAGGCAAACCCTGTAAGTGTTAGCAATGATCATTTTTCATCCCACTCATTGTATTAGGAGCACTTGATAAATTGCAGAATGGCTATAACAAATCCTGATATCAAATGGATTTCACTAGACAAATAGCCTAAATTCTCCTTAGAAATTAGATAAATGGAAAGTATTTGTTAAATGGGACACTAAGTAGTGATTATCCGTATCACTCTTTTTATCAGTCTTATCAAAAGCAAGCAAGACAGTGTAATTTCAATTCGTTTTGTAACTTTCAAGAGAGATACCCTAACCCATACTTTAATCAAATGTCAAATTGTGCTGACCTAATGATTAAGTACATGGTCTCATCCAAAATGAAGACCTCGATCTGAGATCATTTGATGAAGACTTTCAGGTGTGCTTATAGTTCCTATCTTTTCTTTTTTGCTTATACTGCTATTTTTTTCCTGCTTATTTCTTTTTACCCACAAGTTTTATAGGCACATCATTTACATATCATAAAATTGAATAGTTCAATAATTCAATCATATCAAGGGGAACTAAAGAATCACCATCACATCTATCTGAAAGTATTCCCTACCCACATGGTCAGATCGCCTGTAAAATGAGTTGTGAAATCATGATCAATTCTCGTTTCTATTAAAAGAAAACAAAGTGAACCACTCATACCCTTTGCCTAGGCAAACAAACATTTAATACAGCACAAAGCAGTCATAACTACTGAAGGTAACTAAGTCTCAGAGCTCATGCCCATCATTTTAAAAAGCAAGCACTAAAAATAAAGTTTGCTAAAATTTTACCTTTTATTTTCTTTAGGAGAACATGACAGGAATGCCATGTGTAATTTATGCTTTGTGTTTTCTGCTAACTATGAGAGCTGAGAAGTTTAATGTTCATAAAAAGAAAACTGCTAATGATGACAAAGCTTGTTAGTGTTACCTAATATCCATTTTCTCCACATATGCCTTAATAACTGAATCCCAGTACTAAAAATGAATTAATGCATATTTTAAACATTTTTAACTTAAAATGTATGAGTACAAACTTATTCTTCCCTCATTTGATGCAGAGCTAAAGTTTTTCTGAATGTCTTCATTGATTGGAATCCATCATTACCTATCTTGCATAAATCACACCCATATTTCTTTGTCTACAATTGTCTGCTTCAGTTTCCTTACAGAGGATGAAGGCATTTGGGAGACAATGGATGCATATCCTTCCACAGTTTGACAAATTTCCTCAGACCTACATCTAACTTGACAATATATTTATTTTTGAAATTTAAGTCCATTATGTTTTTCCAAAGTATGAGCTTTATTTATATAGAAATAATTTTAGTTTTCTAACTAGTATGAGTTTGTGTTATTTTTAGGAACCATTGAGTCATCGCCAATGCATAGAAACCCTATGCACAACAGAACAAAACTGACACTGTCATACATAATTTTTTCCTCAAAACGTTTCCTATGCTCTAGTCCATTGCTAGCAATCACTGTGTCATTCCATCTTCTTAAAGACATTCCTCTCTTTCACTGTTCTTCTATTTTACAAAGTATAATGTCCATCTCCAGGGACGGGTCTCTCCTATAAACATCTCCAAAGCACATAGGATGAAGCCATACCATCCTTACCTGTAAGGAGCATTCTCCCTATGCTTCTTCCAAGACATATTTTTTGTCCTTTGGGCAATCATGGTATTTCAATATTCTTTCCAACACCATAATTCAGATGCATCAATTCTCCAGCCTTCTTTATTCAATGTCCAACTTCCACATGCATATGAGACAATTGAAAATGCAATGGCTTATGTTTAAGCAATATTTAATTATGTCACATAATTCTAATGATGTAATAATATTATCCCACTATAGGAGAAAATGTAACTGAGTCTAACCAAGATAAAAAATAAATTCCCGGGGCTGAGCCCCGGTGGCGTAGTGGTTGTGCACGGAACTGCGGCCCACTGGGACGGAGGTTCAATTCCAGCAGTGGGGCTGGGCCTCCTACTCCCACCACCGGAGAGCAGTGATGCCCCCCCAAAAAATAAATAAATAAATAAATAAATAAATAAATAAATAAATAAATTCCCAATGAGTAGCCATACTTCAGAATTGTGCTATGACTAGGGAGATTCAGCATACCTGTACATTTTTAGAATATTAGATATTGAAGAGTTTATGATTATCTTGAAAAAAATAAAAGAGAATGGATATGAGGATTTTAACACAAAAGTTATCTTTATCACTTTTTTAAAATTACTCCCATTCTTCACTTTCAATTTAATTATATAAAAATAAAGCTTATCAATTAGCCTGTCATGCTTTTCTTTATACCTGTGTTTGAAGAAAAACATATCCTTGAGATAAACTCACATGCTTTTAACATTAGAAAGTCATTAAATTATTTATCAATCTTTGGACCAATATGTCTTTGGGTTACAGGCATATCAATCAAATTTGATTTCATCTTATGTCAATTTTACTTATATCCTTCAACTCCTTTTTTAATTATTTGCTTTCTTCACTTTCTAGGCAAAGTGTTCTGTAATCTTGACAATATTTCTTCAAGTACTTTGAATATTCTGCTTCCTCACTTTCAAATACATTCTAGTGTGGTGTCTAGACCTGAAAATGGCATGTGTACAAGCTAAAGCTAAGTAAAGCAAAGCATAACTCATCCTGTTCCAGAAATAATTCTTGTTAATGGCACAATCAAAAGTTGCAATTTGGACAGCCATTTAAAACTGTCTGCGCATTATATTAATTCAAGCCTCAGATTGCAATTGAAAGATTCTATGGGTAAAATATTGACTTATGTAGCAAGCATTAAAATAACATGGAGAGAATATACAGAATCGCTGAGCCAAAAAGAACTAATCACCATTCCACTAATTAAAAAGATAGTGTATGAGGAAGATTCAGTGGTGCCGAAGGAAGATGTTCAAGCTACACTAAAAGCAATAGCCACAAGCAAAGCTCCCGGAATTGATGAAATGCTAATTGAAATGTTCTACAGACTGATGAAGCACTGTAAGCACTTAAATGTTTATGCCAGAAAATTTGACAGACACACAATATATTTGTCATTTGACTGGAATAGATCCATATTTGTACCCATTTCAAAGAAAGGTAACCCAAAAGAATGCTTCCACTTTAGAATAATATCATTGATACCATCATATACAAATAAAAGTTGGCTCATGAAGACACATGAGGAAACTACTAGGCTGGATTCAGTAGAAGACATAAAATAAGGAATATCATTGCTGATGCCAGGTGAGTATTGGCTGAAAGCAGAGAATACCAGAAAGATGTGTTTAGTGTTTTATTGATTATGCCAAGACATTCAACTGTGTGCATCATGAAGCTATGGATAGCCTTGAAAAGAATGGCAACTCCTAAACACTTCATTCTGCTCATGTACAACCTGTACATGAATCAAAAGCCACTTGTGCAAACAGAACAAGGGAATACAGCTTGATTTATTATCAAAAACAGTGTGTGACAGGGTTGTATTCTCTTACCATATTTATTCAGTCTGTATGCTAAACAAATAGTCAGAGAAGCTGAATTATTTGAAGAAGAATGCAGCAACACGATTGAAGCAAATCTTCTTACCAATTTGTTATATGCAGATGACACGTGTTTGCTCGCTAAACACTACGACTTAAAACACTCACTGATGAAGTTCAAAGGTTACAGCTCTCCGTCTGGAATTCAACTGAATGTAAAGAAAACCAAAATCCTCACAACTGGACCAGTAGTGAACATCATGATCAATGGAGAACACACTGATGTTGTCAACGAGTTTGTTTTGCGCGGATCCACAATCCATACTCGTGGAAGCAGTACTAAAGAGATCAAAAGACATATCGCATTGGGTAAATGGGCTCACCAGACCTCTTTAGAGCATTGCAAAGCAAAGGGGTTAGTTTGTGGTAGAAGGCAGTGGTATATTCAATTGCCTCATAAGCATGTGAAAGTTGGACATGGAATAAAGAAGGACAAAGCAGAATGGATGCACTTGAATTGTGGTGCTGGTGAAGAATACTGAAAGTATCAAAGAAAACCAAATGAGAGGGCTGAGCCCCGGTGGCGTAAGTGGTTGAGTGCGGGACTGCAGTCCGCGGGGCTTGGTGGTTCATATCCCGCAGCGGCTCTCCGGAGCAGCACCCACGACCACCAGAGGCACTGCCCACGGAAAAAAAAAGAAAACCAAATGAACAAGTTTGTGTCTTGGAAAAGAGTGCTTCTTTGAGTCAAAAATGGTGTGACTTCGTCTTACATACTTTGGACATGCCATCGGGAAAGAACAGTCCCTGAAGAGGGACATGGTGCTTGCTAAAGAGAGGGGTAAAACACACGAGGAAAGTCCGGAATGAGAAGTTGGCATGTTGACTGCACTAACGGGCTAAAGCACGGGAACAATTGTGATGGCACAGGAGGTGGCAGTGTGTGTTCTGGCTCGCATGGGGTGATTATGGGCAGAAACTGGCTTTATGGCAGTTCCTAACAATAACAACCACACAGGCGGCATGAATAATTTTAAATGTCCACACAGGATTCTTCTAAGCAAGTCTTCTGAATTTTTTTTCTGGTTGGATTTTAGCACTTATCCCTGTGAAACATCCTTTCGCCACCCTGTCCCATCATTCTCGCCTATTGTGATTGGTTTGAAACCTCATTCATTCAAGTCGCTGATGCAGTCATAGAAATCTTCAGGCCTCGGATGGATCCTTAAGGCACATTATGAGGAAAAAAATGTCTATCAAGTCTCATCAGTTAAGTATCATCCTTGGTTACACTTTATCGATTAATAAGAAAGGGCACCTTATTAACAACAAAGATCTCATCACTCCTGGGATCCTGAAGACATTTTCAATTATCATAGATGTGAGGTGCCATTGGGTCAGTTCTGATGTCCAGTGATCCTATGCAGCATTGCCAAATCCTGTGGCATCTTCACAACCTTTGCTATACTTCAATCCATTGTTGCAGCCACTCTGTCAATCCATGTCCGTGAAGGCCTTTCCTTGTTGCACCGATCCTCTAGTTTACAAAGCACAATGCTCTTTTCTAGCGGTAGTCCTCCGAATGACATGTCCAAAGTATATAAGGTGAAGTCTTACCACCCTACTTTCTGAAGAGCACTTGGTTAGACTGACTCCAAGACAGAAGCATGTATTCAATATTTCTCACTAACTCCATAATTCAATTGCATCAATTCTTTGGTGTCCCCTATTCACTGTACAATTTTCTTATGTCTATGAGGCATGTGTTAGGTCAAAGTCACCTTAGTTCTCGAGGTGGCATTTTTGCTGTTTAGAACTTTAAGTTCTTTTGTAGAAGATTTTCCCAATGCAGTGTGTTGTTTGGTTTCTTGATTACTACTTTCAAGAATGCTGATTGTGGGTCCAAGTAAAACAAAATCCTTGACAATCTTCCAGTCCATGTGTGAGGAACTTTATTTTTTTTATGATGTGGTACACCATGTCATAGATTATAGTCTGTGTTCTATATCAAAATCCAAATAGATTCTTTCACTTCCCATCTCCTGATCTACTAGCCCAGCAATGCCATGAAACAGGACATGGAGTTAGATAGGCATCATTTGTTCTTGGAGAAACCACGCTGTTCCTCAGTGATCCCTGCTAAGCCATGTAATGCATTTCTTCATTTGATGAGAAATTGATTTCCATATTTAGCTGAAATTATATCAGAATTCATTATGTGCTTTTTCTGCATAAGTCTAAGTGGCTCCAACTTTACCATACTTATTATAATTAGGACAAAATTAAATCTTTGTTCATTTTAAAAAGCCTGAAATTGTCTTCAGGAGGTAATGAGGAATATGCTTTTTCATGAGAAATATCTCGGTTTGTAGTATGAAAGTTGTTTTAATCATGCAGACAGGAAGTATTAAACATATTTTGGGGAAAAGGTGATTTATCTTGCAATTGAATTAGGAACTTTAGCACTGCCTTAATAATAGGATTTTATTCTAGCCTAAGTCATCCTGGTGACACAAGATTATGTGCTGGGCAGCAGCTCAAAACTGCCGGCTGCTCCTCAGGAGAAAGATGGGGCATTTGACTCCTGTCAAGAACTACGGTCTTGGAAACACGGGGCGGAGGGGGGCAGTTCTCCCATGTTCTAAAGGGCCTATTCCAGCAGCAGCCTGACAGCAATGAGCTCCGTCTTTTTGTGAAGGAGTTAGTCTCAAAACCCCACAGTGCAGCTTCTACTCTGTCCTAGACAGTTCTACGAATCAGAATGAACTCACTGGCGAGGAGCTATTTTGGCTTTATTTCTGCATACCTTTCCTCTTGGATATTTATCTGTCTCTTTCTCTCACTCTTTCTATGATTTTCTTTTAAATCTGCTTTTACCTTCCCTTTTGAAAAAGCACCTGTTCTTTTGTTTCCTTTACAATGCTATCACAAATTACACCAGGTTAAAAATTCCATCTATCTTCTCACAACTATATGTCAAGGTTTAGAATAAAGCCTCAATCTCACTGCCATCAAGTCAATGCTAACTTATAGCAGTCCTGGCACAAAGTAAATTCTCAACAAATATTTGTTAAATGAGTGAATTAAAAAATGTGCAGTGGTGGTACTTTTAAATAAGTGTTTTATAACCAGAATAAGAGATGAAGGTATGAAGGAAGATTCAGTATGAAATATCAAATCACAGTTGAAACAGAATTTATCAAGGTATATTATAAAATTAATTAAATATAAATTTCTTTAGTTAAATTTATACTTTGTGTTTTATAATAATGGTGCTATTTTAGAGACACAGTACATACATTTTAAAAGCAATTTGAATTAATTGTGAAGTGCCTTTGACTAAATAGGTAGCCATTTGCAACAGAATAAAACATTGCCTGGTTCTGTATTATCTTTACAATTGTTAGTATGCTCAAATTCAATGGTGACCGCCTCTCAACAGAGGGCAACTATTTTCTTAACTATTGCAGACAATATTCTAAATAAGTCCATGGAGTTGCAATTCTCATTGGCTAATTTTTAGAGGCATGCTACCAGGCCTTTCTTCCTAGGCTGTTTTAATCTCGAAGTGCACCTGAAAACTGTCCTCCGGGGCTGCACCTGCTGAAGTCTGACATGCGAGTGGCATATCTTTCGGCATCAGAACAGTAGGCAAACTTTCTCTCCCTTACTCTCTCAATGCAATCATCAATTCCCATTCACAGTGAACGGACAGGACAGGGCAGAAGAGCCCCTCTGCGTTTCTGAGACTGGAACTCTTTACAGGAGTAGAAAACCTTGTCATTCTTCCACGGCGTAGCTGGGGGTATCTCACCGCTGGCCTTGCACTTAGCAACTCAATGCATTACCATGAAGACACCAGCGCTCCTCAAATGCATGCTAGCACAGTACAGCACACTTACAGTGATAGGTGAAGGAGAGCAATTAACCAACGCTAAATGTAATGCAAATGCTTAACAAAATGTTACCATGTTTCTGAACAATCTGTTTGCTTTTCATTTTGAGGTGGTTTTTTTAATTCAGATATTATCATGAGACCTTATCTGTGTAGAAACTCAAATTAGCTACCTACCTCTTCTGCCTACCTTTCTTTTTTAAAGCTAGTTTCCTTCCACTTCTCTGAGAATTCACTCTCATATATCAATCCTTGCTCCATTTGATATGAATAATTATTTTTATGATTTGGCATCACCTCAATGGCTGAAAATTTTTAAATAATCAAAAGGGATAAAATTCATTTAATGAAATAATTATTTAAGTAAGGGATGTATTGGCTCTTTATTTGGTCTCTGCGGTAAGTGAAGTGTCTTAAAGTGACATTTTCATTCATGTCTCCATAACTTCCACCAAATGAGTGGGTGAAAGCATGCAGACAGGGTGTGTGAAACACTAATAGGAGAGCTGGTCAGTTTTAGCTGCATTCCTTTGTATTTAAGAGAAACATTGCAGAAGCAAGAAAGAGATAATTTATTGAACAATCTAGGAGGAAGATTCACCACAGAGAAGATTATCTCAAGATCCCTTCCTGAAGCCTAGGCCATGCCACAGCAAGTTTAGAAGGGCAAGACCAAAGGAGCTGCAGTGCTGAGACCAGAGAGCACAAGATTGCGAGGCTATGAGGCAGAGTGGGCAGCTGAAAAGAGGACCACAGGACAAGCAGAGGTCAAAGGAAAATGTGGCTGAGGAGTTAAGGATGGCAGAGAAAGATTTGATGGTTGACTGAGAAGTGTCCACATTAATATCATTCATATTTTCTCCTGTAAGCTTCCCTAATCATATACACTACACACTGCCATCAACTCAGCTTTCAACGCTCCTGTAGGATAGGACAGAGTGTGGGTTTTTGAGGACTTTAATTCTTCACAAGAATAAAAAGCTATACTTTCTCTCTCAGAATAGCTGGTGGTTTCCAACTGCTGCTCTGTGGTTAGCAGCCTAGCATAAACCACGAGACTATACTTATAAGTGTTTTCCCTGGATCCCATTATGGTCAGTGCAATGAATGACTTAGCCCAGCATAAAAGTTGAGTTTCATGGGAAGAGTAGTTGTTGTCCACTAGGCAAAAGAAAGGTGGCTCTCCTGGTTGATGCAGAGTCTTTGTGTAGCCAGAGCAGGCCAGCTACATCCTCTGACCATTTTCCCAGAGTCCAACTTGTTTCTTACTTTACAATGCTATCAGTATTTAATGTGTACTGGGAATATATAGTACCTTACAATTCAGATATTTAATGACTAAGGAGCAGACTCTGTTGTGTTTAGGATCATTGCAAGTCAGATCCAATGCAATCACACCTACCAAAACTCACCTTTTAAGCACAACCGAAGCTTTGTTCTCTTAAATTAGCAGGAAAAGTGGTCCTAATGCAGATTTGAATAATATCATATTTTATAAAATGAGGGTCATCTCAGTGAAATGTAGAAGGCACCAAAGTTGATTTAGTAAAATGCTTAAACTGAACAAACAAGATAAATTCATTAGGCAGCAAATTATAACCCAAATTAACAGTGAATCAAGGTGTATATATATATATTTATATATATATGCATTAATCAAATTATCCTTTTTTAATCAAATTATTCTTGTTTCAAGTATGAAAGCTAATACATTAAATGTTAAACTACTTAGTGTACAAAAATACTCTCACATAACTTCAACTTCAATATGATTAACTATAAAGTTCGTTTTAGAATGCCATTTTTAGAATCAAAATTTCCCCCCATATCCCTAGCCTTTGAATCAACAAAGCAGTTCTTACAAACCTGATCTTTCAAAAGGCCTAACTGGCATTAAGAAATCAGCTCTCCAAGACACCACAGTGCTCTCATGCTTTTCCATTCACATTTCTGAGAAAAGGAAAGTGAGAAAAAGGGTGAGTAGTTAGTTAGGAGGCATCAAAAAATGACTAGGACAATGATCTAATGGCACAAAGTAAAAATCTATCACTTCCCTTACTCTCACCCCTGGTTTGACCATGTTGACAAGAAACTTTAAAATATATTGTCAATATATATATATATATATATATATTGTCTTCTTTTTGCATTCTAGACAATTCTGTAAAGGGCCTAAAAGACTCTAGTCATCCACGGAATTCTCTTCAAATGCCACTGTAGTGCCAGAGTGATTAACAGCATTAAAGTGAAAGAATATCTAAGTACATGAATATAAAAATGTCATCACTCTCAGATTCTATTATATACCCGGTCATAACTCTTTCATACACAGTGAGGAATCAAGTCCACATTTTCTATGCTGCAGTAAGGAGTAAACATGTGGGAGAGTTTATAGCTGTTTCTTTCTTTCTGAGAGTCACCTTGATTGATGTTCAAATATTAACCCAGGTAAGGAAGTTTTAAAGCAAGGGAAAAAAATAATGGTCTTGCTATTGGCTATTTTACTGACCCACAGCAGAAAATAAATGAAAAATTATTTATATTGAAAATTGGTGAAGAGAAAACATATTTGCCTATCTATAAAGCTTGTTTCAAGAATTTTTTTTTAGAAACAGCATTATTGACCAGGTTGTACTGACTTTGCCTTTTGGCAATTCACTTAAAAGAAGACATTTCAGTTGCTGTGATCTAAAGTAATATTTACAACTGCAGTTTATATTTAATATGTTGTAGTTGTTTTCAAGGATATTTCATGGCGTCATTTTTTTGGAATTTTGAATAAGTCCATTCTAAAAGTCATTTTTTCAGATTTTCAGAACAGATACTTTTTTGAGAGTCTATTTAATAAATAACATACGAAAATAATATAATGAGTTCAAGGTCATATGAAAAAACAAACATGACATGTGGGATTGGATCACAGTGAAATCAACTGTTCTCTTTAACTTCTCTTTAACTAAAAGAGAGTAAAAAAGATGGAGTCTTTCATTGGTCTTTAAGTTCTTATAATATTTTAGGGGAATTTCAATTCCTTAATAACATTTTGTAAATGTTATTACAAAAGTGAAAATAATGATAAAAAGAAGTGATACAAAATGTACCAAAGAAAGTACTACAATATCTTCTTTCTATTCTTGAAAAGAGGAAAGATTTGTGGTTCATTTTCATTTTACTCTGCTTCTTATCAGTATGCATCTCATTTTTTAAATGATATGGATTTTATATGTGAGTTGTCAGGAATGAAACTCCTGGTGGAAAACAGAGACATGGAGTAAGAAGAATGACTATGAGAAAGTCCTAATTAACTCTTTATTTTCAGGTAGGATTCATATTTTATTTGTCCTTTGTAAGTTAGCCTACAATGTTTCTAGAAATAGATATTGCACCTTAGCAACCAACCCCCTTGCAATCAGAATCATATAGAGAAAGAACGTAGGCTTGTATTCAAAGAGATCTGAGTGACTAGAAGGAAAATGTATTCAAAGAGGAAAGAGAAGTAAAAAGAGTCATAGGTAGTGAGAATTGAATTCACAGGAGGAAGAGAAAGAAGAGCAGAAAAGAGATACATGAAAACATAATGTGCACTTAACTATCAGAATTTAATATGCATTTTATATTCCACTGTGTTCCTAATATGTTAATAGAGCTAGAATATTTAATATTAAGAAATATTTAAGTGCTTAGGATAATATAACCTATTAGAATCACTACTGGCATTTCAAATAATACTAGAATTTATGTTTCATTCATATTTGAAATGTTTTCTTTCCCAAATCACTTTAAACTACACCCTTATAAAAATGCGTATGCATTGTTCTTGGACCCAATTGTGTTTGGGTGAAAAAGCAGATTATAAATAGTTATTTTAGAGAGGAGCAAACCAAACTGTAATGCCTTGTTAAAGTTATTTTCTTCTATAGATTAGTTGCGACAAGGCACCTTTTCAACCTGAGGCATTAACAATCATGCACAAATCTAGTAATATATGGATCATCCAGTAAATTTTACTATAATGAGCACTGTGTAAATGATTGCTATGGAAATAGACCAAGAAGACAGCTTTCTATAAGGAAGGCAAACTCTAGCATCATATTTTACACACTGAGAAAATTTTTGCTTTTCCAGTGGAGAGGGAATGAAATCTCCTCTTGCTTAAAATATCACCAGCAGTCATTCAGCCTTGCAATGCTTCTTCCTGGATGAGATGTATTTATTCAGCTTTTCAATATAGGCCATTGAGTTAGGATTAAGAGTTTTACAGAAAATCCCATGGCACACTAAAATAGCATATTTCCTTTTCCTCTCAACAATCACCTGGAGACATGTAGTGGCATCATTTGTATGAACTTGAGAACCTAATTTCCAAAATTGGCAGAAAGCTGTTTTGTGTCGAACATGCTTAGTGCACAACAGGCTGCCCTCACCTTTCCATGATTCTCATCCCATTTCATTTCAGTTGTGCATCATTGATTGAGGCTGTGACAAAGACTATGTGCATGAGCATACATGTGCCTTGAGCCATCTATATACTATGTGCCTTTATAAAAAAGATTAGAAACCTAGTAGAAAATCATTTAGACTTGCTTCCTTGTGACACAGAGGAACAGCCATGGAATACATAAAACTCTGCTATCTCTATTCTACAGTATCATACAAAATCAATTTTAGAAGCTGACAAGTGCTTCTCAGTGCCAATCAACAACCTGAGAAAGAGACGTTGCTATTGACAACAGGAAGGAAACATCAGGGTCCTGAGTCACAGAAGCTGTCTTTTCAAGGGTTCCTGCAGTCATCCTTATCACATCAACAAAGCATATTAATCTGCTCCATCTTGTTCGACAAAACTGTGGATAATTGTCTTATCAACTCCAAAGTGTTTTTCTAGGACTCATTTATGAGGTAGCACTATATAATGAGAAACAATAGCTAAGCTTTCCAACCAGGAGAAAAGTGTGCATATCCGGTAGAACCTTTCAGGCAACAACTGATTTCAGGCCCTGCTTTCTTGAATATGAGTAATTTCCAAATAAAGAATTTCATATACAAGTGCCATGTATGCTAAACAACCTCCACATCCATACTTATTCAAGCTGGAAATCCATTTGGGCTATTTTTATTCATTTTCTTAATAACAAGAAAAATATTAAAGAATTATTGTACCACAGCTCATAAAAGAAAATGTGAACATTCAAGTGTGAGACATACATAATCTTGGGAAAAACTATAAAATTTTTAATTAACCAATCTTAGCTCTTTGAAAAACACACCAAATGATTCTTATATTGCATTTTCATTACATCACAGATGGAGAGAAAATGTCATAAAATAGCATCCATCCATAAATCAAAATTTGTAGAGCAGCATTTCAAGTGTTCTTTTGTAAAAAGGAAAAATATCTTTTAACATTTGGTGAAAATTAAGGTTTATAATTTCTGTAGCATGTCATTATGTCCCTGAAAGAGTGACTTACCTGGTTCTGCCAAAATCAGTGGCAGATTTTGACACAAGCTGTGAAAGAGGCATCTGTGTGACTAATGGCCTGGCATGCACCCTCACTTGATGGCTGAATGCCATGATTTTATCTGGATGGTTGGCTTCCTTTCAGATGTTACTACTTTAACATTCCTGAATGGGATTCAAAAACAAAATTATTCCTATGGATTATTTCCCCTTATTACTTCTAGACTCTATCTCCTCTTTAACCACCCCATTACCAAATGTTCCTTTTTCAAACTCCCAAGAAAGCCCCTTCCTATGACGGAAGACTGAGAAAAACAAAATGTAAGTCTTTGGAGGTGGAATGTTTAAACACCAGAGAGACTATGACAAAAATAAAATTAAAAAATAGCAATTTTTAAAAGATAGTGACATGTGAGTAAGATGTAGAAATATGACTTGGATTTATATGAAATATCATTTATGCCCAGATATAACTGTAGACACAGAGAATTACACCCTATAAATGAAGTAAGATCCATCTCTTTATTCACAATCCACTGATCAGCCCTTCCAGACTCTGCTGATCAGCCTGCATAGGATATTTTTTGTGACTTTTTTCATCTTACACAGAGCTGACAATAAAATCAATAAAATAAAGTAAGGTGAGCTCAGGCAAGAAGTTTGGCTTTGAATTATGTGTTGTGAGCTCAGAAATGAGTTACACCTTTAACTCTACTTAAAAGTAAATAACTCAAATCAGAAACACAATCAATTATGATTTGGTGGGTGTTCATGTGCTTATAAACAAACCAGTTGCAAGGAAGAACACACCCATAGTTGGTACTGGCATGAGAGGAATTTCTTCTATAGGGCCTCATGAAAAGAAAACTGCAATATTATAATAACCTTAGCCACAGCTTCATAGTAAGCACAGTGAACTTGGAAGACCTATTCTTTCTAACATCACTCAGTATATGCTTAAGGAAAAATGCCATTCTCCAATTTATTGAAAACATTTACATGAGACCAGAACAGTGTTCCAGAATATATGCCTAGCTGGTAGATAAATTTTAGAGTAGTTCAGTGCATGGACAGGCTGCATGTCCTTCAGGCAATCCTTCATAAATATTGGTTCTCCCAGCTGAGCTTCTGATAAGTGTTGAATGGCAGTGAGTTGAAGATTATATTCCCTGACAAGTTCCGAGAGTGCAGCTATTCTATTTTTCCGGTTAAGTGCAAAGCCATATGTTTTAACAGCTCTCCAACCCAGAGATCAAATTGACATTTTTGAATGGAAGCTGACGAGTTTGACAAGAAAAATGCTTGAAGATAAAGCCACTCCATTTGTTCATGAAGATAAACAAGATAGTACTTAAGAAAAGGGTCACTTTTTTTCAAAAAAATTTACTTGGGGTCCTTTCATGTCAAAAAAATTGTGATTAAAGTAACAAAGGTCAATGTCAGATGATAAGATCATAATAATTTTAAGGTAAATTCATTTAAATTTTTTAGCAAAATATAAGTTCTACATGCAAAAAGCAAATTTTGTTCTACCTTGCTGTCATCATCTACCTTCAAAGATAGTTTATTCTGATCTGTCACCATAGAAGTAGAGTCTATACAAGACCTAGAATACCATTTATTTTCCATTTTGCAAATGGGTGGAACATTCATTTCCAGAAAAAATTGAAAGACCAGAACTATACTTATCCTTCACACCCCTATCACATACATGCTTGTTTTCGCTTGATTGTTGTTGTTTTCTGAGCCAGAATAGTGGGCTTTCTAGTAATTTACAGGACAATTTTGTATCTATTGTAATATAGTTTAACATATAGTATTTTCTTTAATATCAAAAAATTTGATAAAGTTGAGAACATTTTTATCATCCTTACTCAGCTGAATTTCTGGATTTAAACTGTAATCTTTGAGTAAACAGATATAATACTGAGAATTAGTTTGCCTAGAATATTAACTATTTATAATTTATAATAAGAGAAAGTATCAGTTTGCTGGCACAATTTAAATTCTACAGACTGGTAAAAGAGAGGGTGTCCTGTGTTTTGAAACTAGAAATATTGTTCATGTCAACTTTCTTTCCACTATAATGAGAAATTCACATTATCATATATATCCACTGCTAACTACAGCACTCACCCTCATTTAATGCTACACAACACCATAGAAGAAGAGTATTGTTCCTTAAAGAAGTGGATGGACTTGGGTCTCTGATCAAGCTATCTCTCAACACAAAAACACTTTATTCAAACAAATTGGCATTCTTGAGTCCACAAGCAAATGTGGTGAAGAAAGGTGATGTGCTCAGCTATGAAAAGATATAATGTCTGGGTTATTAAAGGTATGCAGTTAAATAAGCAGCCATCTTGTAGAGAAGCAACAAGGCCACATGGAATAAGGACACGAGCCTGTGTGATCATGATAATGAGGTGTCAATGGGATCAGTTAACATGTCTCAAAAGGCCCAAAACATATATATACATATATACACACACACATATATATACATATATATGACAGAAACCCAAAACCTATTTGTAGACAATGTGATATTCCCCTCACAGAAAGATTTCAAGGAAGGAATGAGTCAACCAGGGCGAATTATAGCTCCAATGAAAAAACACAATATCCCTCTGGTTCCTGAAGGCTTCTTTGCCACCCACTATCAAGACCCCAGTCCTGCTTTTCACTGTGGCTAGGCCAGAGAATATACACCAGTACAGAGAAGAGCTTAACACACACAGTATCCAGGTCAGATAAACCACTTCAGCAACTGAAATTGGAGTAGCAATACCAGGAGGGTTGGAGTATGGTGGTGAGAGGCAGAGGGAAGAACCCAAGGAAGAAGGTAGGTAAGGTCAGTGTAAGATATGAGAAAAAATTATAATTTATCAAAGGGTTACAAGGTGGGGGAAGCTGATACCAAGGGTTCAAATAAAATGTAAATGATTAGAAAATAATGATGGCAGATGCCCATCCTGCTGAGAAGCTCGGGGCATGCCAGCCTTCAGACACAAGTCGGACAGAAGCTTCTGCAGCTGCAGTATAGGAACCCAAGGCTTTGGGGTTGCCTACCACATTTTCCCTTCTCCCTACTTAATCCTCCACCACCCTCTGTGGTATGAGTGATAGATCTGTAAGTAAACAGAAGTAGCACGCCCTCCCACCCATCAGACTACCTGTAGAAAGTGTCCCTAGCCAGGAACTGATCACTTAATCCCAATCCCATCCACTAAATAAGCTACCTTGTGCTCAAGCCAACACTTTCCATCAGACTACAGCATGCACAGCTGCAGTCACTAAGGAGACTTGAAGGTGGCTGTATAACAAAGCATAGTTCAAGGTAAGAAGGAAACTCCAACCAGCAAAGGTGAAACACAATCCTCAAGACAGTTGGCTAAAGGCAGCCTACAGAAACACCACCATCAACCTCCCAAAAAGAGAGCCCTGGGCTCTGAGACACCTGGGAAAATGGCAACTAGTTCAAATAAATCAAACCCAAAACAGCAAACTGCTGCAACAGCTTCAAAAAGAAAGTAGAAACAAAATCCAATGCTAGAGGACCACCTAGATCTAACAGTGTTCAAGGAAACGGCAGACATTCACCTCCCACAAAAATAAATCTTCATAATGTGGCTTACAGTCATACAGGACATGAGGGAAGCATTACAGAAAAAGAATAAAATTATAGAGGAGATAAAGGCCATGCATAAAAGGGAAATACAAGAGCTGAGGGACAAAATAACAAAAACTGATAGCAAATTCATGGACTTCACCAAGGAAATGGAGGAGGCAGAGAACCACACTAGTGACCTAGAGGACTCTCAAATATAAAATAATAAATGTGAGAAATGGTCTAACAAGGCCATCAGAGAAGCTGAAGAAAATCTCAAAGATATACCTGATGCTATGAAAGGGAACATGAGTATTATTAGATTGTGAGAGGAATGTATATCAAGGACATCAACATCCAAAACAGTGAGGGAAAACTTAATGGCTTGGAGGTAAACTTCCTTCGCTTAATGAATGGAAATCTGACAACCATCCAGGTCCCTGAAAGATCGTCAGCTAGACTGAATCCCAAGAAGTCACCAAAATATAGTTGTTAAACTACCTAACTATAAGGAAAAGGAGAAAATTGTGAGTGCAGTTGGGGAAAGCAGGCAATCACTTATAAAGGCAAGTAGATAATAATATTCTCAGACCTGTAAGTAGACAGTTATGAAGAAGAGGAGAGAGTGAATTCTAAAAATTTTAGAGTAAGAATTCTAAAAATTGTTGGAAAATAATGCAAACTCGAGAACACTCTATCCAGTCAAATTATCTATCAAAGTTAATGGAGAAGTGAGAGTCTTCCCAGACAAGGAAAATCTCAAGGAAAAGGAACCCAGCATTATAAAAAATCTTCACTGACTCATTATGGGCAGAATAGCACTCACCAAGCACATGCAAGAGACCGCCACATAGAACAACTCCACCCAGAGACAATCAAAGGGAAAACTGGCCTCCAAGATAACACTGACTCACAATAGAAAGAAGGCAAGAATGAACCACAAACACATATAGATGCTACCCATGGAAAAGAAATGGAGGTAGGAAATACCCAACATAAGAGTGATAAAGTGATGTCACAGAGTCCACAAATAAATGCAATAACCCTGAATATCAATCGAATGAACTCAGGCTTTAAGAAACATAAGTTAACAGTTTGGCTTAAAAACACAACTCCTCGATCTACTGGCTACAGGAGAAGCATCTCAAGATTGCAGATAAAAATAGACTGAGAATCTAAAGACTGCAGAAAAACATATCTAGCAAATAGTAATTTTTAAAAAGCAAGTGTTACAATCTTAATCTCAAATAAAATTTGTCTCAAAGTTCAAGGAGATAAGGAGAGACACTATATAATGCCTAAGGCAACCATACACCAAGAACCACTAAGCATTCTAAACATTTACTTGCTGAACAAGTGTTCAGTGGAGAGTGCCAATCGAACACTCCAAAGATGAAAAAAGAAATCACAGCCTCAAAAAATATAGCAGGTGATTCAATACACTCACTGAAAAAGATAGATCACTGGGAAAGAAATTCAACAAGGAGGCTAAAGATCTAGACACTACAATTAGAAGATTTGACTAATTGTAGATATCTGATAAATATCTACAGAGCTCTCCACCCAAATACAAAAAAAAATCACATTAGTTTCAAGCCCAAATGGCACGTATTTAGAGATAGACCACATGCTAGGGCATAGGCCAAAGCTGCATAAATTTAAGCACATTGATATCACACAGACTTCTCTCTGTGACCACGATGCCTTAAGCTGGAAATCAGTGAAAGGAAGATGAAGAAAAAAGGGCAAACAATTGGACAATGAATAACTTTCTATAGCAAAAAGAGTGTCTACCGGCCCAGATGAGAGATGAAAATAGGAAATTTCTAGAAACTAACAAGAATAAGAATAAGGCATACCAAAAAACTAATGTTACACAGCAAAGGCAGTCATCAGAAGAAGTTTCATAGCAATACATGCACACATAAAAAAAAAGGAAGAAACTTATGATTGACAAGCTGGCACAAAATTTACAACTAGAGCAGAGTCAACAAGACAATCCAACTAATGCAAAAGAAAAGAAATAATAAAAATTAGAGCTGAGATTCAGGAGAAGGAAAATAAGAAACCTATGGGGGCGGGGGGGGATGAATGTTGCTAAAAGTTGGTTCTTTAAAATGATAAACAGAATCAACAGACCTGTGGCGAACTTATCCAAAGAGAGGAAGGAACAAATTTCAAAAGCAAGGATGAGGGATGAAGGAAGGGGCATTACAACAGACCCTAGTGAAATCAAAAGAATACTTCCACAATACTATGAAAGACTGTACTCCGAAGAATTCAACAACGTGGAAGACATGGACAAATTCTTGGAAAAACAACCCCTCCATAGACTATCCACAATGGAAGTCAAGAATCTCTAGAGACCCATATCAATAGATTAAATAAACAATATTATCAAGTGATTTGCCAACAAAAAATCCCTGGACCAGATGACTTTACAGAAGAATTCTACCAAGCATTCAGAGAACTAACACCAATTCTACACAAACTCTTCCAAAACAGAGATGGCAAATTCCCAGTCGTTCTATGAAGCTAGTATTACTGATATCTAAACCAGGCAATGATCCCACAATAATTAATTATTTTAAAAAAGAAAAAACGATTACAACATACATGCAAATAGGCCTGTTACAATTGATGTATGGATTGTAATAAGAGCTGTAAGAGCCCTCAGTAGAATGACCTTTAAAATATATAAATTAATTAATTAAAGGAACATATACTTTAAAAGTTATCAAAATGCATAAAATTTGTTTTTCCTCTACTCTTAGCAAAGAATTTTACCTCTTTTGTGATTTGGAAGCATGCTAGCAAAAATATCTAAACAAACATTAGTTCCAGGGATTAATACAGACCAATTTTAGGAATAACCTAATAGATGGGACAGTCTGATTTGGAATGAGGGGAAAGTTTGCCACAGAGAGACTTCCACATGATCACTCTCGACTGGAATTTATTTAACAAGATGCATTTCTGTGTTATTTGGGTAAATGAAAATAGATTAAATAAATAAGGAAGTACTAAAATGAGCAGATACAGATATACAAGGAAGAAATAAGAGTGATAGTAGAGAAACAAAAAAGAATAAATATAAACTACAGGATAGAAACTCAGAAAGAAAGAATCGGGCAGAATTTTAAACTAGGATTAAATGTTATCATTAAATCAAATTTAGAGAGTAGCCATTATGCCATTATACTTTTATTCATGTACAAAGGGAAATATAATAATAGATAATCTTATCTAGACACAGTCATTTTGGTCAAAAATCCTTTCTGGACAGGTGTTAAACTTCTTTTTATTTTCTTTCCAAGTTCCTTAATTACTTCCTCTTGCTTTAATATCTCTCCTAATTCAAGGGGTAATTTTTTCAATCTCACTCCTTATTGTCATATATGTATAATCACCATCTAGCCATCTGGACCACAATTTGTGACTTATCTCACATTCACTTATACTTCATTTGCTTCCTTCAACATTCATGGTAATAAAAAAGACCAGAAAACTAGGGTAAAGTGCCTCTTGTAACTGATGTGCCAGTAGAGGAATTATAAATTAGTGTGTAGAAGTTAAGTTGGCTGGATAAAGCTCCACATTTCAAAGGGCCATCTTAATGTGTAGAAGAATTCCTGGGGGTGCCAAAAATTAAGTGTTTTCCTACTAACCAAAAAGTCCAAGGTGAAGTTTCAAAACCACCAGTCACTCCACAGGAGAAAGGTAGAAGCAGTCTACTTCTGTCAAGATTGACCGTCTCAAAACCCCAACAGAGCACCTCTACTTTGTCCTGTGAGGTTGATGGGGTTGCCTCCTCGTCTGTGGTTATCGTCACGTGGTGAGAGTGGGTACAAATTCACCAGCCATCTCTGGGAGAAATCTGGGGCAATCTGCTACTGTAGGGACTACAGTCTGAGAAACCAATGAGGCAGGTCTATTCTGTCTGATGGGATCACTAGGAGTAGCAATCAACTCGAAGGCTGTGAGTTTTATTCTAATGTAGGCACCTTTTATCTTCAAGAAAACCTGTTTAAGGCTTTTATAGCAACCTTTAACTGAAGTCTAAACTCAATATGCCTTTGTAGTTAGCCAGAGTCACAGACACTAGGCAATGCCAGAGTATTTGGAGCACCATGCAGAAACACCTCTTAATAGAAAGGTGCCATGAGGTTATCTACGGATGGTGAGACAGGTCTATTTTTAGTGACTAACTCTTTATCTACCCACACTAGGAAATTACAGCCTTGAAGTTAATTATGGCTTTGGAAGCATTACCTGAGAAATTAATTTTTATGCTGTGCAAACAGTTAAGTAGATAAACCAGGGAGAATGTGCCACTGATACAGATAAGTAGTTCCTCTAGAGTCCAATGAGACCATCTGTGCCTTTTCCTGAAATTTTTCTTTTGGTTACATTTGAGCTGCAGCATTCACTAGTGGCAAATGTTCTTATTTCAAAAAGGAGCACCAGGGAAGAACAAAATAAAGTATTTCTTCCTTTGACTGTCCTTATTAGTATGTATGTTCAAATGCATCAAACTAATGAGGCAGTGTCATTATATGGAACAGCTGTATTGAGTATTCTGGAAGAATAAAACAAAAAAAGGCTATTAGTTAAACACAAGTAGTCATAAAGTAATAATGAAGACAGTCAAGCAATATGTTGACTTCACTAATAACTACTGCATGTGGCATAAAGGGTAGAAATTTAACACAATCATTTTCCCCAAAAGCATAAATTACTAAAAGCTATATCCTACAGGCAGTATACAATGTAAAAACTCTTCACACTACAAAGTGTGATTCCACCACATTTGAATTCTCATTTAATTAAGAAACAGAAGCAAAAAAGCACCCTGATTTATAATATTATCAATATGATGCTAAATTAATTTGTTTAATTTTAAAGTTAAAATAAATCTCACTATTTTGCACATTTAACTTAAAAATAATAAAATGTTGAATAAAACCTCAAATCCTTAATCTCTGTCCTCAAAATATGATATTAGAAAAATTAAACTCAGCCGGGAGCAATCTAAAAGTAAGCAGACATGACAATTGCATAATTAGCAAGGGAAAGCAAGAAGTACTAAAATCTTTCTTGGCATCGTTCTTTAATTTGTTTCATTAATTGCTTAAAGTTTTCAATGACAGTACTCCTACAATCTGTTCTGTTCCCTGTAAATTCAACATAAGCAATATAGCATTGATTTTAATTAAAAATTAAAAGTTTCATTAAATAATCTAAATAAAATTCTAATACCAAGATTCAAAGAGCCTACTACAAAGGTAGGAATAAAAAAAGATTTTTTCATTCATGTCTTGATATCTCATAGAATTTCAACTCAATTACAGAACATGTAGAAATCCTCTTTCAATTGACCCTTATTGATATTAAACTAAGTGATATTTATCCAGAAATTGAATCTATAACTCCTTCCCGAATATTTAATATACCAACAAAATTTCATTCTTACATACACAATAGAATGCGCTAACACCAGTAAATCCTTTAGACATTACATTTCACCTTCATCACCTACATCTCTCTTTTCTCCTAGCACTTACCCATGGATCTGCCTAGCTAAAGCAATAAAGTGGGCACATTATTGATTGAACCTTGATCAGTATAGGTAAACTAGAGAAACAAATTCATAACCATGCATATGTACATAAGGAAGAGGTTTAAGTACAAGAGGAATGGAACATTGATAAAGCATCCCAACCCAGTCCAGTCTAAGTCCAAAAGTCTGTTATTAGCCCATATGTTCAATACCAGTCTATAACGTCTTCTTCAGATTCACGAGGCATGGTCAATGACATTGGGAAAATGACCAGCCAGTGGGTGCAGAGTCTTGTATATCCATGATGGTAGAAGAATCTCAGTGCTGACAGGGCCCTCACTGTAGTTTCTCAAGCATCTCAGCACTGGCAGGAATCTCTATGTGGTTTTTCCAGCTTCAGAGGTCTGGTTTCATCAGGGTAAACCCGTGTGGCCTCTCCTCTGGCTCCTCCAGTTTCCAGGAGACAGGGTCTATCAGTATGTTGCCATGTTGTCTTATCAGTAGAGTGTCACCAAGGGACTGAGTTGTAAGTCTCCCAATTCCAATATCACCAGCTTTCTCAGAATTCTCAGAAGAGGTCTCATTGGCTATTTCCAGATTGACAGGCTAGACTCCACCCCTACACTATCAATCCTGAAATTGAGTACATGACTGCCACACACCTTGTCTCAAATTCTTCTTTTATTTTGCCTCACTTTCTCCTAACACTGTACCCCTAACCTTCAAAATTCATTCTTTCCTGAATGTGAAAGTCCCCTTGTCCTGGTCTAGCATCTATTCAATTCATTCAACATTTATTGAGTACCTACTGTGTACCATACACTGAACATTGGTATGTTCTTTTCCCTTCTCCTCAAGGGAAAAACAGAAATTGATTCTGTGTTGTATTCAGAGCTTTGAACCAGTATAGTTCAAGTCAGCGAGACAAGATTCAAACAGACCTAAATTTGTAAAATAAAAGTGAATTGGAATGGTATCAGAAGAGGTTGACATCCTTTTGGAAATTTAATCTCCCTCTGTGTTAGGAAGGCTTCTCTGGAGAAGCAAAACCAGGGATTTTGTATGCGTGTACACACACACATACACACACACACACACACACAAAGAGTTTAGTATCAAGAAATGGCTCACACATTTATAGAAGTAGGTAGATTCTGTTCAGTTTAAGTCCATGGGAAAACTGAAGATGTAGCCTGAAGGTGTCCTGACACCTATAGCTTTGGGGGGGTGGGGGGCAGGGTGCGGGGAATAAGCAGAAAGATGAAGCAGCAAACCAGAGTTTATTGGATGCAGAGCTGAATGAATCCAAGGTCAGCAGTCCCCCAATGGTTCCTGGAATCAGGAGGCCATACATGAGGTCCACAAACCAGATGCAGGATCCAATCCGCATTGCACATGCTGCCAATTTATACTGAATGCGCCACACCCCAAATGAAAATTCCCTTAATAGTCTCAAGGCTGTGGCCAGGGCTACGAGGTCTATTTTCCTCACAGAAATATATTTACCTTGATTAATGATTATTTCATGGCATTACACTATGTAGGTTATTGAGAAGAATGAGAACTCCAGAACACTACATTGTTCTCATGCAGAACTTGTACATGGGTCAAGAGATAGTTGTCCAAAAAGAACAAGGGAATACTTCATGATTTTAAATCAGGAAATGTGTTCATTGGGATTGTACCTCTCCTTTCACTATACTTATTGAATTGAATGCTGCTCACTTTCTTCTGATTCCAGCCTTAGCACATTTTGTTACCTTACTCAGCAAATTTATGTATGAAAGCGTGAATGTGTGTAGATACTATTTGTGCTAGACAGAGTTCTCTAGAGAAACAAAGCCAGGACACTAGTAATTTTAGAGATAGATAGATGATAGATAGATTAGATAGATAGATATCTAACATAAGAAGCCATTAACTAAACTATAAAGCAGTATAAATGACTCTTGCAACTCACTTGTGGGAGACAGCTACCAGGTTCTTCAAATATTGAGGGCTACCAGGTAGTCCTCTGTAGAGTAATTCAGGCTATCCGACCACAGGCAACAGATAGCAAGACAAGTCACCAGCAGTCAGACAGATGACAGGGTCCGATAGTCCCCAGCTCAAGAGATATATATATTCCAGTAGCATGGCAAAACAGGGCTTGAAGGAACCTCAACTAACAATGACAGCCCACGGATTAGGTGTCCCATTGGTAGAATAGCTTGCAAATCCAGGCAGCCAGATGGTCTGAAGATCCAAGAGGAAAAGAGAGAAAGGCAAGGATCATGGAGTCATTTATATCTCCTCCCTTCAATTGATTTCACATGTGTTCATTGGCCATGTTGTCACAACAAACCCACCTATCTTCATGGGCCATGTTGGCAAAACAAATCTACCTATCACACTATTTAAAACCATGGATATGGAAGAGAGCACCAAAAGAACAGTATAGAAATACCTCTCAATATTTTAATCTTGATTCTGCTCCCACACCCTATTCTTTATTTTTTCATTTATAAAAATAATGTCAAAGAGGTATCTGACCTTTGAATTCAGCAGGGGGAGGAAGATTCAAACTCACTGACCCAAGACTGATATTTATGAGGTAGAGACAAAATATGCCTATACTCTGTATCCTTTTTATCAATTCAGATGCCAGTCATCCCTACCATGGTAATCTCTTGCTCTCTTCTAGAATTTATAACTCATTGCAATGGGCACAACAACCTACAGATAATATTCAAAATTATTAGATTACATTTCTGGATCTGAAATTCTCAGGACAGTATTTCCAGTCAAAGCAGCCTTTTCTCATCTGCATCTGCAGGCATATATTTCTGGAACTTAGTCTCCCATCCACCCAGCTCCTTGGCCTCTACCATGCTTGTAGAATGTCGGAGGACTCTCTTATCACTGCCCATAAATTCCCAAAGGATTCATCATCTCATCATAAGCCTCAGCCCAAAGGTGCTCAGATCTAGCTTCATGGGTCATGAAACCTGATCCCCAATTCTGAGCCTAGAGGCATCCTACTCCACAAACAAGTTTCCTGCCTAAAGGTGCGCAGATCCACTTGCTCTGGATATTGATTCTATTTCTGCTGCTGCTGTTCCTCTGCCACCCTTCTAGTGTCATGGCTTTCAGCCCCTGGATGGAGAAGGTTAGATACACAGGGATCTCCTCTTTCTTGATGGCAGGGAAATGTCTTCCTGCTTCTGAGATGGTTCCCTTTAGATCCAATAGGATGGCAAAATTGACCAGTTCCCATGTTACAATCACCATTAACCCTCTTACAATCATGTTACAATCACCATTAACCCTCTTAATAAACACTCACAACTAAGTCATAGAATTCTATCAGCATCTTCCTCCCACCTCCCTTTAGCAGACACTTCAGGAAGAGAAATAAATAAACCCAACGTGCATGGCTCCATTCAGGTGTTTGCAGGGAGTCACAAAGAATGGTGTCTAGTAGAGTGATATTAAATAATTCACAATACAACAAAAGTGTGGTTCTTTTGTGGTTTCCTACTTCTTTCCCAGGTCAATCTCAATAATTTGTGTTCTCTATTTATGATTATTCCCTTAGCTATTTCTGTAAATGCATGTGATTTTAAATGTCATTTGTATAGCTAACCACTCCTCATTTAACTTCCAATCCAGACTAAGCTTATGTAAGCAATGTTTCACTGTTAAATTTCACTTAATTGTTATTGCATTCATGGTCCTGACTAGAAATGAGACATACTAAAATTAGGATAATTTAGGCTGAGCCCCGGTAGCATAGTGGTTGTGCGCGGGACTCTGGCCCACTAGGATGGAGGTTCAATTCCAGCAGTGGCTCCACAGAAGCAAAGGTTGGGCCTCCTACTCCCACCATCAGAGGGCAGTGATATACCCCCAAAAAACAGACAAACAAAAATCAGGATAATTTAAGGAACATATATTTACAAGGATCCCTGGTGGGTCTCTGGCCTCAATAATGCACTGCTAACCAAGTGGCAACAATTCAAACTCACCAGTCACTCTTTGAGAGAAAGATGAGGTGTCCTGGTGGTGTAGGGAGTTATATAGTGGGATGCTAATCACAAGTTTAGCAGTTCAAAACTACCAACTGCTTCTTGAGAGAAAGATGAAGCATTCTACTCGGTAAAGCCTTACAATCTCAAAAGCCCACAGGATTCTCTATATTGTTCCAGACTCATTGCAGGGGGATTTTTGCATTGGTCTGCTCCTATGAAGATGTTCCATCTTGGAAACACTATGAAGCAGTTCTCTCTGTCATATAGGTGCATTATGAGTCAGAACCAACGCAAGGGCAGTAGGTTTGATTTTGTGTTTCCTGGCTGCCCATCCATCCATCCATCCCTCCATCTACATACTTTTTTTGGCAGAGTAACAATTTGCACAGATGTGAGCAGGATATAATCAGATTATATATAGGCTCTGAATTAATAGCAGCAGAGATACCACTAGTCCCTGTGAGAGTTAGATTTTATATCAACTTAGATTTGTTTGAAAATGTAGAGATGGAGTCCAGTCTATCAATTTGGCCACAGCTTGATAATGCTTCCTGGGACTTGTGTCCTTTTTATCAAAGGACATCTCTCTCTTGCCCTTTACCTTAATCCTTGCTGAGATTCTGTGTTCTGCTTCCAGGAATGGTTCCATGTGGGTCACTGATCCTGGGAGCTGTCTATGCCCTGCCATGCTTCCATTGAATTTGAAGTCACAAGATTCTGACTAGAAGCTGGTCAATGGCTGCCCTGTTTCTCACGTCACATTTCAGCATCAGTGAACTGCAGCTACCTGAGTCAGAAGAGAACCCTGGCTGGTGTCAGACCTACAGAGACTAGGATGGGATGACTTCTTGATATGAAACTACTTCTTGATATAAGTTCTTCCATGTGTGTGTGTGTGACTGCTTTTACTTATTTAGAAAACTCAGCCTAACACAGGCTCCAAAAGATATAAATGGTTATGAAAACCTAGAAGAAAAGATGAATAAGGCCACCAAGAGAATGATGATGTTTCATCAAGCCACACAAAAAGCTTGAGAAAATGTCACTTTAAGGAAACCAGGAGAATGGGTTCATGATTTTATTCTCTTTCATCACCCTTCACTCCAGTTTTTGAACACTCTGTTGGCTGAAATAACTATAGATTGATTAGCTTCCTGGGAAGAAAACAAAGAAAATTCCAGTAAAGAAGCTCCTGAGGCATAAAGGCAAGCTATTCTGTATGGCTGTGTAATATCACAAGAACAAACAAAACAAAAATGAACTCACTGCCATCGAGTTGATGTTGACTCACAGTGATTCATTAGGACTGAGTAGAACTTCCCTTGTGAGTTTACTAGCCTGTAACTTTTTATTGAGTAGAAATTCCCATCTTTCCTCAATAGACTCATAAAGGTATCTCAAAATCAGTATTTCTGAAATTAAGTATTTTCAGCCCTCCAGAAACATGATCTATATTCAGCCTTTCTTTGTTAGGAAATTATCATAACATTCTTCTATTTGCTTATGTCAAAAATCCTCAGGTCATTCTTTAGCCCTCTATTTCTTATATGCTATATTCAATCTACTAGGAACTCCTGTGTTCCAAATATTTACAAGAACCCACTACATCCCACAATCTTTTCAAAAGCATTATTTTGACTTAATTTTTACAACAAAAACAATATTGTACAAGTGCTTTTGTAATCATCTTTAAGGAAACACCTTTGAATTCATTTATGTATGTATATGAATGTGGTCCATGGTTCTAGTAATTAGAGTGAAAATTACATGTAGTTCTTTTTTTGCATTAACTCTACCTCTGTTACCTATATTTTGTATATGTTACAAATACATAGTCAATACAGCTGCAATACTGAGAACTGTCTTTATTCGCATGATGCAGCTGCACAATGATTTGACAAGGTCCAAGAGAATTACACATCTGACCTCACAACTTCGCAATGGAAAAGGAAGAATTGGAGACTTGAGACAACTTACTGAAAATAAAAGTAAATTCTTTTTTGTAAACTATGTTAAACATTCCCTATTTATGACAGTTTGTGCAAAGAAATCTGATTGTGACAGCAAAACTACAGGGATGTATTTTGAAACTGTTTCAGACCCCAAAAGGTATCAAGATAACTCTTACATTTATAAACTAGGCTGCACTAACTTTTGTTAAATGTAAACTTAACAGAAATATTTCCTACTTTATAACTTCTCTATTTTGAGAAAGCAAGGTGTTCTATGTCTCTCATAGCTGTATAATCTTTTTTTTTCATAAAAAAGCTATAAAGCCAAGATCTCATTAAATTAGGAAATATAAGGACAAAATTATCTTAAACAATACATGATCCAGAGACTGTCTCTCACTCTCATATATATATGTATATATATATATATAAGAGTATATATATAAGTATATATATATAAAATTAAATGTGTGTTTAAAGCTTTCAGTTTTCATGATTATTAAGCTCTTAAACTTATATTGAAACTGTGGTCAAGAAAGAAAATAACCTTTAGAAGTCAGCTACCAGAATCATGCCCTCACAAGTTTATAAAGAAATAAAGATACCATATCTGGGAATGTGCAGGGTTATGTCAGCATTCATGACACAACAAGTTATTTTCACACTCATGTGACCATTAACTAAGTAGTGAGAGTCCCTTTGTTGTTAGAAGTTAGGTGTTTCTATAGACCTCACATATTTTGGGCGTATCAGGAGAGACCCGTCCCTGGAGAAGGACATCATGTTTGGTAGGGTAAAGAAGCAGTGAAAACCAGGAAGGCCCTGTCAAGATGAATTGAAACAGTAACTGCAGCAATGGGCTCAGCATAAGAACTGGGTGGGGTTTCATACTGCTGCACATAGCGTCTCTATGAGTAACAACCAACTCCACTGCACCTAACAACAATATTCCTTCATGTGTACAATGTATTTGACCTAAAGAAATATTTTAAAGATAATAAAACATGTTGAACCTCCTGTTTTTATTATAATACTCGCTGACATCTTAATTCTCACTTATTGTCTGTCTCGTATTGATTTTGACTCATTAAAGGGCAGACTAGAACTGCTCTTGTGGATACCTAGGCTGTACATCTTTATAGGGGCAGATAACGTCTCTTGCTTTGATGAGCAGGTAAAGGGCAGACTAGAACTGCTCTTGTGGATACCTAGGCTGTACATCTTTATAGGGGCAGATAACGTCTCTTGCTTTGATGAGCAGGTTCTGGGTTTGAACTCCCAACCTTGTTGTTAGCAGCCCGATATATAACTTAGTATGCTACCAAAACTCTTCATACTATGAGGGCTGATGTTCTATAGAATGTATTTCTCCCTCCTTAAATGTTCTAGAAGGAACCCTGATGTTGTTGGATTAGGCTTTGGGCTGCTAATCTTAAGGTCAGTAGTTCACAGTTAACATTTGCTCTCCAGAAAAAGATGAGGCTATCTGCTCCTGTAAAGACTTGCAGTTGATGTAGCCCTACAAAAGGTTTCTATGAGTTAGTGTTGCCTGGATGCCAGTGAGAAGGGTTCTATTAATGCAGGTAAAATGAATAATTTGGGTTGAGCCCCGGTGGTGTAGTGGTTGAGTGCGGGACTGCAGCCCACTGGCTTGACGCTTCAAATCCAGCAGCAGCTCTCCAGGAGCAAGGCTGGGTAGCTCCCACGACCACCAGAGGGCAGTGATGCCAAAAAAATAAAATTAAATGAGTAATTTACTTTATTGTTATTCATGTGCTTATTATACTAAAATAGCAATAATAGCAGTCATCAAGATTCAATGCAAATTAACTCATTTAATAATCATAACAAACCAAAGACACAGATGCCCAAAAGTGTTCAATGTGGATGTACCTACCAATAGGCTACTTGAGAAAGAGAGTGTCTTGATGTCCATGAAGCCATGATTAGAATGATGACTGATTGATGACAAGGATTTTTATTGCTCCTCCTCCTACAATGAATCTATTTGTCGGTGAATACAGTGTTTCTAAATGAGTGACAGAATGTTGAAATGTCCACATTTTCACAGGCAATCCAGTACCGACAGACACCATGAAATAGAGCAAGTTCCTCAGGAAGTGATCCCTCCACTTACAAGTCTCCTGACTGTTTCTCTTCCTGTGGAAGAAGATCAAAGCCTCAAAGTGCATGCTGTGGCAGAGGATAGAAGTGATGCAGGCTGGTGAATCCTTAATTAACAGGACACTCCTGGATGCTAGTACAAGCTTTAAAAAGCCACTGTGGAAGGATGTGTTTAAAACAGACACAGATAGCAGCCCCTCACTGCTGTCACTAACTTGAGCAAGGTGAAAAGTCACTTTTCTAAATTCTAGCCAGTGGTGAGAGGGAAATTATTTCCTCTAGAAACCCTGGATCTACTTCTCAGAAGGCATTCTTATATTGTTAAATGACCTGGTTAATGTACGGCTATGGTTCCAGAACCCAGTTGCAGAGACTAATTCACAATGTGTACTCCAGAGACTAATTCACAATGTGTACTCAAAAAATGAAAAGGAAAGACAAACCATAGCAAAAATACTGAAGGCCAAATGACTTTGACTAGTGTTAAATTCCTAAAGGAACTTCTTAAATATTTTGAGAGAAATGAAAATACGAAGGAACTCCCCTTTCTTTTGAAATGGCTTCACCATTTTGGTGATGATCTTTTAATTATATTCCTAAGGTTTCATATTGAAAATAGACGAGTGTCACTCATCATGTGCACAACACATGAACTCTAAGGAAGATGCATCCCTGGAGCCTGGCTGCTCCCTGGAGTCTCCATACTGGCTCTAGGGAGCTTCGGAAACTGAAGTCCATTTTTAAATAGCAACTTACGAAGATAATCCACACTTGCCATTCTCAGTGCTATTGCTCCCTCAGGGAAAGAGCATGAAATATATATGTGTACAAAGGCAAGACATTTGCATTTTTAAAAAGATACCAAGCTATATTCTTGCCACGAACATTAGATCGTAATGCATGACAATTACTTGGAGCTTTTGTTTACTATCACATTTGCTTTCAAAGTTGTGATAGCTTGTCACAGGAATCATGGTCGGTCTGACTCAGTACACTAGCAAATATTTACCATGTGTTTGCATCAGATTGAGTCATGGTGGGGCTAGGCAAACACAGTAAAAACACAAATTACCCACCCCACCCCCCCCAGGAGCTCAGATGCTAGTGGGAAAGACTGGTGAGGACACAGTGACCCTTGTCACACTAGATATGCCGCCAGCTTCGGTGGGAGCTAACGGAGGGGTGCTCGTGACTCATGCAGGGATCCAGGAACATGGAGACTATTCCTGGCTTGGTGTTTCAATTGCCCAACTGGTTATCAAAACCACCCGTCAGAGAAAGAGATCGAGCAACAGAAGGATTGTTTGGAGCTTACGAAACTTAAAGGCAGTGGTCAGAAGACAACAACATTGTACTGCTTAACGGAGAGTTCATCAGTTCAAACCCACCAAGTGCTCTAAGAGAGAAAATGAGATTATCTTTCCTATAAAGAAATACAGCTTCGGCCTGAGCTCGGGTGGCATAGTGGTTGAGTGCAGGACTGCAGCCCATTGGCTTGGCAGTTCAAATCCAGCAGCAGCTCTCCGGAAGCAAGTCTGGGAAGCTCCCACGACCACCAGAGGGCAGTGATGCATGCCCCCCCCCCATAAAAAAAGATATACAGCTATGGACGGCATATATAAGGCTACTAGGAGACTTGGTGTAGATGGGGTTCTTCTTCAATGTTGAGATGTATTTACATTATGACTAATGTTGGATTCCCCACTGAAAAGAGTAAGTACGGTTTACTTATGCTTACTAAGATATTGTGAAAACTTTCACATGGGTTTCACCATATCTCTGTGTGAAAAAAAAAACACGTAAAACTGTTTGTCCCCTAGGGAAAAATCTGGAGAAAATGAGGTGGTGATCATCCCACAGATTAAGTACTAGCTTCCATCCAGGAATGGCCCTACATGAAAGAAGAATGAAAATACTTATAAAACCCAACAATAAAAAAATCAGCAATCTACTTACAAAATGGACAAAAAATGTGAGCATATACTTCACAAAAAAAGATATATAGGTGACAAGTATATGAGGAAATGTTCAGTATCCTATATCATATTATTGTTAGCTGCAATTATGAACTTCAAGTCCTCTTGACCCTACGCACCACAGAATGAAAGATGTTGAGTCAAAATTTGTTAGGTTTGAGACCCTTGCAACCACTGTGTCAGCTCATCTGGTTAAGAAACTTTCTATGTTTCCTTGGGCCTCCCCTTTACTAAACATGATTTCTTTGTTTCAAGTCTGGTCCTTCCGGGAAACACATGAGATGAAGTCTCTCCATCCATGTGTCTAAGAAGTATTCTAAGACAGATTTGTTTGTTCTTTTAAAAGTTCAGAGTGCCTTCAAAATTCTTCACTAACACCATAGCAAAACCCATTAATTCTGTGATCTATCTTAATTATGGTCCAACTTCCACATGCATATGAGGTTATTGGAAATACTGAGACTTGAACAAGTTTATCCTTAATCTTCAAAGTGATATCTTTGTTCTCTAACCCTTAAAGGGGGCTGTATGAAGCAGACCTGCAATTAAATATCACTACACATAATTAGGATTCTAATGCTGATCAAGATGGAGAGCAACAGGAACCCTTGTTCCTTTTTAGTGTGGATTTAATAGTATATTTAAATCTCTTTGGGATCTAAAATAGCATAACCCTCACTCTGGCCGTTTCTTGCAAAACTGTAAATAGGCTTACCATGTAGGACTCAAATCATGCACTGAGATACTTACAAGTACTTAAGTTTGTTCAAATGATGTGTTCATATAAATCCTGTACACAATGTTTATAGTGGCTTTATTCATAATTATCAAAAAGGGAAATCTAACAGGAGATCCTTCAACAGGTACATCTTCAAACTTTGATGCATCTGCACAACAGAGTATTAGTTAGCAGGGTTTTTTTTTTAGTTAGCAGTTTTAAAGATGAGTGTTAAACTATAAAAAAGGCATTATGGAAATTGAATGCATAATGCTAAGTGAAAAAGGCCAGTGTAAAAAGTTACATACTGTATGAGTACACTTACATGACTTCCGCTAAAAGACAAAACTATAAACCAGTTCCCATAGAGTCTTTTCCTACTCATGGCAATACCATGTGTCAGAGCAGAGTGATACTTTGTAGCGTTTTCAATAGTCACTTTTTCTCAAGTGCATAGCCAAGATTTTTTCAATGATAGTGAATGGATCAGTGGCTACCAGATGTACAAGGGGAGAAGGAGAAAGATGTGGAGCACAAGGTGTTACTAGGGCAGTCAATGATTCTGTTTGATACTGTAATATCTGGGACAGGATGTCTTGCTTTTGTCAAAAACAGAGTAAACCCTAATTGAAACTATGAACTTAAGCTTATTCAATATGAATGATAAGCTATCAAAATTGGTTCATCAATTATACCCAATGTACCACTCAAATATAAGTTGTGAATAAAGGAGAAACTGAGTACAGAGGGGGAGAAGATATATGAGAGATATATGAGATATATGAGAGATATATATGAATTACTACACAATTTCTATATAAGCATAAAACTGCTCTAAAAAAGGTCTGGGTCCTCACAAAAGAAAACAAAGAGACCCACTGTGCTACAAAATCAATAGAAGTAGGCAAAAGACCCAGAGCCCAAAGAACTGAAATAATAAGTAAACACATAAAATAATTGAACACTATCTGATATGGAGGTATGGCAAGGAAAAAGGAGGGGAGATGATCAAACCTGAAAGATCACTGTCTTTCAAGACTGCACAAGATGTTCCCTCAGCATAGGACCAATTGGGAGGAAGACTCAGGGCCAGGCAGTGTTTCTATCTCTTGCAGAGAGGGCCTCTATGGACTAAACTCTATTCAATGCTCCTAGCACCAGTGGTTACTATGACCTATGAAGGCATGAGAGTGCCAATAATGTTTGCTCTAAAATAATTATGAACGCAGTTTGTTTAATAAATCATTTTATTGGGGGCTCATGCAACTCCCATCATGATCAATACATACGTCAATTGTATGCATACCACATTTGCACACCTGTTACCATCATCACCCCAAAACATTCTCCCTCCCCCAGTACCAGCTCCCCATATTTCCCCTCCTTCCCCCTCCCTTCTTCCCAATGAACTCTTAATAATTTACACATTGCTATTACTTTTTAATTTTGTACTCTGCCGATGTATCCCTTCACCCACTTCCCCTCTGTCTGTACTCCAGAGAGGTCATATATAGATCCCTGCAATTGGTCCCCCTCCCTTCCACTCCACCCTCCCTCCACCCTCCCAGCATCACTTCACCCACCACTAACCCTGAAGGGATCATCTGTCCTGAATTCCCCATGTTTCCAGCTCCAGTGTACATCCCCTGATCTAGCTGGATTTGTAAGGTAGAACTGGGATCATGATAATGAGTGGGAGGAAGCATTTGAGAACTAGAGGAAAGTTGCATACCTCATTGTTGCCACAATATACCCTGACTGACTCCTCTCCTCTCTGCAACCCTTTGCGAGAGGATGTCACTTCACTTATTGATGGACTTTGAGTCTCTACTCAGTACTCTCCATCATTTATAATGATACAATTTCTAATTCTTTCATACTTGACACCAGATCCCTTCAACACCTCATAGTCACACAGGCTGGTGTGTTTCTTCCATATGGGCTTTGTTGCTCCTGAGCTAGATGACTGTTTGTTTAATTTCAAGCCTTGAAGACCCCAGACGCTACATATTTTGATAGCCAGGTACCAGCTTTCTTCACCACCTTTGCTTATGCACACATGATCCAGTTTTTATAAGAACTGAAACAAGTAAATCACAATTTGACTAAATTCTAAGATATAGAAGAATTCATTTTATTTTTGGTGGTCTTGTATCTTGAAAAACTTTTGGAGCAGTATGCTTGCAATGATAAGCATCAAATAAGTACACAATGAAGTTAAATCTTAAAAATTTTAGAAGCTTTTCCTGAGGAAATATATTTTCAAAAAAAACTTTCTGAGAAAACTCCAAGAAATTGGAACATTTCTTTTAATCAGACTCACCAAAATGGCATATAGGAAAGAAGCAAAATATTAATAATACTGGGAATATCAAGTTGGAGAATTTTAATATTTAGAGAAGCATCACTGGGCAGTAAAAAATGAATCAAAGAATGCAAAATTCATTTCAGAAGGATACAAAAAGGACTGCGCTTTAAAAATGCAAAGTTGCAGTCAAAATAAGATGACTCTTTGTAAAGCTTTTAAGCTTTAACCGCTGGCACAAACTCAAACTGGAGTCTGGCTTTTTCAAAAGGATTACTGTTGGCATCTATACTCTATATTCTCATATTTCTTAAAGCCATCTGTTTTATCATGCACCTGCCTGTTCTTAGGTGATTTGCTACAATCAAGAGTTTGCACGTTTTTCTCCCCTAACTGCTTGAATTTAGTCTCCTCTATTCAAAATAGATTTTAAAAAGAAAACTGGATAAAATTATCTGCTTTAGTTCCACCATGACTTCTTATTGAAGCAAATAAAGACATGTCTGGTCTCCTTCCCTCTCCAACAATGATTGCTTTCTCACTTTCATGCTACAAGTTCAAAACCAGCGGGCCAGTGTAACAACCATTATGCAACATGAGCAATCTGTTCTTTGAAAAGAAGCATTGCAGTAGCCTGATAAGTTGACAATGCTGTTGGCTTTTTCTTCCACCTTAACGTGACAAATACAGAATTCATCTTCAAGAGTTTCACCAGAAACTTATACCACAGCAATTGTGGATCCAAGCCTTTTCAAGAAAAAAGAGCATTTTCCTTTACTTTGAATATTACATTTGATATGGGGAAACAATTACAATACAAATAGAAGTAAAGTAAAAATTCACCATCGTCTTACAAATACATAGGTCGATCTGTATGGTGCATTTTCTAAGAGCATATTTCTGTTTAACTGACTATAAAGAATCAGAGATTTTAGTGAGTATTTTCACTGATATTTTTATGGTTAAAATATAATGTAATGTCAGTATCTATTTTGAAAAATTTAGTAGAGATTTGAAACTATCTCAGTATTCATCTAGACAAGTTCTTGGGTGGTAAAATGGAAAACATGAATGGATGCTAACCCAAAGATTGTGTTTTTGAATACAGCCAGAGGTACCTCAGAGAAAAGTCTACTGATTAATTTCTAACTTTACTTAAAACTGATGAAAATTAGAAGCGCCCCAAATGACCATTAGCATATAAAGAGATGAGCAAATTGTAGACTATATAAATGAAAGTTTCACTGCATAAATCAAAGACAGAATTTATAAATTATTGTTGTAGACATCCATGGAATCAGTTCCAATTTATATCCACCCCATATGCAGCAGAACAAAATCTTGCATAGGTCTGTGCCAACTTTATAGTCCTTATGATGACTAATCACAATAGTGCAATCACTGTGACAGTCCATCTAGTTGAGGTCTTTCTCTTTTTTTTCAAGGCCCTCCATTTGATCAAATACAAGGTCCTTCTCCAGGGACTTGTCTCTACTGATAACGTCTCCAAAGTATATGAGATTACATCTCCTCTTTCTGGTGTCTAGGATGTAGTCTGGTTCTACTCTTTCCCCAACAGATGTATTTATCCTTCTAGAAGTCCGTGGTATAATTAGCATATTTCACCCAGATTACCATTTAAAAAGGAACCCTAGTTTTATAGTGGCATACTCATTGGCTGCCAACTGCCAGCCCAGCAGTTCAAAGCTACCAACTGCTCTGCAGAACAAAGAGTTAGAGAGAGAGAGATTTTATTCCCGTAGACATTTACAGTCTCAAAAGCCCACAGGGACAGTTCTACTCTGTCCTATGGGATTGCTTTGATTCAGTATCAACTTGATGACAGTGAATTTATGGTTTTCTGAAAATCATTCAAATGCATCAAGTTGTCGACGTTCTTCTTTATTGACTGGTGAGCTTATGAGCCTACTGCATATGTCCTGGGTTGAGTCAGGGACACTTTCATCTTCAAAGTAATTGCTTTGATTTTTGATAGTTTGAACGAAATTTTTAGCATCTGTGCATGTATGCAAAAATATTAAATTAAAAGAAACAAGACAGGACTTTTGGGAGTTATGGAAATTTTCTATTTCTTATTGGGAGGGTGGTTACATGAAAATATACTCATTAAAATTCATCTAACTGAACATTTAAATGTGTACATTTACTGTATATAAATAATACCAACAAAGTTGATATTTTAAAGAGTACCACTAAACAGAAGTCCATCTGGTTACTATATATATCCAGCTTCAGAAGTTTTGACCCTCTCATTATGTAAATATTTTAGCCTAGAGAATCTAATTGGGCAGTTCTACTCTGAATCAAGTTCTGTGGGTCAAATTTTACTCATCAACAACAAACCAGTCCAATAACAATCCTCAAGGCTCTTTATCCCTTTCCATGTTACTCGCTAATTGTCAGTAGCTGACATGGTTACACTTCACACTTTCGATGAAAGCGAACTGTAAGACAGATGGGGATGACTGGAATAGCTTTCCAGAAAGAAAGTGCTGAAAAGCTGATAAGATCCTACCTACAAGCCCCCCTCTGAGTCCTTCACTGTGGACCTTAACTCAGAGCACTATCCAAGAAGGTAATATAATGTGTTAAGGCACTCGGAATCAGGCAATAGAGTAGAGTGATAGGGACCTCCTAGGATGAGGACAGTTGCCAAATAGTTTTAAAACATTTAATATTATACTGTTAAATATATATATATCCATAAAGTATTTTCTGATAAACATAAAAAGTAAATTTGACAAACATATTAAGTACTTGCTGAATACTAATAAGCAATGTGACATACATATAATTTTAAAACATTAGTTTCAAGAATATAAAATACCAAAAACATTCACCTTCATTATATTAAATATATTGATATTTATGAGTATTAGTGAAGTTCTCATAGAAAAATTAGAAGAGTTCGTGAAGGTGAATGGAAAAGGGAATTACTAGTGGAGCGAGTCACAATAGGTGGGCACAAATGGTTACTTGACTAGAGTGTTCCCCAGAAAGTCCTGACTCCTAGACCTTACATGTAGACCCCACATCGCTGAGCTTAAGACCAAAGACCTTTGCCTGTGAATGACTTAGGATTTCTTTCAGGAAAAACAGCCTAATGTTAACCTCTTCAACTGGGATGAGGTGATCCCCTAAATACAGAGCAGACGAGGAGAAGTTTCTGCTCATGAAGGCAGAGTAACCTTGCGCCTGTAGCAAGTGGACACAGGAAGAGACTCATCTACCCAGATGCTCTAAAGAATCTGGATATGAAAGCTCTCAGCAGGGAACGAGAATGTAGATTGCTTAACCAGAAAGTGAACAACTCAAACCAAACTCCTGGCCATCAAGTCAATTCTGACTCACGGTGACCCAGTAGGTCTGCTCTTGTGGTTTTCTGCCTGTAACTCTTCATGGGAGTAGAAAGCCTGATCTTTAACCCACAGAGCCTCTGGTGGTTTTGACCCACTGACCATAGGTTAGCATCCCAGTGTGTCGGTTAAAGTGATTCTTATGTGGGATTGTGAATAGAATTCCTCAGGACTATAGTCCCAAGAATCCTTCACACACAACACCATTTTGATAACTTTCATCTGTCTCCCTCTCCCAACAAAACTTGTGTAAACTACAATTTCCTGGAGGGGAGAAGATCCAAAGTTTCCAGCAAGAACTTTGAAAAAGTCTGAGCCACACTTGTGTGTGGAGCCCATCTTTCTTACCTTATTGGCATTTAGGTCATGGCTTTCCTACAGAACCCCTAATCAATCTCCCCAGTACTGTCTCTACATCTGACCCGAGGTCAAGTCTCTTTCTCTCTCTCTCTCTCTCTCTCTCTCTCTCTCTCTCTCTCTCTCATAGACAACAATCTGATGTCCAAATCAAGAAAATTAAATCTAAGTCAGTTCTTGTGGTCTTCACTAAGGCAAAGCGAAGCAAACAGAATTAAATGAAAATGTAGGAAGAAGATTCAAGCAGAACACTTCTATCCTGATTTCATATTTTGTGTGAATGGACTATCTCTTCTCCTATATCAGGCCTTTCTTATCTTCCTTCAGGAAGTATACACACAAGTCACCTTTACAATCATAGTATAAATCTGAAATTAAATTTTCCAGTGATCTGATTACTTGCTGCTAATATTGATCACAAAAATCCTCTTCCATCCATAATCAAATAAAAACTCTTGGCCCTGAATTGATTCTTAATCATAGTAATCCTCTGGAACAGAGCAGAACTTTCCCACCGCCTTTCAGAGGTTTCTAAGACTCTAAACATGCTGAATTAGACTGCCACATCTTTCTCCAGAGTCCCTAGTGGGGTGGAAACACCAACCTTGTGTTTACCAGATAAGAACTTAACAACTACAACCACAGGGATACTCATCACCGATACATTCAATGCCATAGAATCGATTCTGACCCACAGAGACCCCAGAGGGAGGAAGAATTGCCTTTGGGGATCATAATGGTTAAGCATTGGCCTCCTAACACGAGGTCAGCGGTTTGAAACACCAGCTGCACCTCCGGAAAAAGAGGTGGCTGTCTACTCTCAAGAACAGCTGCAGTCCTGGATACAGATGGGGCAGTTCTACCCTGTTCTGTAGCATCACTCTAACATGGACGAGACTCAATGGCAGCGGTCACTAGTAGCACAGGACAGAGTGGACTCTCTAGATAGTCAGAGATGCTAACTCTTTTTGGAAGCAGACAGCCGCATCTTTCTCCGCAGGAGTGACTGGTGAGTCTGAACTGCTTGGCTCATGGTTAGAAATAAAATCAGTCCCTCATAACTCATGATGATACGAGGGTTTCTTACAATAAAGCTCACTGCCATAGAGTCAATGTGGACTCAATAGGCCCAGATAGAACTTTCTACCTCTGTGAGTTTCCTGGTGCAGAAAGGCCTGCCTTCCCACCCCCCTACCCCCCCCCAACCCTACCCTCCCCCAGGATCCCTGCCTGACAGTTTTGAATTGCTAACCTTTCTAATGGCAACCCAGCAGGCCACCACTCTCATCAGAGCTCCTAAGGGCTCCCTTACAGAAGGGTTTGAATCAGGACTTCTAACCAGTTTACTCCATTGGACCCTCTACTGAGAACCTGCTTTTCTACCCCAGATATACCCAATCAAAATCTGCATTTTAATAAGAGCTCTAAGAATCACCTGGGGATCTTATTAAACTATAGATTCGGATTCATTATGTCTGGAGTGGAAATGCAAATTCTCAGCAGGGCATCAAAGCAAAGTGAACTGGTTAAAGTCTTCTCTAAGTTCTGATGCTTTGTTTTTCAAAATGGCAGTGCATTGTAGGAGCAAGTAACTCAGAATATTAAGGAGGAAGTAGTTCAAGTGGTACCAGGCAGAGCAGAACTCCCTAGAGCTTCTGAGACTGTAAATCTCTACGGAGAGCAGACAGTCTCATCCTTCTCTCCAGGAGAGGTTGATGAGTTTGAAATCAAGGTTCTGTAAAGAACAGTTGGATGCTCTGAAGAGAAACACATATGCATTACTAAATGAGAACAAAACACAGTTGAAACAGTCTTGTTCAGCAACCCAGGTCAAAAGCTAGCTTCTATGTAAAGATCAGAAAGTAGCATTTGTTTGTTTCTAGGCAATCCCTTTATATGGGGAGAGATCGCCTGTATTTTGCACTGTACATCTTTCAGGAATTCATTTATTCCACACAATTATGCCATCACTAAGTATCCACCTTGATTTTATAGTAACTGTACTAGACACAGCTAACACAGAGATGAGTGTCTCTGCTACCAAGTCAGAAGCTAGAAATAATCACAGGCAGTTATGCATAGCCCAAGCTGTAGTCTCCCCGGGACAGTTGAGGAAAAGAGATAGCTTCCAACTTACAAGATTCAAATACCATTGGGGATTTCTCTTATACTTTAGGCTGGTGATTGACATGTGTTCAAACCCTAGTAAGACCTTGGTAGGACCATAAGAACGAAAGTCAAATTCTCCTGAAATACAAAAAGATGGACACAGATTTATAGATAAAATTTCAGTTGCTCATTTGCACAATCTATGCTTTGCTTATTTTATAAAACAGAGAAGAAGTTGCATTTTAAGTTAAAGAAAAGGGTGGGAGAGCAGGAAATTTTAAGAAAAAGCGTAGGGATTGGATCCTGATGAGTCAGTGGGTCAACCAAGGAAAAAGTAACTAATCCTATAGGTTTATGACTGTTCTAAGGAGTTCAAAATAACTCAATCCTGGACATAAGGAAAGGCTTCTCTGTTCACTTTTGTTTTGAAATAATTTTATTGGCAGTTCTTGTAGATATTGTCACACTTCATAATTCAGTTTGATCAAGTATAATTGTGAAATTATTGTACAATTCGGTACAAATCAGTTCAAAACTGGTAACAGTTTCAACGCTTGTTCTTTCCTCTTGAACTTCTTGATACCAGCTCCCCTTTATTCCATCCCTCCTTCTCCCTACCCCCCAAAACCACTTAATATATTATTATTATTGTATCTTACATCATCCAGTGTTTCCATTCACCTGTAATTTTGTTGCCTGTTCCCATCTTGGGGGTTATACAATCATCATGGCTATCAATTCCCCCTTCCCTCTCTCCCCATCTCTTCCTATTCCCTGAGGAGTTCATTGCTCCTGATTCTGTTTCTGAAAGGTCTTCCATCTTAGCTTTCATGCATCAAAAGGTCTTAATTATACAATTGGACCTATGCATGTCTAACAAGTTTAATGAGATAAAATAAAAACCATAATGGCAAGGGGAGGAAATATCAAAGAACTGGAGGATAGTTATGTATTTCATCAATACTATACAGTAGCCTATGTGTATCATCCCTTCTGTGTGGCCCTTCTGTGACGGATGGTCCAATTATCTTACAGGTGGGTTTCGGCTCTCCACTGTGTGCATGGTCCTTCACGTCAATTTTATTGCTTGTTTTTGATACCTGCTCCCTTTGACACCTCACGACCAAACATGCTTCTTTCATGTGGGCTTTGTTGCTTCTCTATTAGAAAGCTGCTTGTTTAATTTCAAGCCATTAAGACCCCAGACACTAAAGCTTTTAGTAGTCGGCCATCCTCAGCTTTCTTCACATGTTTTCCAGTGATCATATCAGGAAGGTGCGTTTCATCCAGTGCCACATTATTAAAACAAAAATGTTCTTGTACTAAGGTTTTAGTAGAGGTCCAAAAGTTTTCACAAATCAAGTAGTCAGCATAACTCAGGAAGCCTATAGGCATGCTTCTGTCCCCCTGTTTCCTCTCTAAACATGCTCTAAGGAAGAGCATTTACTCAGGCTGATCCTAGAAGTGTCCAGAGAATAACTTTTATATGACTAAAAGTTTAAAAAATTGATGTTTAACTGGTCTCGTCACTATCTTGTGTTTGGTAAAGCATGGTATTGTAAATGTGAACCAGTCAGAAATTTTCTCTTGTGAGTCCCTAAACCCTCCGTGTTGACGTTTGGTGATTTTTTTTTCATTGCAGTTCTTCAGTGATGCTCTCCAAATCGGAATGGTTTCATTCACTCAATAAACTCTTTAGTAGAAGCTGCAGTTTTCTCTTGGGTAGGATCAGAGGTGTTGGCTAAATGTAATCAGGTGAAAGGGAAATGAGTAAAATGGAAAGTATCCTAAAACAAAAAAGGATGTGAAGGCACCCTTCCCCACGCCTTCCCAGCTCAAAGGGAGGTGAGGATAAATGAAACACATATCCTTAGGAATGGAAGAGATTGTAGATAGCAAAAAATGCAGGGGTGGAGATAGGCAGGGTGCTCACACTCCCTCTACAATAGCAGAATAGACCCCAAGATTTCAGAGCCTGGGCACCAGGTCACAGTGTGACTTCTGGATTACAGGGGTACACATGCCTGGGAAGGAGTAATTCACTACAGAAAGTCAGTTGCTAAGCAAAAGTTTTGCCAATTGACGATCAACCAGAAGGTACTTGGAAGAAAGACCCAGAGGTTTCATTCCATAAATGTTACAGCCTAGAAAATTGGCAGAGTGGGTTCCTGAAGGGCTGCTAGCCACGCCAGCATTTCAAATCTCCCAGTGGCTCCCTTGAAAAAGTTGAGTCTTTCTGCTCCTGGAAGGACTTACAGCCTCATAAATCCACAGGGCGGTTCTATGCTTTCCTACAGGACTGGAGGCAGGACACAGAGGAAATCATGATGGTGAAACTTACAGATAACCAAAGAAGATGTCAAGATAAGGAGAAACCACAGATTCCAGAAACAATGCTTTGAAGGGAACTTAACACACTCACAGGTGCAGGAGATACTGTGGCATTGTGAAGTATCTTGTGAAGTCTGTAAAATATATACCTCGATTGTGTTCCAGATTACAAACTTCGTTCTATTAAAAGAATGCGTTCAAACTGGTACAGAGACACACACCACCAGGAAATGCACGACCACTTGATGATTTAAAATGGCATTTCCAGCTTTGATGATTTGAAATGGCATTTCCAGCACTAACTGTATGGCGGGGGTGGGGGGGGGCGGTGACAGGGGCAAGAACTGTGAGACTTCTGGACTTTGGACACGTTATCAGGAGAGACCAGTCAGTCCTGGAGAAGGACATCATGCTTAGTAGAGGGCTATCAAAAGAAGGGAAGACCCTGAACAAACTGGATTGACCCAGGTCTGCACTGATGGGCTCAGACCTAAGAGCAGTTGTGAAGATGGCGGGGACAGTCTGTGTTTTGTTCTTTTGTGCATTGGGTCACTCGCACTAGCAGCCTGAACCAATGGGATGCCATTTAACAATAATGACGAGCCCCTCCTGGGGGGAGAGGGATGACACTTTCTGCTCCCGTCAAGATTCACAGCCTTGGATACCTAAAAGGCAGCTCTGCTGTCCTCTATTGGGTTGATATGAGTCCGAGTTGACTCACTGGCTGAGACTTTGGTTCTTTGTTTCAATCTTTAGTATGACTTTGTGTTAAGGACAATGACATATTTGATGGACAGAGTCACTTTGGAAATTTATTTCACTTGAACCCTATGCAATTGCCAATATTTGTTTTAATGAAACAAATGAAAACAATAATGATTCAACAAATGAAACGTATATGATTTCATCTAAAACTCTAGTCGATAATTATTGGTTGTTGTGGGAAGGTTATGGATTTGACATTAGGTGAGGCTGCTAATGCAAGATTGGCAGCTCAAAGCCACCACACCATCAACTCTAGAGAGAAAGGTGGGATGTCTGTTGTCATGAAGATTTTCAGCACAGGCTCCCAAACTTATATCTCCTTTTCAGAAAAATAAAAATTACTCAGTGCCCACCTGGCAATTAAAACCTTTTTTTTATCATCCATAATCCAAGAAAAAATTGTGTATATCTCCATTGGCAGCCCCCTGCATCATTCCAGTGCCCCATAGGAGGCAGTTATCACCCACTTTGGGAAACAGAGATTTGCAGTCTCAGAAACCCTATGAATTGAATAGGTTTAATGACGTGTTGTGGGAAGAGGATGCCAACTAACAGGACAGAGAAAAATATTAAGTTCATGTTGCATTATTTTCAATGACAGTTTGAATAAGTGCAAAGGAAGAAAGGATATAATCCTGACACACATCTTGCCTGGTTTTAAAATATTCCTTCATTCTTTGCAAATGAATGCCTCTGGGTCCACATAGTCCTTTAGCACAAGCACAATTAAGAGTGCTGGCATGATTTTGAATCTCATACAGAAAATGTGCACCCAAAATATGCCACCAATGGTCTCCCTCTATACTACCCCTCTTCTTTAAGGCATAGCACAAGAGCTGACCATGGAAAACAATCTCTCACCAAGTACAATATTGAAAGGGTGATCATGAGATGTCCTTGGTAGAGTAATTCCCAACCTTCTTCTTCAAAGCCTTTCGCCAAGGCAGTTGCCCCAAGCCTGCCTCCAGACTGCACTCCCCTTCTCGGACCATGGCACTTTGCTTGCTTGTGGGCAGTCAGGATCAATTCCTGTCTCTGCTCGCTACCACTAGGTCATCTGCAGCACTGCTTTCTGTGAGTTCCCCCCAATACAATCCATGTCTCTCAGAGTGACTCCTGGTTATTTGGGGGCTGCTGGCACCTAGATATCAAGAACGATGGTCGCTATTTAGGGTGTCACCTCACGAAAGCTCACTCAGAATTCCACTCGATAAGAATTCCTGATGCGGCCCTTTCCAGTTGTGTGACTTTAGACACATCCCTTAACTCCTTTCTGCCTCATCTTTCTCATCCATAAAATAAGAACAATAAGACATCTGCTTCACCGATTCATAAGGATGGCAAAATAATATATATAAAGATTCTACTTAGAAGCACTCTTTTTATTTAACAAGGTCTCAATAAGAACTTAGCATCAACAAAAGAAATGGAGGTAGGAGGAAAGATGAATCCACTTTCTACTGCTTACTCTTATCACCCAGGCTGGCAAATTGAGGACTCTGTCAATGGCCACATTGAAGATCTTAGTAAAGACATTCATTAAAAAAAAAAAAGCTGGTTTCCAAACACATGGAATGCTTCTATACACAAAATATCTTCAGAAAGATTACTTCCCCAGTGCATATCTTTACTCAAACTCTGGCATATTTGACGGGTTATATACTAATATTGAAAGAAGAACCCAGCAATTTATGATCAAATATGTTGCTGATAATGATTAAGTTCAGCCAGACTGTGATTCCCCAGGCACACAGGTGTCAATATTAAACACAGAAAACATTTAGATAATGAAATGAAGGCTCTTTCACAGTGAACTGAATACTGTGAGGCTACGAAGAGCCAGTATTCTTGCACAGGATTTGCTGTTTCCTGCACTTTTTTATTTGTCACTATCTTAATTTCTTTGAACTACCATATCAAAAAGCTACAAAGTGGAAAATTTTCAAGAAAAAAAATCATTTCTTTACATTTACAGATGTGACAGGTCCAAATCCAGGGCATCATCAGGGTTATGCATTCTTTCATGGCTGTAGAAGAAGGTTTTCCCAAGTTCTTTCAGATGTGGTTGGACTTGGGCTTTCCTTGGTGTTTCTTGACTTGTAGATGGATTCTTACACATGATTTTCTGTCTTTCCCCCAGACGCGATTCCATTTCAATGTAGGTTCTCCCACTTCATTAAGTACTATCAGAAGGGATTAGGATACACCTTTTTCTGGTATGGCCTCATTAATTTAACTATTACCAACAACAAAGCCCTATTTCCAAACATAATCATATCCACAAGTTCAGGATTAGGACTTCATGATATCTTTTAGTCTCCGTCACTGAGATCATTCTGATTCATGGCAGCCTTATAGGAGGGTGCAGAACTCCCTGTGTGGGAATCTGGGACTTTAAACCTTTGCTGGAGGAGAAGCCTTCATCTTCTCCAGAGAAGTGATCGGTGGTTTCAAACTTGAGACCTTGCAGTTAGCAGTCCTTCTTGGTAACCCACAGCACCACCAACCCAAAACCAAACGAACTACTATTGAGTCCATGCTGACTCACATCTGCCCCCTGTGGGTTTCCGAGAGTGTAACTGTTTATAGGAGGAGAAAGTCCAGTATTTCAACCTTGATGTTGCTGCTGTTTCTGAACCGCTGACCATGCAGATTGCAGCCCAACACATAACCACTCCACCCACCAAGAAAAAAATTCAACCTGAGAGAGCTACCAAGCATTTACGGTTTTTTCTTCAGATTCAGTACACTGAATTTCTTTACATAATCTCTCTGGTTCCATTATCTACTTCCGATGGTGATCCAATTTCTAAAAGGGAGAAGGGATCTAACACCTGACTATTCATATTGCTCAGTGTAAACATATAGTTCTAGTTATTCTAATCAAAGTTATATTTTTTGTGGCATCACTGCCCTGGAGGGAGTAGGAAGTCTAGCCTTGCTCCTTCTGGAGAGCTGCTGCTGGATTTGAACCATCAACCCTGTGGGCTGCAGTCCTGCACACAACCACTGCGCCACCAAGGCTCAACCCAAAGTTAATGCCAGAATTTTCTCAGAATCTAAGAAAGAAAATGAAAAACAAAAGTTGCTTTTAATCTAAGAAGACATAAACTTAAAACACCTGGGAAATACCTGCTTTTCTTTGTAAACTAAGAATGACAGCAACAGGAAAAGAGAGGAAAAGTAAAGATGGAAATTAAGTCTTGATAATACGGTTGAGCCTTTGATCAAGTGACACTTGAAATGAGACTCTCATCTGAATTTCCAAGTCATATAAGGTGATAAAATCTCTTATTGGAAAGCCAGTTATGGATGATATTCTGTGGTGGGTAACTAAAAGAACTACAAGTGACACCATTTAGAATTATGACCCCCATATTTTTGCAATGTTCTTCTGGTGTCCTCTAATCAGAGAGATTAACAATGTACCCACTTTAAAGAAGAAATACTTGAAGAAATTCCATTATTTGTTACAAAGCACATTTTCACGAATGCTGCTTAGCTGAGACAACAAATTTGGAACTAAGAGTTAAAGGTTGAAATCAATCCATCTCTGTCATAAACTTCATTCCCATTCTTTCTTGACCTCTTCTTTCTTGTGTTTTTATCACATTCTTTCAAAACAAAAAAAAAAAAACAATATTTATTGAATACCTACCATTCATGAGACAAAGGTGAATAAAAACAATCTGTTTCTTCAAAGAGTCAGAGGAAAATAAACTGAAATGTCATTTTTACTGTAATAGTGTGTTCATCAGAAACAAGCATTGAATGTTTGTTTTTGCCTGTGTAACCCAAGAGAGACTCAGTCAGGAAGATTAACTTCACTATGTTGTAGTACAGTATTGTTATGAGATTCTTACTAAGTAACTCATTGCTAAAAGCAATCAAAGTATTGAGGTTGACATATACTTATAAACTTGAGCAGCTTTAAGTCATTTCTTATAATAACCTCACTTTCATTTCCTTGAACACTGATAAGTGTTCTTAGGAGAAATGTTCTTAAAGTTAATACTGTCATGGCAGGAACTACAAAAACCTAAGTCTACTGCTCCCAAACATATTGTGCCTATGTAAATGGGTTGTAGTCACAAAGAATATTGCATGTGATAGAGAATAAGTTTTTAACGGGCAGTATTAAAGATCCAAGCCAAACCTGAATATTATAAAAATGTACAAAGATGCAGAATTAGAAACCAAAAGTCAAGAACACATATCTGTGAGTGAAAGAAATTAAGAAAAAAATTCCACCCTTGAATTGCAATTTTGAAAGAATCTATAGACAAAATATTGAAAGATGCAAGAAGCATCATAAGAAGCTGGAACAAATGCCCAAAATCACTTTACCAGAAAGAATGAGTAGACAGTCCATCATTTAAGAAGTTAACATGTGATCAAGAACCAACAGTGCTGAAGGAAGATCATCCAACTTTACTGAATGCATTAGCCAAAAACAAGGCTCCAGGAATTGACAGAATATTCATGGAAATGTTTCAGAAAGTTGAAGAAGCACTGGAAGCATTCACTCACTTGTGCCTTATCTGGCCTACTGACTGGACGAGATCTATATTTTTGCCAATTCCAAAGAAAGGTGACTCAAAACTATGTTCAAACTATGGAACAATATTATTGACATTGCAGTGAAGTAAAATTTTGCTTGAGATCATCCAACAACTATTACAGCACTACATTGACAAGGAATTGCCAGAAGTTCAGGCTGGATACAGAAGAGGCTGTGGAACAAGGGATATCATCGTTGATGTCAGATGAATCTTGACTGAAAGCACAGAATACCAGAAAGATGTTTACTTGTGCTTCATTAACTATGCAATGTATATGACATTGTGGACCACATTACATCGTGAATAACATTAAGAAGAATGGGGATACTGAAATACTTCATTGGGCTAATTTGGGACTTATACATGGACCAAAAGCAGTTGTGCAAATGGAAGAAAGGAATACTGTATGGTTTAGAATCAGGAAAGGTGTGCATCAGAGTTGTATTCTCTTACCATAATTGTTCAATCTGCATGATGAGCAAATCATCAGAGAAACTGGATTATTGATAAAGAGTGCTCATCAGGACTATAAGAGAGCTTATTATCAACCCGTAATATGCAGATGACCCAACTTTGCTTGCTGAAAATGAGAAAGACTTGAAACACCTGTTGATAGTTATCAAGGATTGTAGCCTTCAGTATGGATTACAACCCAATATAAGGAAGACCAAAATCCTTAAAACTGGACCAGGAAGCCATGATAAATGAAGAAAAGTTTGAAGTTTTCAAGGATTTGTCGTACTTGGGTCCACAATCGGTGTTCATAGAAGCAGCAGTCAAAAGATGAAAAGACAAGTTGCATTAGGTAAATCTGCTGCACAAGACCTCTTTAGAGTATTGAAGAGCAAGAATATTACTTTGAGGACTTAGGTGTGCCTGACCCAAGCTGTGGTGTTCTTCATTACATCATAGGCATGTGAAAGTTGGATATTGATTAGGGAGTGCCATAGAAGAATAGTTGCATTTGAGTTGTGGTGCTGGAGAAGAATATTGAAAGTACCATGGACTGCTGAAAGGACAAACGAATTTTTATTGGAAGAAGTAAGGCCAGAGTGCGTCTTAGAGGTAAGAGGGGGACAAGACTTTGTCTTACATACTTTGAACATATTGCCAGTTTCTGGAGAAGGATATCTTGTTTGATGAAGTAGACGGGAGATGAAAAAGAGGATAGCCCTTGATGAGATTGATTGATACAGTGTGCTCATGAACAATTGTGAGCATGGCATAAGATCATGCAGGATGGGTCAGCGCTGACTTGATGGCATCTTGGAAATGGGGAAGAAAGAACTTTTAGAGATTTTGGTTAGCCTCAGACTTTTACTATCCTAAAATTTCTAATTCAATGTAATTTAAAGGAATAAGAAAGAAGACTTTTCTAGAGATAAGGAGAAGCCTCAGGTTTAGCAACAATTAAAACTGGGCAATTACATTTCTCAGTCTGGAATTTTTCCAACATATAGCAACCATGTAAAAATCAATTTACTATTTTTATTGAAGCTAATTCTTGAGAGGAGATATAAGGGGTGGGGGGCCTTCTATTTTAAGTTGAGTTTCTCAGAAGCAAATTCTGAAGTGGAAATTCTAGCTCATCTGATTTAATAATGAAATGGTTTAGAAACAAGGAGTGTGATGGGGAGCAGGTTAGAGTGCAGGGGGGCGGGATGTAAGCAAGGATCTAGCCTCATATGAAGCCTGGCTTCAATCTAATCTATAAAGAGCATTGAAACTGGAAAGGTATCACTTTAGCCATTTTGAGACTAGATGGTCTGTCTTTTAGATCTCCTAGCCCTGGTACTAAACCCATGATCCATAGTTTGAAAGCACCAGCCACTCCTTAGGATATAGACAGGGCTTTCTACCCCTTTAAGGAGTTGTAATCTCGGAAACCCCCAGGGGTAGTTCTAAACTAAACTATGGGTTGCTGTGAGTCAGCATGAACTCAGTGGAAGTGAGTCAATGTGTAAGTCCTCAGTAGAGAGTCATCAGACAAAGGCATCCCCAGAACAAGAGTAAGAATGTTGGAAATAGAAGCCAGCCATGAGTCATTCACAACCAACATTCATATAGACTGGGGTATAGTGCACTGGTTTCAAGGGTTACTAGGATGAGGTACTAGCGATAACCACAATGAAGACCAGGAAATAAACTCAAAGAATTGAAAACAAGGAAGAACGTCTTTGAGGGAACCACACAGACATTAGGATGTGGAGACGTCTCACATACTTTGGACGTATTATTAGAAGAGGCCAGTTCCTGGAAAGGAACATCATCTTGGTAAAGTGGAAGATCATCATAAAAGAGGATGATAATCACTGAGAGGGATTGATACATCAGCTGCAACAAAGCAATCAAAGACAACGTGTCTGTGCAGATGTCCCAGAAATAGTCAATCTTTCATTCTGCTCTACATTGCTATAAGTTAAAATTGAATTGACTTGTTAGAACCTAACAACAACAACAACAACAACACAGAAACAGCTCAGAGGGTGGAGAAAAAAATCAAAAGAGAATCATATTAGCAGCAGACAGAGTAGGTAGCTTAAACACACAACCAATACAGAGTAAGTAATTCAGAAACAAGTCTGCAGTCAACATAGTGTCAGATATCTAAAGAGCACATATGAGATCTGATGATGAAGTGAGATACCCAGGAGACTGCTAACCACACATAAGCCTGTTGGTTCAATCCCACTACCTGCTCATTGCGAGAAATATGAAGGTGTTTTTCTTCTGGAAAGAATTGGAACAAAGGAAACCTATAGGGGGCAGTTTCATGCTGTTGTATGGAGTCCCTCAGGGTCAAGATTGATTTGGGCAATGAGATTGAGACCGGCCTCCACAATTGAATGGGCCCGAGGGGAAATTGTGTAATTGAAAGGTAAATTAAAGAAATAATTGACAAAGTATGTAAGTGCTCACCACTTTCATAGCTACTAGAAGCAGAGTGAGGAATGAGTGTGTTCTTTCACAAGTTTATATAATCTTTTGCATGCAAGTCATGTCACACACATCAGTAACTGGAAGGCGGGGATGAATGAGGGGGATACACGTGACAGGAAGGTACATACATAATAAGATGGGCGGGTTCTAAAGTTATGATGGCTAGCTAACCTTGGTCCTCTCTGAGCTGGCTAGAACTTGTGTCCCTGACCTCTTCTCCAGGTGAACAATCTTTGATCCTTATCAGAAGAGAGTGGGGTACACATAGGATTAGATGGTCTGATTACTATTTTTTTCTTAAACTTTTTAAATTTTTTATATTTTGTATTATTTTATTGGGTGCTCATACTTCTCATTATAATCCATACATAAGTTCATTGTGTCAAGCACATTTGTACAATTTTTGCCATCATCATTCTCAAAACATTTGCTTTCTACTTGAGTCCTCGGTATCAGCTCCTCATTTCTCCCCTCTCCCCCCATTAACCCTTGATAATTTATAAATTATTATTATTTTGTCATGTATTACACTGTCCAATGTCTCTCTTCACCCACTATTCTGTGGCAGATAACCTTCCAGCAGATAGCCTTCATGCAGCTAACCTGCTAGAGGATAGTAAGCAAACACAGCTGCAAGCAGCACCTATCTTACAATTGATATTATATTTTGTTTGTATTAAATTGTCATTATTTCAGGGGGACATTGTGGGGAGTAACTTAGACTTATAGGATGTGACTGGGCTGTATCTCCAACCCTGAATGTGAGGACCTTCCTACCTGAGGATCCCGGCCTCCCAGACACTTTAACATATGAACATTGAGAAACTGTCCGCATACACTCTCTTCCCAGTTTTCAGTTTGCAACCATGTAGTATTTTTTTTCTAGAAGTTAAACAAGGTCTATGCCAGATACAGAGACAGTTACTAACATTTTAGTTGTATAAGATGCCAATTTCAGGAATTGTAGCTCAATCATTAGGCAGCATCTCTCTCCACCTGCCCCCTTCATGAATAGAACATGTATGACAATGACTACTAGTTATATTGGCTACCACAGCTGATGTCATCAAAAGACTTTGAAACACTAAAAACAAAGTCCTTCCATTTTAAAATGGCATTCTCACGGGCACAAATGATATTGTAATCTACACTGTTAACAAGCCGTTATATGCAGATCTCATTACCTTGCATTCTGAAAGTGAGGAAGACTTGAAACATTGGTTGACGAAGATGGAGGTTTGGAGCCTTCAGGATGCACTACAACTTAATGTAAAGATCAAACTGTTGACAAGTGGAACAATAGGTAGCATCATGATAAATGGCAAAAAGGTTGAAGTTGGCGAGGATTTTGTTTGGTGTGGATTCAAAATGAATGCCCGTGGACTCAGGAGTCAAAGGCTCAAGCAATGCTTTGTCTTGGCAAATCTTTTGCACATGATCTCTTGACACTGTTGAAAAGCAGAGAGGTTATTTTGAGCAATAAAGTGTATCTGTGCCAGCCATGGTATTTTCAATGGCCTCCTATGTATATGCATGCTAAAGTCAGATATTGAATAAGGAAGACCAAAGAATCAATGCATTTGAATTGTGGTCTTGAGAAGAATATTGAAAGAACTATGAACTGCCAAAGGAAGAAACAAATCTTTTGGAATAAGTATGGGCAGAGTGCTTCTTTGAGGAGACGGTGATGAGATTTTGTTTTACAGACTCTGGACATGTAAGGAAAGATCAGTTCCTGAAGAAGGACATCAGAGTGGGTAAAGTAGAGGGGCAGCAAAAAAAAGAGGAAAACTCATAATAAAACAGATCAATATGGCTGCAACAATGCATTCACGCACAGGAACGACTGTTAGGATGGTTCATGACTGTGACATGTTCTGTTCTGCTGTGCATAGGGTCACTGTCAGGCACAACTCTACGGATCCTATGAACCCCAACCACAAGCTGGACTATAGTAAATAATACAGCATAACTGTGTCTATTACTGTAAGGTGCCAAAGAATTCTGACTCCTATGAGCACCATAGCAATGCTATGTCCTGTGTCATCTTTACCGTTAGTGTTAAATTTGAGTCCATATTTACAGTTTCTGTGTTAAACTGCTTTGAGGATACACACACACAAAAATAAATATAATGATTCTCTGCCTCACTACCCATGATATTCTCTGGTGGCAGATCTTTCCTGAAAATGTGTTACAAGAACATGAAATAAAGTCCTTTCATCCTTGCTTTTAAGGAGCTTTCTGGCTGCCCTTCTAAAACAGATGCATTCATTCTTCCATCAGTCTACAGTATATTCAATATTCAGAACCATATTTCAAAGTCATCAGTTCTTCCTTACTCATTGCCCAGCTTTCACATGTATATGGGGTATTTGAAAATAGCATGGTTTGGGTCAGGTACACCATAATCCTCACAGAAACCCTATTGTTTTTCAAGGGGGTATTTTGCAACAGATTTTCCCCAATGCAATATATAATTTGACTCCTTCCTGCCATGGCCATTGATTGTGGGTCCAAGTATATACATACAACTAAATAAGGATACACTATGGAGGAATATCTAGTGATGTGTGACTGGTCCATTTTAAAAAGCCACATATGATATTTTGATTTGTTATATAGTATATATGAAACATTATATTAGCAACCCTTTGAGCTTTCATTTTAGTAAACATTGCTTCACTTATCATCCTCTGACTGCTTAAACAGATCTCGGGAAATTTGTACATTATTTCTGAACCAAATAAGACTCAAGCAGTATAATTAGAGCACACCATTTTGTTTTACTTTCTCACTCAGTGGGGTTAATTTATCTTCCATACTTGGCTGAAAACTGAATCAGACTTTTTGATTTCCCTGGCAATTGTTGTTGAGCCCACTGCCCTAACAGGTGCACTTCTTTGTCCTGCCAAAGTTCACAGCTCAGTTTCACTGGTGAGGTAAATTCATTAATTCTTCAGAGATACCCAGCTTAGCGTGGACTCTAGAAAATCCACCACAGTTGTGGTAGTTATATAATTGTTTGTCAATCTGAAAGGATTATGAATGTAGGGGTGAAGTCGAGCCTGTTAATCATAATATAGCCAATGAGGCCTTTATGTGGACATGACCTCCCCTTGATGATTCTGGGAACTCCTGTATTCTTCCCTGGTGGTGGAAGACTCTCTCTCTCTCTCTCTCTCTCTCTCTCTCTCTCTCTCTCTCTCTCTCTCTCTTTCTCTCCTCACTCCCTGAGAGATGCTCTACTGACAAGACTTGTGGCACTACACCGATAGACCCTGTGCCCTGAGAACTGGAGAGCCAGTTGGAGACTCTCCCAATGCTTGAACGCCTCTACTACTGTGGGATCCAGAAGGCTTTGCATCCTGCAATCTTTCTGCATTTGCTTTATTGCATGTATTTCGAGTCTGAAGAGGACGTTACAGATTGAAATCAGACACATGGGATAATATCAGATTTGCGGACTTGATCTGGACTGGGATGTTTTCTCAATATTCAATTGCTCTTGTATATAAATCTCTTTCTTATACACATATGACTGTCCATGGATTTGTTTCTCTAGTCTCCCCAGACTAACCCCCAAGTGTAGCAGTTCCTTACTCCTACCTCAGCTTCTTCTTAGCCACTAGTCAGTTCTACCTTCTCTTTAATGACTTCTAAAACTTCCTGTTTGAGCTCCTGATATCAACTCCCCATTTTGAAAAAGAATTTTTTGAAAATGATGATGGTGGCATGTGTGCAAATGTGTTTGACACATTGGAAGAATGTATGGATTGTGGTAAGAGATCTAAAAGCCCCCAATAAACATATTTTTTAAAACCCTGTTTGGCAACATTTGGAAAGCTCCCCTGTAGTTCCTTTGAACCAGGGCCCACTCCAGCTGGAATGGCATGACTTCAGCCTTTGCCTCCACAACCACCAGGAGTGTCCTAAGCCCATCTGCTTTTGATCTTTGCCAGCATATAGCCAAATCAAGCTTTTCTAGTAATCTCCTTGAAAGCTTCCTTCTCTTGAATTAAAATGAACGGGAACATGGCTCCTGGAGACGCTGCGGTATTTTCAATTCCATTTCAATCCTCTTACAGGGTCACCTGTTTCATTACTAACTTTGGCATCTAATATATTGGTGTGTTAGATAAAATTCCTGGTTTCATACACATTCACATTAAAAACTAGTTGGATATAAACTCTGCATCTGATATAAAACAGCAAGAGGGAGTTTCAAATTAGAAATTCAGCTTTAATATTAAGTAATGCAGTGTAGAGAATGAGAAGATGAAGAAATGAAAGAACAAATCTGGGTTCCAGTCACCCCCCCCAAGAAAAGTTCACTGATATCTAGTTGATTGCTAATCTCTATCACTGACTAGGACTGCCCATCTGGGTTTCTAAAGCTGTAAATCTCTTTTGGAAACATAAAACCTCATTTTTCCCCCAACTGATTTACTGGTGATTTAGAACTGCTGACCTTCTGATTAACAACCCAAGAGGTAACCCAACAACCGACCAGGGTTCCATATAGTTAACATTCTTTGAGTTTTAAAAAGATTTCTGAAAGTATCTGTCATACCAATATAGACAGAAACTTCTGGAGTATATGAGTAGCCTGTCTCAGACCCTTCCTATCCATGGAGAATTAGATAGGCATGGGTAACAAGGAACTCTGGTGGCATGGTGGCTAAGTGCTTGATTAATAACCAAAAAGGTGGCTTTCTGAATCCACCAGCACTTCCACTGGAGAAAGGTGTGGAAGTCTGCTTCCATAAAGATCACAGCCTTGGAAACCGCTGTGAGGCATGCCTACTCTTCATCAAGGGGCGCTAGGAGTCAGTATCAAGCTCAGGCAATGCATTTGATTTGGGGTTAGGGAGCAAACCCACTAACTGATAGTTCAGCCTGCTTGGAATTCTTTGCTGATTATTCCCTATAAGAGTCTCTCTCTCTCTCTCTCTCTCTCTCTCTCTCTCTCTCTCTCTCTCTCTCTCTCTCTCTCTCTCCCTCTCTCTCTCTCTCTCTCCCTCTCTCTCTCTCTCCCATTGCAAGAATTACTTGTGTTGTGAATTGAATTTGACTGGCTACTATGGTAGTTACAGGAGACTGACTCAGAGGTCACCTAAAACAACTTTTTAGCCTCATTACACTTAATATTTAAGGAGAATCACTTCTCACTTGAAGTACTCAGGTAATTATTTTAACTCTGTTTCCCTCTCCTTGTATTGAAATATCCTGAGCCAACTAGCAAGGAATTCTGCAATGAGAATACATCCCATCTTAATAAGATTTGGATAATTAGCTTACAGGATTGAACCAATATACTTCTCCCAAATTAACTTATTTTTGCACTCAACTACAACTTATAATGCTCCTTTATAATTTGTACTTCCCTATTTTTAACACCCTACTAATATATTCAAAGCTGTATAGTTTAAAAACCAAGGGATCGAGCTAATGTTTCGTATTCTTTATTTTATGCAAACACTAACGTAGTACCTATAAGAATGTATGCTTTTCTTCTTTCTTCTAAAGCAATAGTTTTATAATCATACACGAAAACTAAATTTGTTTTTCAGCTTGGCCAACAGAATCTTTATTGCTTTTTATAAGTGTGCTATGTTTTCTTGCCAGCTGCCTTTGGGGCAGGTGTTTTCTGGACCAAAACTTTCTGGGTTTTCTGAACTTTTGAAGGCCCGGCCTTTTGACCAGCAGCTTTCCCCTCTGGGTGGGAGCCTTCTTGCCAGCGGTGGCTGCAGCAACCCCCCTTCTTAGCTGAAACCTTTACAGCAGCTGCTCCTTTCCCAGCAATTGTTTTGAGGGGAGAAGCCTTCAGAAGAGCTGGCCTTTGAAGCTTCTTAACTTCATACTTTATTAGCCCTTTCCTCGTTTTCTTTGCCTTCATGAGTTTAAACGTTCGAAATCTGTCATCTTGGCAGTTTTTTCTCTGGCTTCCATCTTTTTGGGCTCATCTCATGGCTGCCAGTTTCATACTGACGTCCGCCTTCTGCCAGGCTTGTGAGACATCCTGCCGTCGGGCAGTGTGGGAACTTGAGGATGAAGTCAGCGCTGTACATGTTTGACAGGTCTGGTCTGCCTCTGCACTGGAGTGCAAGGGGCATCAACCAAAGCCGGGTTCTCATGGATCACATTAACCATCACAACCAGTTCCCTGCCATAAGGTCCAAAGGAGAAGAGGGCCACCAGGCCAAACTCCACGAAAGGCCAGAATCTTGGCAGCATTCCAGGAGAAGGAAGAAGGCCCCAAACTAATTTTTTTTTAATTTTTTAAAAAAATTAATGTTAAATTGTCCCATCCCATATGCACTTGAAAAATCTGTGCTTTCATCTGAACAGTATGAAAACCAATAAAATCATTTTGTAAGAAAATAATTCCAGCCTTGGTCGTCTTACTTTAATCAATATTCATAGCAAAACAATTGATGTGAAGAAAAATTTATAATTCTTTCTAATCGTGGCAGTTACATAATCCTCTGTCAGCTTGAGCAAAGGAATGGAGTCTAGCCTGTCAATCATGCCATAGCCAGTGATCCCTCTGTGTGGGCCTGGCCTTCTCCTGGGAATCCTGAGAACTCTTCTCTTCCTCCTGGAGGCAGGACACATATTCTCTCTGCTTCACCTTTCTTTCAACAAGCCACATGAGGCCATACTGATGGCAGCCAGAGCCCTGAAGAGGGAGGAGCTACGTGGAAGAGCTGCACCAGGACTGGGATGCTTCCATTGGCCTGTGAGCAAACGGCATTCAGCATCTTTGTGTGAGCTGTGTGAGTCTAAAGCGGCATTCATTGGTCAATACCAGACTTATGGGCTCCTATCAGACTTATGATTTTGATCTGGATAGTCCCTGAATGTTTTCTTTATGTACACTTGCTCCTTGATATGAAGCTTTTTCCTACACAGATATAAGTGTCGCTGGGTTTGTTTCTCTAGTCAATCCAGACTCACACAAATAAAAGAGCAGATGATAGACAGCCTGAGAAATGCTCTTTTATTAGCAAACTTGCTGAGGAATCTGTTGGGTCATCGCTTCATCATCTGGATCGACCCTGATCTCAGATGAAGTCCGACAACTCCAAAGATCTAGATTAAACACGTAACACCCTGGCAGATTGGAACAGCCACCAAACAACAACAAAAAACACCCACTAATAAGAGAATGTTAGACTAGACTCAGACATCAAGAAGCAGTCAAACTTGCCTTTGAAGTCTTTACAAAAGGATTTCATTGAAGTAGTAGTGACCAATTTTGTTTGCCTTTAGTATTGTCCAAAGATATATGGGTAAAACATCTGTAAAAAAATTTTTTTAAATCCCCTTTGCCTAATGGAAAAGATAATGAAAGCAAACCTAAAACTTCAAGAGAGAAATTTTTGTAGAGAAAGGGTTTGGCAAGGTGATGAGAGACAACAATGCAAAATATAAAAAAGAAAGGACAGAAAAGACAGGAAGAGAAATTTTAAGTTTTCTTGGGGGATTTTATGAGTGCTAAAGCAGAAATTAAAAAGTCAAGCATTCAGCATTTCAGATTTTTTTTAGTATCATTTGGAGGAATGTAACAAATGGTAACACAATCACTTTAACCTGTGTTAATCTTCTGAGGTGTCCCCTTAGATGTCTTCCTTCAAAACCTTCCAATATCATTCTTCTGGCCTCAATACTTATAAGAATGTCCCAAAAATCTTGTATATTTAAAAAGCAGAAAGAAAAAAATCATTTTTACATTTATATCTTTAAAACCATACTTTTTAAACTATCAAAGCCATGAAATCATTATGGAAACTTGTTTAAAAAGTAGTCTATCAAATAAATTAATCCCCATAATCATCACTAAAATTCTTTTTCTGTAGATCTATATTTTCACAAATTTATATCTTGTTAAAAGTTGGAACACTATGGAGGAAGCCTTACCTATCTTTTAGGGTTCCCACTCAAGTTATCGAGAAGTTGTTATTATTAAGACTATAATCAACTCTTACCTGTGAAAACTTGATACAACTCACTGACATTGTGTTAATTTTTAGAGAATTCCTAGAGAGACCTTGTAGGACAAAATAGAACCCATAAGGTTTCTAAGGCTTTAATCTTTATAGAAGCAGATTGTCACACTTTTCTCCTGCAGAGTTGCTAATGGGTTTAAACCGCTGACCTATGGCTAACATCAAGTGTTTAATCACTGTGCCACTGGGTCTCTGTGAATTGATACAAAACCCAAGATAAATACACAGAAAAAAAACAACGAGAAGCAATAAAAAAGAAACTGGGAAATGAGTAGAGCAGATAAGGAGATTAAAGGAGGAGCTAGGAAAGAAACAGTCTCCTTTTATTAAACGTTTAAAAAGTTAGGTCTGAATATTACAAAAACAATCATTTTAATTATTCTAAATAATTAAACAATAATGTTAATAATTTTAATTAAGGTTTCATCTCTCCATTCTCCATCTGTATCTGCCTCTCCATATGCCAGTTTACTTTTCTCTCGGAGTATCCTTTTATTGCCTCCTGTGGCATTGACTCAATGTCAGTGAGTTTGCGTTTTGGGGGTTGGTGATTTTCTTTCACTTCTTTCTGGGGGTCATTTCCTCTCAATCACTTCGTCATTTAACGCTATCACGTTCGCATGCCCACTAGAAGCACAGGTAGTCAACATTCTAAATTCACTACCACCAAATCATCTCCAACTCATTGCGACCCTATATAGTATTATCAAAGGTACAATTTCCGAATAGTATCCCTTTCCCTTTCTGGCCATATCCCTACAATTATGGTTTCCTTCTCCTAGCTTAAGAATTTGCTTATACTCCAAAGGTGCTATACTCCAAAAGTGACTGTTTCACATAGGTCCTGGAAAATTGAACCGGAATATAACTCAATCTTTCCATGAACATTTGAAGTCTCTTTGCATTCTTGGAATGAATAACAGACCAAGAACATCCAGAGACTCTTCTTTCCTGGTAGTCTGGAAAGCAAAGATATGAATAACTTAGAACTTTCATAGACAAAGAGAAGATACATTGGCCGATTTTTCAAGTTGAAGACTTCTTCGTACAGGAAAGAAGTGCACATTTTCCACCTCCATTAATTGTCTTCAACACATTTTTTATCACTCATACTGATTCTCATGGATACTGAATCCATTTCAAGTCATCCCAACCCTATAGGAAGGGCAGAAGTGCCCTCTGAGTTTCTGAGACTCTTTACGAGTTAGAAAGTCTCATATTTCTTCTAATAGTGACTGACGGCTTCTAACTACTGATTGCAGTTAACAGCCCAAGGTATGAGCACTGCACCATCAGGGCAAAGTAACAGATTCAATTTCTCAGAATTGTAAACTCTAAATAACTAAGGAGATCCACAGAACAGTAATCAGTCCACCACTTCCCATCCCTGTATCTCAAAACATCAATGAGACTATTAAATTCTCTTAAAAAATAACCATCTAGAGACAGACTTCCGGGAAGATAGCATCCAGGTAAGCACAAATGTCTGTAGTTCCCTGCAAGTAGCTGGCAGATTTGTGGTGAGGGGCTCCGTTCAAGGGATTCCGACCTAGCCCTGCTCTTGCCTGCTCTGGGACTTTATCATGCTTTCTCCATGGGCAACACAGTAGTGCGCACCACTACTGGGACTCCACTGCATTTGTGCAAAAAAAATGTGCTGGCATTCCCTGCCCCACCCCAGCCCTGAGACCCCTCTCTGTCCTGTTCCTCTGTGACACCCATCCATCACCCCCATATGTGTCATAATCCTGGCATGCTTGTGACCAGTCTGGGGATGCTGTGTATGGCTGGTGCCTGGAGCAGTTCCTGCTTCTGACCTGAGCACAGGTCCTCTGAGCAGTTCCCTTCCCTGCTGCAGACCTGAACACCAGGCTTTGCAACCAATCCGTCAGACCGCAACTGGCCTGTGTGTAGGCCCCCTGGGTGGCTCCCACCCCGACTGTAGTTCCTGAGTACCAATTCACTTTTTTTGAGCAGCCTTCCCTGTGCCTACAACAGGCCTGCACAGAAGTCCCCTCAGTGGCTCCATTCCCCATCAAGAAAACTAAATGCCAGGCCTGGCAATTGGCCTGACCAGCTCCCACACCGGCCTGCACACAGATCCCCTGGGTTTTTCTGACACCTGCTGCAGACCCTAAATGTCAATTGGCCTGTGTGAAATTGGCCTGAATGAAACCTCTCTGTACACCAGTCTCCTGAGTAGTCTCCCTACCCTGCTATGGCCTGGGGACACAGGGCCACCCGTGGGCAACCAGTCTTCCCAGTGCCACCCCAACTGCTTGCTACTGGACTACTTCTGCTGCAGTCTTCCTATAACTTCAACTGATTTGCGCACGGTCCCCAAAGCAGCCCTTCCCCTGTCTTAGCCCATGAAAGCAGTTCTGCCAGCATGCAATTGACTTGCCCAGTGCCAGCCCACAACTCATAACCAGTCTGGATCTGCTGCACATGACTGAAACCTGTGAACAGCTAGTAAGCAGGACCCTGAGTCACTCACTGTACCATGTGAGGCATGACTACCAGCCCTCCTGGCACCACCCTCACTTCCTGAGTGCACTACCTGTGTTGTCCTCCAAATAGAGAACCCCAGGTGTCTAGGGAAAAGGCCAACCCCAATGAGACAGACACAACTAGAGCTAGCAGCACAGCTAACTCCAGAACTGTTTTTATTAGTCTCTGAGAAAGAACACACAGGACCCCTGGACTACAGTGAAAATGGCACTGAGATTCACTAAAATGTCATGTAGACAGCAACCCACATACACAGCCACTACAAGACAGGAAGAGAAACAAACGAAAAATAATATCTGAGGGGAATCTGAACATAGTGTTGCACTCTATTTTTCAGACCATGTGAAGCACTTATTTTTTCCCAGAAGTGAAGGCAAAACAAGGGTGTATCTTATGGTCCATAAGTGTGATACCCAGAACATTTTAGTATACTGGCACTATTTTGTTCATAATAATTTTTTTTTATGTTCTAAAAACTGGGTGTGTCTTATGGTCAGGTGCATTAAAATATGGTCAAAAAATATGGTACATAGAAGAAGCAGACTTTGAACCCCCTCAGAAATAAATCTTCAGAATGCTGCTTCTTGTCATACAGGATATGAGGGAATTGAAACAGGGAAAGGATGACAGGGCGGACAGAGTCCACATACCAAAGGGAAATATAAAAGTTGTGAGATGAGGCAGCAGAAGCAAAGAAGATGGTAAAAAGATCTCACCAACAAGCTGGTAGAAGTGGAGAATCACATCAGTGTCCTTGAATATATCCAAACAGATTTCAACAAATTTGAAAGACAAGCAATATAATTAGAGAAACTAGAGAAAACGTGAGAACAATGAAAGATGCAATTAAGAGAAACAATTTTTGAATGATAGGGATACTGGTGCAAGATTCAATGAGGAAGTCAGCCAAAATAGAGAGGGAACTTGTGGATAAAATGTTCACTGTCTAATAAAGGAGGTTCCAATAATCATTTGGGAAGAAGAGTGGTTACTAAATAGACTAAGTCCCAAGAAGAATACCGTGAGGAATATAGTAGTCAAATTATCCAACTTTGAAGAAAAGGAGAAAATCATAGGACAGCTAGGAAGGAAATGCAGTTACTTATAAGAGTAATGAGATAAAAATATGGTCAGACTTATCAGTGGATACCATGAAGAAGAAGAGAAAATGGAAGAGCATATGCCAAAAGTTGAAAGAGAATTATCTGTAATTGGACTATACTCTATCCTGCTTAATTCCCCCAACAAAATAGTAGGGTTATGGTTTTCTTAGATAGGGAAAAATTTAGAAGATATGATAAAACAATGTCAGCACTACAAAAAACACTTTCCAATACACTTTGGACAGAAGACCAACATCCACAGAACACAAACACAAAACTACTGTGATTTAAACAGGGGGTAACCACTGTGAGGTTATTGCACAGTGTAACACCCTCCAGAAGTCATCACCCTGACAGCAACACCCACTCTTGGATGCATTGGAGAAAACAAGGTGAGAATAAATCCCCCACTCACACTCAACTCACAGCTGAGGAAGAAAGTAGGGGGGAAAGCTGACAGAAAAGGAATGAAAAGGCAGCAAAGAATCCACAGATTGATGTAATTACTCTGAAAACCAATGACCTGAACTCTCCTATTAAAATGCTAGCAGACAGAATTAGGAAACAAAGCTCACCAATCTGTTGCCTGCAATACACACATCTCACACTGACAGACAAAAACAGATTCAGTATCAAAGGGTGGCAAAAAAGCATATCAATTGAATGGCAATCTAAAAGAAACAGAAGTTTTCATTCCTCTCTGAGAAAAATCTATCTCAAGGTACAGGACATAATTTGAGATAAAAATGGACACTATATAATGCTTAAGGAATTGGTAGAGCAAAAAACAGTGAGCATAATAAACATATGTAGCTAATGAGCGACAAACACAATTCATCAATCAAAACCTTCAAAAGTTAAAAAAACAAATCACAGAATTGACAATCATCATAGGAGGCTTCAATACCCCACTCTCCAAGAATGGAAAATAAGGTCAATAAAGAGACTACAGAACTAAACACTACAATCAGAAAACTCAACAGGAATATATATATATATATATATATATATATATATATATATATATTCAGAGCTCTCCACCAGATGGCAAGAAACAAACTTTCTTTAAGTGCACATGGCATATATGCAAAAATAGACCACAGACTGGAAAACAGGTTGTGATAGTTACATAATTTGTTGTCGATTTGAGATTTATGAATGAAGTTGTGGCGTTTAGCCTGTCAATCAGGTCATCGCTTGATGACCTCATTCAGAGGCACTAAGGAGATAAACAGCCCATTGAAGGCTGGACACACACTCACTCCCTGTCACAAAATGCAGCTCACAAAAAAACATGGAGCTAAGTGAGAGCTTTGGAGCTTAGGAGCTACATGGAGACACCTATCAGCGTTGATCCACCTCTACTGCCTCTGAATCCACAAGACTTTCCATCCACTGGCCTGTGGTAATTCTACATTTGTCATCATTGCACATGTTTTATGAGTCTGAAGAGGCATTTCTAGATTGGTATCAGACAAATGGGCTAATAGTGAACTTATGGACACGATCTGGACTGGGCTGGAATGTTTTCTCAATATTTTATTTCATTTGTATATAAAATTCTTTCTTATACACATGTAAGTACATATAAATTTGTTTCTTTAATCAACCCAGACTAACACACAGGTCAAGCTTGAGTAATTCAAATAAAGAGGTCACACAGACTTCTCCCTGTGACAAACAGGGCACAAGTCTGTAAATTAAAAAAGAAAGAAAGAAAACAAGGAAAAATACATAGAAAATAAATAACTTACTTCTTAGAAAGGATGATGTATTAGCTCAAATTAGAAACAAAATTAAGAAGCGTCTAGAAACAAATGAGAATGAGACTACAGCACACTAAAATTTATGGGATACAACAAAGACAGTTATCAGAGGATGATTGATAGTGATAAATGCACATATGAAGAAAGAAGAGAGACTTATATTTGACACCTCTCTCCAGTGTTGGAGGAGAGTCAACAGAATTGTTCTTCTAATCACAAGAGAAAGGAAATTATAAAGATCAGGGAGGAGATAACTGAGTGGCAAAACAAAAATATGGAAAAAAATAACTCAGTAAAAAGATGATTCTTTGAAAGGATCAGTAGAATCAACAAACTGCTAGCAAATCTAACAAATGATAGGAAGGATCAGATGTCAGTACACAGAAGAATGAAAGAAACACAGAAAATTACAATGGACTCCAAAGAAATTAAAAAGAATAGTCACACAGAATTATGAAGGACTATACTCCAATGAATTCAACAACCTGAAGGACGTGGATCTGGAAAAACAATCCATCCCCAAATTATCTCACATGGACATGTAGAACTTGAAGAGACTCATAGCAAAAGAAGAAATAGTTAAGGCTATCAGCGAACTACTAACTAAAATAGCCCTGGCCCAGATGACTCCCTAGAACTGTACCAAGCATTCAGTAAAGAAATGACACTAAACATGCTATACTCTTCCAGAACAAAGAAAAGGATGGTAAACTCCCAAATACACTCTACGAAGCTAATATCACATTGATACCAAAACTAGGCAAGGATCCCACAAGAATAGAGAACTGTAGGCCGATTTCTAATGAACATAGAAGCAAATATCCTTAAAATATTGGCTAATAAAATACTAAAGTATATGAAAAATTATAGATAATAGCAACTGGAATTCATATCAGGGATGCAGGGGTGATACAACATCTGAAAAGCCATCAATATTATCCATTACACAGACAAGAAAAAGGATAAGAACCATATGCTAATATCGTTGGGGGAAGAAAAAAGCATTTGACAACATTCAACATCCTTTCCTAATAAAGACACTGCAGACAAAAGGATTAGAGAGAAATTGCCGCAATATAATAAAGGCTATAGATGAGAAACCAAAAATCAACATTTCAGTAAAGGAGAAATGATGAAAACATTCTTTAATAGGTAGCTTTACTGTGCCAATCTGGCCAATAAACACATGTGGGATTAATAAGGTTGCAGTTTAATTGAAGGGCAAAGAGATAAATGGCTTGGTGAGCCTTGCCTTTCGTGTCCCTTGCTCTCTGATGATCAGACCAGTGTGCTGCTATCTTAGCTAGTTCTTTGCTTCAACTTTCGAGCTACACTACCTGTGGGACATCCAACCCATGAACTGTGCCACTAAAGTTTGGGGTTCCTTCAAGGTCTGCTTTGCCACCTTTCTGGTGTATGCATCACTTGAACTGGGAACTATAAAACCCTGTCACGTGTTGACTGTTGGTGACCTTCCCCGTTGATTGCTGTCTGTGGCCAGATTGTCTGTTGCTCTACAGAAGACTCAGCGGTCTGCTTCCTTGACTTGCACCCAACAGTTGTTGAAGGACCGTCAGTATACTAACTGTCTCATGTATTAACTCTGTTTTAAATGAGTCACTTGTACTGCTCTGTGGACTAATTAGCTGTTTATTTCTTATGTTGCATCTATCTATCTACCTATCTAAGAGTCCAAAGGAATCCCACATGGCCAGTAAACATATGAGAGAATGTTTCTGATCATTAGCCATCCAGGAAATACCAATCAAAAGAACTATGAGATACCACATAACACCCACAAAGATATCCCAATTTTAAAAAAATAGAACAAACAGAAAGCAACAAATACTGGAGGGAGTGATGGTGAAATAGGAACTCTGATAAACTATTGATGATCTTATAAATATGTACAGTCACGATGGAAAGTGATTTGGCAATACTTAAAACCAATGAAAATTGAGTTACCATATGTCCCATCAATCCCACTACTGCCAGGTCCCGACCAGACTTCTGCTCTTCAATGTTCATTGCTGCACGGTTTGCAACTGCAAAAATTGGAAACAGCCCAAATTCCCATTAGTAGATGAATGGATAAAATACTCTGGTATATCCACTCAATGGAATACTACATATTCCTAAAATCTATGATGAAACATCTCATTTTTGTGGAAAAAGTTGGAGGAGTGCTGAGTGTTCACCGAGCACAAAAGGTCAAGTTCAACATGAGTCCACTGAAGTAAATATAAATAGCAGAATGGGTATAAGAGAATATGTACACAACACACAATTCTAGACTGAGGACTGGATAATTTTTCATAAGCCAGATCAAACTCAGTGATTCATACATCTTTTTAAAAGATGTAGATAGCACCTGTGCTGAAGTGCTCTTCTTCCTCACCCCGCCCCAATCCCATTTTGCCTTTAAAGCCCACTAAGGGGGTGGGGAAGAAAACAGATAGCAATTTGGGGTCATGGCACTAACCCAAACAATAGGAAGGGTATTGTTTATATCTACACAGGAAAGGGAGAGGGAAATTAGACCTCACTCCAGTATGCTCATTCTTAGGGGCAAAGTTCCTGTTCAAAGTAGCTCATCCCCAGAGATGATTGCAGGATTGGCTTCAGGTGAAGACTGATGGCAGAACTAGAGGGCAGCCCGGAAGATACGGTTTAGAGAGAGCTGCAGGAGGGACCCATCCACATGGGGACAAAGCAAGAGTGGAGTGCGACAAACCAGTGATGGGAGCAAAGTCATGGAGTTCCTGAGGAGTCCTGATTGTAGACTTCTCATTAAGGCAACGGCACTTGGCACCCCTTCTAAACTGGTTGGAGGTTGCTCACAAGGGAACCCCCCTGAATGTCTAAAGGTGTAATGGTGTCTGGGGTGAGGTGGCACACTAGACCACTAAATTCCTGACTGCTAGAATAGCAATGGGGACTTCTAGGGTGCTGACCCCTCAGACACAAAGGCTGAAGATAAAAAGTGAGTATGTATTGTTAGGTAGGCAGCACACAGGATATGGAACCCTGAAAGAAAAGGGGACTGGACTGATAGATTATAACACGACTTTCTCACTATTAAGCAGAGAGATACTCATCTGGTGTCTTTTTTTCATCTTTTTTTTTTTTGGTGTTTATCTACACAAGACAGGCAGGATAAGCAATCCTTTGAGTCAGTGATTCATCTGATGGATAGTTCCGGAGGGACATGGGAGCGGGGGAGGAGATGGGGAGAAGAGCAGTGAACCAGTAATGATGGGTACAGGAAAAAAGTAACAGTTCTAAAATTGATGTTGAGGAGGCTGTAACTTTTCTGGTAGTATCTGATTAATATTACTGTATCTGCAGTGATGACCTCAAAAAACAAAAACAATAAAAAATACTGTATCTGAGAGGAATTACTGTTGATTGAAGGATGGGTAAACATGACAGTGGAGCAAGAGAAAAACAATTAAAAGAGGAAAGAGCTAGAAAGCAAAAATTAATATATAGATATATACATATATAGATATAAAAATTTGAATTGCTCATATATGTACACTAATGCAACTGCAGCAAGAAAGCAAATGAACTTCAGGTCTCAAAACTAATCTTACCTCAGTACAAGAACAGTTTGTTCTAATTATGTGATATTGTATAATAACTCCCTGACATGAACAGCCATCTATCAGGAAAGCAACACAATCAACATGGAAGAAGCATATGTATCTGTGTGATCGTGAGGTGTCAACGGGAAGAAGTATCAGAAGTTAAAAACCAAGCAACCAAATCCATGTGAAGGGTGAAGATGTAATGGAGACCCAAAACTCACCTTCAAGTTAGTTGGACAATCCCTTTCACGTGTAAGGGGTGATAAACCCAGGGTGCAATATAGCACTGATGAAATACATAACTATCACTTTAATATTTCTCCCCTTACTACTATAGTTTTTATTTGCTTTAACTCATTAATCATGTTAGACTTACATATATTCACTTGTATAATTAAGATCATTCTATACCAGAAAATCAAGATATATAACCCTTCAGAAGCAGTAACAGGAGTAATAGTTCCCTGAAGGATTGGGAGGGGAAAGAAGAACAGATAGTGCTAATGACTGTATAACTCCACTCCAGAGTAGAGAACAACAAAATTGTACATGAATAGGTATATTAGATATAAGATATGGCAAAAAAAAAAAGAAGAGGAAACGTGGGTTGGGAGTGGAGAAGGAGGGAAAAAAGGGGAGCTGATTTCATCAGGAGTCTAAGAAGAAACCCTTTGAAAATCATTGTTGCAACAATTGTGCAATACTGCTTGATGTGATTGAATTTTGGGATGTTATGATAGCTGTGAAAGTTGCCAGTAAAATGATTATTAAATTTTAAAAGTCAGATAGTAGCTAGATAGGTAGAATAGTCACTTATATATTACTATATAAGTCATACAAATATATGTACATATAGAAAGAGAAAGAAAATCATATACCTTCATCTCAAGAGAGAGCGCCATATACTTTCCTATTTGCCTAGGTCAGCAGTTCTCAACCTGTGGATCGTGACCCCTTTGGGAGTCGAAAAATCCTTTCACAGGAGTTACCTAAGACCATGAGAAAACACATGTTTCTGGTGATCTCAGGCTCCTCTATCCATCGTCAGCTGGGTCTGCCCACATGCAGATACACTGACACACGAGTACCCGCTGTGAAGACTGTTACCCATGCCACACTGTGCTTCAAGACAAAATTTAATTTATTATTAATTAGAAATAAATATTTCATGATATATAATTACATATTGTTATTGTGATTGATCACTATGCTTTAATGATGTTCAATTTGTAACAGCGAGAATACATCCTGCATATCAGAGAGTTACACTATGTTACAAAACAGTAGCAAAATTACAGTTAGGAAGTAGCAATGAAAGTAATTTTGTGGTTGGGGGGTCACCACATGAGGAACTGTTTGAAGAGGACACCGCCTTAGGAAGATTGAGAACCACTGGCCTAGATGTTGTGCCAAAATTAGCCTGAATAGTCCAATCTAGCATTGCACTAGAGAAGCCCTAGCAGGGTACAAACTAACTTGCAAACCACAAGGCCAGGGGTTCAACACCCCCAGCTGCTATAGGCCTGTAAAAATTTAAAGTTTCAGAGACTGGAACAGGGAGTTCGACTCGATCCTACAGAGTCACTGAGTTAGAATCAGATTGAGGGCAGTGAGGCTTGTTTGCTTGGTTTTCAGTTTGAGCATTGCATTAGACAATGATTTTGCTGGAAATGTTTCTGGGCATCAGATAAAAGTTCCTCGTGCTATATATTAATTTTTCTTTTATATTGTCCATAATAAAGAAAAAGAGCTAGCCATAACCATTTATTTAACACATTTCCATATTCTGTAGTTAAAAACATAGGGTGTTCCTATTTCTGTTTTCTCTTCCACAGCATATGCACCACTTTTACAGATATCCTAGTAAGGATTTTTGTTTCTCCTTTCTCCCAATCACCCTCAACCAGAAGCATTATTGAAATTCATTTTTATACACTGCTTATATTTTCAAGGAAAAATCCTAAGTATAAAAAAACAGTTAAGATATTTGTCACCTAAAACCCAGCAATTTTCAATATAAATGGACTCAGAAAATGATTAATTTAAGTTCATTATGCCCCCAATAAATGCTTATTACATTTAGCTGACATATCATGAATGTTTCTACTTTTAACCACCAGTATTTATTTTCCATTTTCACATGTTATGAGAAAGCATTTCACTTTTTCAACAGAGTAGTTAAATTTAACTTCTCTTGCTTTGGATAAATCTGATGCCTTGTTATATGTACTATTTCAAAATTAAAGTATTCTTATTTTTATTTTCCTGTCTTTATGCATAGTTTTCTTGCAACCAATAAATTTATTAAATTTTTGTCCCTTTAATAGTAACTCTCCTCAACCTACCAGACTAGTAGGAACCTTGTCAAGATTAATGTAACCTTGAATAAAACACTTAAGACTCCTTGTCGCTTTAAAAAACTGTGTAATGAAAGATTTAAAAGTAACTAAGCCCACAGTCGAGTTTAGTTTGTTCTGAGCTTTATCCCTGAGCAAACGTTACCTTTTGATTAATTGTCCTAATGACATTATACTTCACTGATCTTATTGTCTATCATTTGTTAGAAAACTGGGCCATGGAGGTCAGAAGAGTATCCCAAGAGTTCCACTAGTCTCCATCAGACCAGTATGTCTAATATTTTTTAATTCGGAGGACTTTTTTTAAACCACTCTCATTCTACCTGAGACCTCCTATTGTGATCCTTTTCAGGTACGTCAACAAAGACAGTTGGGCTCTTTCTGGCTCTCCTGGTCTCGGAGTCACAGAAGCTGGGTTTCATGAGTGGTTCTTTAGTCCTTCGGACTGTTTCCTTGCATCTTTGGTATTCTTCCCTCAAGAGAAGAGAAATCCACCATAGAAAGTTGAAGGATTTGTCTTTTTTTTTTTTGCACTACACTTAAATGCTTTGATCCATAACAAAATCTTATATTGCTATCTTTATGCTAATCTCTCTAATTTCAACCAGAACATGTGTCTTACCCAGTGTCCCACATTATTGTCCTCTTGGAGTATATTTAAATTGTCTTTTCTGTTTCCTATATCTTACACAATATCCTTCTATATTAAACCTTTCAAGATCTTTCTCAAAATTTAACTATTTCAAGAGGCTTCACCTGAACCATATAATACTTTCACAAACACTCAGTTCTGAGACAGCAGTAAGTGAGAGTGAAGGTAGGACTTCATATGTAGCCAGTCTAGGATAGGTGGCCTGAAAGTCCAATTTCCTTCAGGCAAGTGGTCTGTATCCTTCAAGGTTTGTTTCCACAGCATAAAACTAACAAGTGCAGAGATTTATTTTGTTAACAGTATATATACATTTTTCATCCTTACGTTTTTGTGTGCAAGAATAGTATTTCTTGAGACAAGAAGTTGTACACACTGTGTGGAGATATACCATATATAGACAAAGTGAAAAATACACCTACTTACTTATCATAGCTCTTTCTATGAATTAAATTGCCATACAATAAAGAAAATCTACTTGTTGAAATTCAACCACACTATCAATGAACTCTGAAATATAACTCATCATTAATGAGTTATCAGCAAGATAATAACATTCTACATACATGCTAAGAAGTATAAACTTATCTAATAATTCAGAATACAATTTAGGTTTTCCCATATAACTGATATTCTATAAAAATTATTTTTAATGACTATAATATTTCAAGAACCAAGTGGATACCAAATATACATATATGTATAATTTAGATTAAATTTGCTATTCTGTAACAATAAGTATTTAACTGTTTTCTAAAGAGCTGTAGTGCACCCTCTCCTTCTAGGATGATGAATAAGTCTTGGTTCTGGTGACATACTGAATGGCCAAACACCTCAATCTGAACTCTGTTCTGAGATCTAAAATTTGTAGATGCTAACTGTGAAAAATAGAGATTCATAGTCAGATAGTGCTAATAAGTAGGAAATAATGTGGACTTCAGAGTAAGTTTGAAACTTATAACACCATGATAAAAACAGCAACAGCCTGGGCTGAGCCCTGGTGGTGGAGTGGTTGAGTACGGGACTGTGGCCCACTGACTTGGTAGTTCAAATCCAGCAGCAGCAAGGCAGGGTAGCTCTCATGACCACCAGAGGGCAGTGATGCCCCCCCCCCAAAAAAAGTAGGAATGCTGTTCATGGCAGGTAATGGGTAGTGGGTAGAGAATGCAACAAGTTATTGCCATTCCAAGCATGCAGTTAGAAAGATGAAGTACAGTATCTTGAAGATACAAGAAGCTTCTAACTCAATTGTAATTTTAATTGTGTTAGGAACGTCTTGTACATTCATTACCAAAATTGAAAAGTGTTTGAATTCTGTGAATTAGTTCTCATAGAGTGGTGTGAGATGATTAAACAATTTACTGCATGCAAGGCACTTAAAGCATCACTCAATGTGCAATAAATATGCTAGATACATTAGGTCTTGCTGTTTTATACATTGAGATAAAAATTATTGTCTGGACTCTGATAGTTATTAATTACCCACAAGTATGCAAAAAGTCCAGTCCTGTGTAACAAAATAATATTACACAGTAGAATGTGCATGTGAATAATACAACATAATCTTAGTGGTTAAAAGAAATTGATATCACCTTGTCCTAAAAATCTGGCTCTGTGAAAGTTACTATTTCACTTATTATGATCTCATTTGGTGAAGTTGATAAAGTCCCTCATAAAACTTGTCCATGAAATATAATTTTCATGGGAAAAGTATATTACCTAGTGGAAATTTGTTCAATCATTGTTTCCACTGGAAAAAATTTCTAAAATCATATTTTCTCAACTCTTCATCACAGGCACTGTTTAAAATCTTACTTTTTAAAAAGAATTTTCATCTCACAATAAGAAAGATTCAAACTTAGATGTTGGCAATGAATTTCAGTATTTTTCATCACATACTTCTGTGGAAAAATAGAAGAGACATGGGAGAACATCACTTTAAAGAGACATTTTCATATGACTAGGTCCTAAGCTAGTCTTTGTGTACTGTTAGAAAGAAATAATCACCAAGAGCCAGACCCAAGGCTCTTCCTTTAGAAAACTGTAAAATGATGCCACCTTTAACATTGTTCCTTCATTTTTTTAGTAAGACAAAACCTCGAAAGGGGACTAAAACTACTTTAATATATGACTTTTATCACAAATAATGTATCTTTGATCTGTTCTTACTACCATTCTACTCAAGTGTTAACTGCAATTTTAATATTCCACTCAATGCGCCCGCCTTCATGCTGAGTAAATGATCTTGTCTCCTACCTCTGGTTAACATGAAATCCCCTCTGTGGTACAAGGAAGTGCTATTATATGACTCTTCTACCTATGGTCTTGTAACTGCTACAAAATAACTGAGTGAGACTATGCAAATAAAGTGACTGTGGCCTCCATGGACATTGGATAGCCTGCTAATGCAAATAGGGTACATGGAAACATTTTAGAGAATTAACCAATCCTCTAATTTTGTCACTCCACTAGGTTTAAAGGGAACCAATTCCAAAAGTTAGTGGTGGAGTTTATTATCATCAAAAATAAGAGCCAACACCAGAACATGCCCTCTGTTCTTGAGGTCTCTGTACTGAGAACTTCTCAGACCCAGGAGACTGAAAAGCTATGGCATGAAATGAGCACAAGTTGCAGCAGGCATGGTAAAGAAGGAAACAGCAGCACACCAGGAGACAGCATGCAAAATAAATCAGCTGGCATCCTGGTTCATGGTACAATGCAGTAACAGCAGGTGCCCTGACCCATGGAATAATCAAGCTGAGTGCCTTTGAACATGAGACTTTCTCATGAAGAGGGACTTCTGAACACTTGGTGGAGCTAAAGAAAGAGTTGGAACACTTTCTGAGCAAGACAGAAGTCAGACTTGAGCAGAGGTCAAGGTTGACAGTGAAAGTCAAGGCCAAGTACAAAAGGCTAAGCCGAAAAAGAAGCAGTCTTAATTTTTACAAATGTATAATGAGGTGTTTATGCTATTTACAATTTATCGTGATTTTTAATTATGAACTATTATTCGCCTAAAGAAAATCATAATTGTGCTTATCCTTTGTGAGTTGTGTGTGACCATTACAACAAATCATGAAGCTCAATAAAAAAATAGAAAATTCAGAGAGACAATGGCTAATGCTAGGTCTTGTAAAAAGACTGGAAAGTGGAGGTATGTGTCTGAGCTCCACTACAGAGGGATCAGCTGTGGGATGATGCTGATCTTAATTCTCATCCCTGATGTCGTGCCATTTTCATCCCCTCACACCTCCTTAATAGACTCCCAAGCTCTCCGGTCTTCTTTATTTCTGCTTGCCATTCATGCCTGTCATTTCTCACATACTGTTTCAGTAGATAACGAAGGGGTATCTCTACATTCCAAATCCACAAACTGAAAATGCATCTTCTTTATTGCTTTCAAACAATTCTTTTTCTTTTTTTCTTTTTAATTGTAAATTGAAGGATTGCAAAGTAAATAAACAACTGTGCAAACGTTTTGTTACAACTCTTTCATCACAATCCCCTCAATGTTAGATCACTTATCTTACTTCCTCTCTGTATTGCCTATTTCTGTTTTCTTTCTTTCCCAATTCTCTGAATGTTTTCATTGGGTAAATTCTGTTCTTTTGATCTTACATAGTGGATAGTTGATTTCCAGTAAAAGAGCCATCAGTGGTCCCAACCAATATCCAACCAATAAGCCTGATCCCTTTTATAATTTCCAGCTCTGCCCACATTTTCCTCCCACTCTATTCAGGACCTTGTATTCCTTTTCAAGGGACTTGGTAGTGGAAGCACAATACTACTTAGTTCTTATGGATATGACTACTGATGTTTGAGGGATCCATTAGTTCATTAGGCAGTTTCCATGTGCCTTGTCTTCTGATCTAATCACTTCATTTCTCTGGAATAGGAGAGAGCAATAGTTGCACCTTCAGTGGCTGTTTATGAACTTTTAAGATCCCAGATGCTACTCACCAAATAATGTAGAACATTGTCTTAATGAATGATGTTAGGTCAATTAACCTTAGTGCTCACCCCACTCCACCCTCTGTCCCACGTTGAGGTTATGGTACTGATCTCCAGGGGCTAGCAAGTTATTTCTTCAAGGTGTTTGGCTATGCCTAAGAATTTTTTTAACTCTTCCCTTTTAAGTGCCACCACATGTATGAATATATTTGCAGCAAAGGTTAATACTCCTATATAAACACTTTCAGACAAATACATGTATTTGTGTATATACACAGATTTACACATATGGATAGAGTCTTTTAGAGAATCTTTATCTAAGACATAGACTGGTTTCATGATAAAATTCAATTTACTTGAAATGGCCACAAACCTTTCCCAATCTATTCAGCAGCAGCCTCTCAACTCTGACCCTTACTTTGTATGCCCCAGCAAAATGGGCCAGTTATTTGTAGATGCAAAATTAATACATGACTTCCAATTCCTCCCATCTTTTTCCTCATGGTGTTCCTTCAACCTGGAAAAGGTCTCATCATCACTACCAGCTCCTCTTTTACTTCAAGTACTCTTATTTTTCTAAGGCTCACATCCTCACGAAATAATCGTTTGTCTCCAAATTGACCTGGATAAATTTTCTTCGATGAGCCTAGAAAAATCTTCACTGGCCTCTATTATAATTAACCTCATAACCCACTGCCATCAAGTTGATTCTGGCTCAACTTAACCCTCTGTGGCAGTTGCATAATCTGTCAACTTGCTAAGGGGTGGAGTCCAACCTGTCAATCCGGTCATAGTCAATGAGACCTCTGTGTGGGCATGGACATCTCCTGAGGATTTTGCGAACTCCTGCCTTCCTCCAGGGAGGTGGGACATGCACCCTCTCCCTGCAAGACAATCCTGTAGAAAAGCAGCCTGGAGCTACATTGATGGATTCAGAGGTCTGGAGCTGTAGGAGTCATGTGAGAACAAACACAAGTGCTGAGATGCTTCTAACACAACTGGATCCATAAGACGTCTACCCACTAACCTGTGATCTGCCTGCATTCAGTATCAGTGTAGTGTTGTGTGAGTCTGAAGAGGAATTTAGAGATTAGTGTCAGACATATGGACTAATCTCAGACTTATGGACTTGATCTGGACTGAGATGTTTCCTTAGTATATCAGTACTCTTTGATATAAAGTTTTCTATTACACACATATGAGTGTCTTTGGATTTGTTTCTCTAGTCAAACTAATACATCCCTTAAAGGGTTTACAAACCTACAAATCTTTAAAGGATCAGGCAGTTTCATCTTTCTTCTGAAATGAGATTATTTCTTTTCTTTCACTTCAGTAAGACATTTTTGAAAGTAGGAACTAATCTTTTGTTTCTGTATTGCCAGTGCTGGAAGGTAAGTTCAAGTAGCTAAAACAAAGTTTCCCTAAGGAAGTCCAGTACAATTTTCAAGCTGTGACAACAAATCGATATATGTAAAGTAATGCATACCTATCACAGAATGAAACGTGGTTATTTAATGACAGAGAAATTGTCATACATCCCCACTCAGAAACTTAGGACAGATATACCTGCTTGGATAGCCTAGCATTGCTATCAAAGAACATTTACTTCAATGTAATGCCAGGAGAACATCTATTTGTGAAAAAGACACTGTGATAATGGCTTGTCAGGAGAGCCACTTCCTTTCAGGAGAAGTGCAAAACTGAAAGAAGATAACTGTTTAATGCTGAATATAACCTGTGAGCCCTCAAAGGAGCTGGTTGTTGCAAAATTTGGTTGCAAACTATTTGGGTTCTCTCACTGAAAAGAGATGGCTCCTGATTCTGTTGGAATGCTTTTTAGAGAAAAATGTTGGCAGCAATTTTCCCTTCCTGTGGTAGTAGATTTTTCTCACATTCCTTGCTTTAGATTCTAGGCTCAGGTTTGTGAACATTAACATAATGGTCAAAAATGACAAATAAGGCCTGGCAAAATCAGAATTCCCAGATAACCATATTACGCATGTGACTTGCAGTGCACTCCTGCTCCTATTTCTGATTCAAGTACTTCAGGGACAGCTCACATGTGTCAGGCTTGTCATCATCTGATTAAAGTCTCATAAGTGAGTTGTATTTCATAAGCAATGGGCAGACCAAGTGTTGGGCAGCCACACACAAAAATAAACTAATATCCAGAGGCCAGCTGTTCTATAAGCTATAAGTGAGGCCTGCAGAAGGAGACAGTACTCAATGAAAACAACTGCTGCTATTGCCTCCAATCTGTGGTCAACTGCAGACTCAAGCACAGTCTGTAAAGGATCAGAGCAATCATTTAATTCAACCATTTAAGGCTCAAACATCTCTACATAATCAAATTCAGTGATCCCCCAATCTGGCTACAAAGCAGATTATCCTGGGGTGATTTGTAATTGTATTGTTTTTCTTAAATACAATTCCTAGACTTTACCTTAGATTTACCCTAAATCTTCCAGGGGCAAGAAAATATTTGGCATGAGCTGGTGCTTCCTGCCTTGGGAGGTATTTATCTAGTTTTTTAATGTCTCATTTTATTATACTAAAATGTATCCCAATAATTTCCTATCACTGATTCTAGTTCAATAACCTAGAGTTCGATCTTCATATTTTCTTTGATCTCAACTAAATATTTCTCAAGCTGTGATATGACATTAAATTAGAATATTTTCTAATTACACCCTTTTCGCCAAAGAAATGCAGTGTTCCAGATTAAAGTGTGAAGGGCAGGCTCCTTCCTCACTTTCTAGACCCATTGCTTCCTTGACACCTCACCTAGCTCTTTTATTTGCAAGTTTTGCTGACCTCGCCTGAGGTAAGGTATCATCAAGTCCGCTGTAATTCATAGAGACCCTAGGTAACAGAATGAAATATGGCCTACTCTTGTAGCATCCCAATATTCACATGAGCCCATTGTTGGCACCTATGTGTCAATATATCGAAATAGCTCTTTGAAATCATTTTATACTGATGTGGTCACATTTCTTTTCCATTCTTCCACATAAACTAGCCAGAACATTCTGTTTACATGCCATTTAATTTCTATCCCCATACCTGTGCTGGGATTTATGCTTATAACTCATACTTGTCTGGTTAATTCACCAGATAATCATAAATTCATTTTCAGTGTGATACATAGTAGCGACCTTACTGGGTATCAAGGTTTCTACCAACTTTCAGAGTTTATTAGGAATTTCAAATACACAAGCCATCAAGAAGCACATACACAGCCGAGAGAGGTCTGGAACATCCTGTGTGGCCTCACAGGGTCTGCCTTTCCACATTAAACAAAAGTAGTTTGGGGCTGAGGCCCGGTGGCGTAGTGGTTGTACGCGGGGCTGCGGCCCACTGGGACAGAGGTTCAATTCCAACTCTGGGGCTGGGTCTCCTACTCCCACCACCAGAGAGCAGTGATGCCCCCCCCAAAAAAAGTAGTTTGATCTTAAAGAATAGACTCATCTAGACTTCCTCTCTGAAGATTGTGTGTGTCACCTTCTACAGTGAGAAAGGCTTAGTTATGAAACATCTTTATTTGGTATCGCAGAAAATTATAGAACTTATGAGCAATTCTTCATGATCATACATACAGAACATAATGCATTGGGAAGAGAATATTGGCTATCTTTGCTTATGATACATTAAGCAAAATTATACTTGATAAATGAATTATATGATAAATTCAGCAGTGTCATAATCTCAACTCTGACTTATACTTACCCTATATAGGACAAAGAAGAGCAGAGAGAAAATACTGAAAATCAAATAGGGGCTGACCAGGATAGTGGCACAAGAAAAAAGCAAAAGGAAATAGAGGAAAGAACTGAGGTTAAAGAGCATTTACAGCGGTCTGAATGCAGGCATGTACATAGGCAAACATATTTACATGTGATGATAGGGAAATAGATTTACATAAATATACTTATAGAGTTAGTATTAGTACAGCAGATGGGCATTGGACCTTCACTCAAGTACTTCCTCAATGCAAAACACTTTGATCTATTAAATTGGCATTCCATGATGCTGATGCTCACCTTCCCAACACGATCACGGAAAACAAAGGTGTGCATAAGCAAATGTGGTGAAGAAAGCTGATGGTGCCTGGCTATCACAAGATGTAGCACCTGGGGTCTTAAAGTCTTGAAAATAATTAAGGAGTCATCTAGCTCAGAAGCAACAAAGCCTATATGGAAGAAACACACCAGCTTGTATGAGCATGAGGTGTCAAAGGGATCAGTTATCAGGCTTCAAAGAACTAAAAAATCATAACATTGCATGCCCACCTTCCTGATATGATCACTGATGACAAATGTGTGTATAAGTAAATGTGGTGAATAAGGTGATGGTGCCCAGCTGTCAAAAGATATAGTATCTGGGGTCTTAAAGGCTTGAAAGTAAATGGGATCAAGGATCACATATCAAAAACTAAAAATTATATCATTATAAATGAGGGGGAGTACAGATTGGGGACCCAAACCTCAGTAATAGGTGAAACAATATCCCCTTACAGTGGAGTCACAGGGAGGAGATGAGCCAGTCAGGGTATAGTGTAGTAACAATGAAATAGGGAACTTTCCTCCAGTTCTTAAATGCTTCCTTCCACCCACAGTCATGATCCCAATTCTACCTTACAAATCCAGCTAGACCAGGGAATGAACTCTGGAGCCAGAAACAAGGAGAATTCAGGACAGATGTTCTCTTTAGGATGATTGATGAGAGTGATGATACTGGGAGGGTGGAGGGAAGGGGGAGTAGAAACAGGGGATCAATTGCAGGGATCTACATATAACCTCCTCCCTGAGGTACGGACCACAGGAAAAAGGGACACATGTGAAGGGACACATCAGACAGTGTATTATGACAAAATAATGACAATTTGTAAATTATTAAGGGTTCATGGGGAAGGGAGAGGGGGAAGAGAAGGGAAATATGGGGAACTGATACCGGGGCCCTAAGTACAAGTATGTTTTGAGGATGATGATGGCAACAAATGTGCAAATGTGATCTCTGTACAATTGATGTATGTACTGATTGTGATAAGAGTTGTAAGAGCCCCAATAAAATGATTTATTTTTTAAAAACGTAAAATCCATTAAAAAAAGAAAATCTTTATGGGAGCAGATCCTAATCTTTTTCCTACAAAAAGGCTGGTGATTTGAACCATTGATCTTGGGGTTAGTTTTCCAATACTTTGCCCATAATGCAACTAGAGCTCCTTTTGAGAGTTAATAAGGAAAGAAATTAAGGAAAATAATATATATCCCGAATCTGTGTCCTGAAGTTGGCAGGAAGGTAATATTATTATGAGCTTGGTGAAGGGGTTGGCCTTTGTTGGGAACAAGAAGTGTTACTCACAGTAATAGTAAAATAGGGGTATTTTGTGGAAAAAAAAGAATCTGTGAAGTGCTCCTGTCCAATCCACATAAAGATCTTTCTGTGATGCACATTGGACCCAATCTGGTTTTCAACATCTTCTGTATATTTTTTTCATTTGTTTCTATGGGATTTTAGCTCATCGTGTTGTGTCATTGGGGATCACCCTCTTTAATGAGTGTTATGTTTTTTTTTCTGGTTTTCATTATATGTAAAACAGGATCAATGAACCTGAAAGAACAGCAAGTAGATTAAGGGTTTTGACGGAGGGTAGGGGTTTTTAGAGAGTGGAGGATAAAAAGTTGCTGATATCAAGGAGTCCAGGAAGGAAAAGGATGTTTAGAAACTGATTGTGGTAGCAATTGTATAATAGTGCTTGATGCGATTGAACTATGGAATGGTATATGTATTAACTCTAAATAAAAGAAAATACAAAGATCATAAATACTATAGAGTAGTTCCCCTCCATTATTTAGAATCACCATGAGTCAAACTGTAACAAAAACAACAAAGAAGACAAGTCCACGAGACACGTTTGCCAATGAAAAGTGATGGAGAGAAATGAACACTGTATTTAAAGGAAGTCTCATGTAGAAAATACTGACTGAACTGTAACGAGAAAGATGCATAGTTGGCAGTCATTAATGGTGAAACGGAGTACTTCACATGATAAAAATGACTTCTGGTCTAGACAGGATTGTGTAAATGCTTTTCTCCCTATTCCTTCCCAGTAAGCACAACTATAAATCTTAAAAATAACTCAGAAAGCAACACAATGAGAATTCTAAAAGGTAAAACGTATAAGGCAAACTGGCTAGAGACCTCAGAATTGAACAGCACAGAGGGCGGCCAAAGGCAACCTCCTCTGGCTCCTATTACCATGAGGCAGAGGTCAGACATGTCTCCATTCTCTACCTTTCTTAATCTATTCTGACATCAACCACACTCTACTTCTATATTGGACTTGATAATTTTTTTGGCAAGGAGCACCCAGAACTCAGACAACATGCACAATTATGGGGGCTTATTAGGGAAGTTCATGGGTTACCACAAGCCAGGTTAAGCAAACAGTAGGACTCAGGCATGCCTTCACAGCAGTGGCTCTCTTCAGTCCAGCAGCCAAGTTCCTCTCTCGTCCTCATCGTCTCAAAGGTAATGTTCCCTTGGCCTCTGTGTCTGACTGCAGACCAGGAAGTCTACCTGATACTCTACTTCCCAGCCTCATAGACTCGGCATTGCTACTTTGCTCTGACCCTCGGTGTCCGCGCTACACTCTCTGATGCCTCTGACCTCAGCCTCTGCCACTTCATACCAAGTTTTATTTTAAAAAATAGTTTTATTGCAGAAGCTTACAGATATTATAACAATCCATGAATCAATATATTGAGCAAACTCGTATATAAGTTGTCATCATCATTTGCAAACCATTATCTTTCTACCAGAGTCTTTATTACCACTCCCTCATTTTTCCCTCCCTCCCCTGACTTCCACTCTCCATAACCCGTGATAAATTATATATCATTTTTTATATATCTTACACTATCCAATGTATCCTTCATCCATGTTGCTACTATTTTTCCCTCTCAGCGTTGGGGGTATGTATGTGAGTTAAATATCTATCATTGCTATCCGTTCCCCATTTGTCCCCCTTGACCTTCCCCCTCCCTATTCCTTTTACTGTTTGTGAGGGGTTTATCTGTCCTGGCTTCCGCATATCAAAAGCTCTTCTCTATACCAATGTACATATTTCTATCAAGCAGGATTTGTGAGGTAAAACTGGGGTCATTCTACTCAATCGGTATACTGAGCAATTCATCCGATAAACCAATTATATAAACAAGAATGTGGCATCAGTATTGGAGAAAAGATTATTAACAACCTGATAAATGCAGATGACACAGCTTTGCTTGCAAATTTTGAGGAATATGAGCTCTTGCTGATGGAGATCAAAGGTTACAGCCTTCAGTGTATTTTATTACTGAATGTCAAAAAGACCAAAATTGTAACAGCTGTACCAGTAGGTAACATAATGATAGATGGAGTAAAGGCTGACATTGTCAAAGACTTTATCCTGCTTGGATCCACAACCAGTGCTCGTGGAACCAGCAATCAAGAAATAAAATAATGTACCGTATTGTGCAAATTTGCTTAACAAGATCCTTTTAATGTGTTGAAGAATAAGAATAAGAATAAGAATTTCACTTTGACCCTGCCCTGGTATTTTCAGTCACCTCTTATGTACATGCAAGGTGGATATTGAATAAGGAAGACTAAAGAAAATGGATTTGTTTGAATTATGATGCTTGCAGCGAATAATGAAAGTAACCATGGCTTATTAGAAAAACAAATTTGTCTTTTGAATAAGTAGAGTCAGAATGCTTTTTGGAAGCAAGTATGATAAGACTTTGGACACCTTATCAGAGATTCCAGACCCTGGAAAAGAACATCTTGCTTAGTAAACTTGAAGGACACCAAATTAGAGGAAGACGTTCAACAAGATGGATTGGCCTAGAAGCTGCAACAATAGACACAAACATGGCAATTGTGAAGACAGAGGATGTGGCAATGTTTCATCTTGTTGTATCCGCGAGTAGAAACAAATTCTATAGCACTTAGAAATAATAGCAAAGGTATTGCTCTTACTTTACCTTTTTAAAAAGGATAGTAAACTTAGAAAGAGTTTATCAAGCTCCACTATCACACAGTCTTTAAGTGGTGAAGTAGAAATTTCCAAACAGTAGTCATGCCACCAACCTCACACTATATTACCATCCTATAAAAAGTGCATTGGAGTAGATTATAAAGGGCCATAACAATTTTACAGAAACTGGATTTTATTATGTAGACATGTGAGTGGGAGGATATATGTTTTCAAAAACAACTCTTGGGACAATAAGAAAAGTTATTTAGGGAGAATAAAAGCAGCCGATGGCTACGGTAAACAAAACTTACAACTCTCTCACCACCATCAATTCGATTTCCCACTCATAGTCACCCTAGGAGGGTCAAGTAGAATTGTCCCTGTGGGTTGCTGAGATTGTAACTATTTTTGAAAATATTGTATTGTTCTATATTTCACATATTCTTAAGTCTAATCATTGAGTTATATTAATAGTTGTGCAATTATCAACCAATTTCAGGATGTTTTCTTCCTGCAGTCATTTTCCTTAACCCCTATTGTCCTATTCTTTCCTGACATGCCCCTAGGTAATTATTAATTCAATTACTGATTCTGGAAAATCATATGGCATACATTCAGGAGACAAGTGAACTAACAAACAAACATCATCTATAATAACTAAACAAAAAATGGAAAACCTCATTCAAAAAGAAAGCACAAAATACTAACAAGTGAAACAATTTTAAAATGGGTCAAAAGAAAAATCAAATGATAAGTTTATTGCATTTTAAACGAAGTAGATCTGCCATAATTGACTTTATAATTATATTGATCTATAATACTCTCTATCATAGATCATTTTGTAATGTCTAGCCACTCAAGAATTTTATCTGTACAAGTCAACAATGTATGTATTGCAGTCTTAAACTGGTCTGTTCTTATATAACTTCCTTTGCTCAACACTGTTTTCATGCTGCATCATTGGTTAAATCAATGACACCATCAATAGATTTACCTGAGGACCCAGTGGAATAATTTATAATGTTCTCAATCAGAAAGTGATGATTTCTCTAAGATGAACTGGGACATGCATAAACCATACATACATGAATGAATTTTGAGTTTACACTTAATTCTAATACCAATATAAGAAAAACTAGTTCTTTGACAAGACCCTGTTTGATGTCTGTCCTTATGAAGAAATCACTGGATAGAGGTGCTGTTGCAAAGTATGGCAAAGAAACTGATAGTGTCAGACTATTGGAAAGGATCAATTTTTGAGATTTTAAAATCTTATCTTAGAACATGCAGTCATCTAAATGAGGTATATCAACCAAGTTCACATGCATTGCAGACTGTGATCCAAGGATTATAAATTAAAAATCCAAATCTGAAAGAGAGAATATGATCAGAGCTGAAATTGTGAACACCCAGTTTGCACATGACTGGAAATGACAGCCAAAGCCCCAAATCCATTTTCAGGGTCTCCATATGGATTAAGCCTCTGATGAAGCCCCTCAGACCCTAGTCAATGGATGTGAATAGACTTGTTAAGAGACTGTTAACTGATGATGGGAGTATCTACCTTCTCTTTATTTCTGTGAAGCAGTTTGTGATTTTGAACTGCTCACCTTATTAGTACCCAAACATGTTATCCACATGCTGCAAGGGACCTTACAGTAAGTAAAGCAAAACACAACAGGGATCTAAATTAGATGAATGATAATGTTACTGAGTACCAGCAATCATCAGGTGGGAAAATGACTTCACCAAGAAGACATAATAAGGAGAACTCCCAGGAAGATGGTGACTGAGCAACACATACTAGAGGGACTCTGCAGAAATCAGGCAAGGAGACTATTAAGAGGGAAATTACACACTGGCAGGTCACAGGAGGAGCATCATAAAGATAAGCAGGCACAGATCCACTAAGTTTTGAGAAGCTGTAGCCTTTTGGCTTACCGCAGTGGAGGCCAGCGAGAGTTTGACCTTAGCCCCAACAATGTCCTGACTAGAGCTGGGATCATCTAGAACCAGTGTAGTGACTTTACCTCAACATAGCCAGAGCTTGCCACTGCCTCAGGAAATAACCCCCCTCAAGCCTCACGATCAGTGATTGGGGCTCAGGTATATTGTTGCTCCCTCTGTCCCCCTACAGTTTCAGAGGACTTTGTTTTTGTTTTTCTTTTCTTTCCCTTTTCTCTCACATGCCAATGCCAACCTTCAGATCACTTCCCTTGGCCAAGGCATTTATGACTGTCCTCCCCCTGACTGAGAGAGCTCCACCCTCTGCAGCATAACATGAGGGTGGGGAAAGCCCACCCACACTCCACCAGAGGACATCCTGCCCAACTTTGTCTGGGGGAAATCCTGTCCAGCTTCTTCCTGGGGACATTCTGCCCACCTTCCCTCTGCATTGCTTAACACATGGCTGAGGAAGTCCTGCCCATCTTGTTGGGGGACATCTTGCCTGCACTGCTAGGGGAGCTTCCATTCATCCTGTGTGCTCACATGTGACAGAGCGAACTTCCACTTGCCTTAGTGCCTCAAACAGCCCAAGGCAGCTTGGACAACACTCAACAACATTCCACAATGCTGCAGGAACCTCTGACCAAACTCCACAGCAATCTACCTGACCAGGGCAATTTTGACCAACATTTGTGGTGCTCTACACCAAAACGGGAAACCCACAGGCCTTCTGTGGCACTCCTGTCATAGCAGGCAACCCTGTACATTCTCTGAGGAACCCCAAGCTGCCGTAGACCACACCATCATGGCTTCTTGTGAGATCACCTAATACACCATCATCCACTTGGGTACACAATCACCCAACCAGCGACCCCTGATAGGACCACCCAACTTGCCCTTCAAATAACAGAATACTGGTTGACAAAGGAAAGAGTGAAGCCACACGAGGGTAAACAGCATGACAATTCCATAGTAAAATTAGCTGCAGGTGATTCATAGAAACATTTCTACTAGTCTCCCAGAGAGTCAGTGCTCTTGAACTCACTGAAAAATGACTCTTCTAAAACAATGCAACACTAACAGCAATAGCTCCAATGACCTCAATGAAAAAAAAAAAACAGGAGAAACAAAAGGCAACAGTAGAAGATGTCCTGAATCTAACGACATGCATAGAAGAACCAAACATTGATAGGCCACAGAAATAATTGATAGTTTGGAGTCATAGAGGCTATGAGGGAAACAACACAGAAAAATGATGAAATAATAAAGGAGATACAGTCCATACACTAAAGGAAAATAGAAGAACTTGGGATGAGATAACAAAAATGAGAAGCAGCAGACTCACAGATTTTGCCAATTGACTGGAGGAGGCAGGGAACTACACCAGTGACCTAAAGGACAACCAAGCAGTCTAACAAATGCGAGCAAAAATCTAATAAGGTCATGAGAGAAGCTGAAGAGAACCTAAGAACAATGCCTGATGCTATGAAGAAGAACAACATCAGAGTAATTGGATTACCAAAGAGGACATAACAAAGAAATTATCTGCAACACTAGTGACAGAATTCTTAGAGGAAAACTTCCCCAGTTTAACTAATGAAAAGCAGGCAACCATTCAGAAGTCCATCTGACTGAACACCATCTAGACTGAATCCCAAGAAGGTGTCACCAAGGCACATAATAGTTAAACTATGCAACTTTGCAGAAAAGGAGAAAATCATGAGAGAAACTTTGGAAAAACAAACAATCACATATAAAGATTCCCAATTAATATCTATCAGCAGACAATATGAAGAGGAGAAATAATTGGAGTAACCTATTCCAGAAGTTGAAGGAAAATAATGCAACCCCCCTCTACCCAGTCAAATTATCTATCAAGATAGATGGAGAAGTAAGAGTTTTCCCAGACAAGGAAAAACTCAAAGAATACATTAGGAGAAACCCAGCTCTACAAAAGATCTTTGCTGACCCAGTTTGGGCAGAAGAACAGCACTCATCATACACACATAAGAAAACATCACATCAAATAACCTCTCCCAGAGAGAAACAATGAGAAAACAGCCACCAAGATAGCATCAACTTATGGTTGGAAAGAATTCAAGAATGAAACACAAACACACAGCACACCAATAAGAAAGAGAGGTAGGGAAACACCCAACACAAGAGGTATAAGATGACATCATCGAGTCAACAGATGGGGATAATAACC